>OZ014506.1:68384097-68879097 GCA_963966075.1 Aphodius sticticus
GACCGCGCTCTGGCAGATCGGCTGACTTGGCTTCGGTCGTCTTCGTGCGGAAAAGTGGAGAGGATAGCTTCCTATGTAAATGTGGTGGGTGTGAGTGGCTCCAGCTCTCTCCTTTATATACTACTCACGCATTACGCCTGTGTTTAAGAAGGGAGATAAGTCACTTGTTGCTAATTATAGGCCTATCGCAATCGTTTCTAACTTCTCTAAGGTTTTTGAGCAAGTAATCTACGCGTCCATCTATGACGGCGTCCAGGCAGTATTCTCACCGAACCAGCACGGATTTATCCCTAGACGCTCTACCATCACCAACCTAGCTGGCATTACGCAATATCTGAGATGCTTGACGGCGGAGATCAGGCCGATGTTATTTATACCGACTTTACCAAGGCTTTTGATATCATAGACATAGACCATGGAATTTTATTGCGAAAGCTTGATGATCTTTGTATGTGCGCACCATCCTTGGAATTGTTATCATCTTACCTCTATGGCAGAGCATGTGCGGTTCACGATAATGGCTTTAAGTCCGAAGATATCATCCCTACGTCTGGTGTTCCACAAGGTTCTAACCTCGGTCCGCTACTCTTCAATATATACGTCAACGACTTGTTAACCTCACTGACTTGTCCATTTTTGGCGTACGCTGATGACATAAAGATATTTTCGTCCATCAGGTCACTCACTAACGTGCAATTGCTTCAGGATAACCTTAACCGTATCAATAGGTGGTGCACTGCAAATCAGCTAGAACTCAACATCAGTAAGTGCTTCTACGCTACCTATGTCAGGAAGAGAAACGTAATTGATGGAGGCTATGCGGTTGAATCTGCACTGTTGACCAGGGTCAAGGAGATGCTTGGCTTGGGGGTGTTATTCGACACTAGGCCCTCGTTCGTCCCGCATATCAAGAGAATGTGCTCGATGGCATCAAAAATTCTCGGCTTTACCTTTAGGGTGATGAACCGACACGACGATGTGATGGTGTTGAGGCATTTGTATTACGCCCGAATGGTGTCCCGACTAGAATATGCGTGCGTGGTGTGGTACCCAGTTTACACCTGCCATCAACTAACTGTGGAGCGGATCCAGCGGTTCTCGAAGTTGCCTATCATATCGTCAGGATGGCACATATCCAGATAGGGGCTGTAGCTACGTCGATTTGCTGGATCGTCATCGCATTCCATCTCTTACCAGCCGACGTGAAGAGATAGTGGTGTTTTCTTGGTGAAGTTGGTGCGGTCGGTGGTTGAGTGTTCGTTTCTGCTGTCTCGTGTCGGCTTTCGTGTGCCTCGGTTGGTTTCTCGGTCGTCAGAAGTGTTTTACAGACCTCCATGTCGAACTAATTTAATGAGTCAGGCTCCCATTACGCATATGTGCTCCAATGCAAATAAAATAACAATGGATATTTTTCTATGATTTACATATTTTTGGATTTTCTTTTCTTGTATACTTTATTTGGTCGGATTGTGTTTATTGTAGTGTACTAATTACTTATATTGTTGTCCTTAATTTGGTGCGCCGTTGGGCAATAATGAATATTATTATTATTATTATTATTTATTGGAACTCTCTGATACATCTATTAAATATATTAAACCTAGATAATATAATTTAGATACAACATATAAATACTAAAATTACACTAATAGATTTTGACAAGTAATGAGGATCATCAGGGCAAATTGGTAGTACCGAGCTTCGCTGAAGCCTAGGGTACTCCCTTTGCGGGTATCACCACAGCTCAACCCAATTTTGAAAAACAACGCCATTTATGCTTTGCAATACAAGTTTGCAAAGCAAAGGAAAACTGTGGAAACCCCGTACAGCGTTGCGTACAGGTCAGTAAAAACACATGCAGATATTTATTAATAGACATATACTGTTTAATTACATTAAACAATTTTTTTCTTTTTTATCCGGTGCTAACAAAAATATCTTCCCAAATTCCTAAATAAAATACAAATGTTGGTAACTTTCCATTACAATTGTGAAGTCCCTTATGTATGTAATATTTCGCCACTACCAATTCATCAAAACAAAACGTAGCAAAATTCGTAATTGCATTGCCAATAATCCAGGTAGCACCTAGTATCGATTGAAGAATTGCAACTCTGCAAAACCAGCGTTCAATGTGCAATTTGAAACCAGTGCCGCCTAACATAATTCGTTGTGTTTATTTCAGTCTTACATCAATAAAATTCATTAATGTTTAGCACCGCTGTAATAGTTTTTGGGACACTTTTTGTATATAAACCCAAATAAATTCTTAATAAAATCAGTATTAAACCTGTGTTTGTACTCATTCCTTAAAACAAACCATCTGGCCTGCCCGGAGTTTGTTCATGGTCCGTCGAGCCCCCTTACCCACACTACGCCAGTAAGACACCTTAGGCATTTGGAGATTGAGTCTGGTCTCCAGTAGTGTTCCTATTCCATCATACCTACATTTACCTGCACTACGCCAGTAAGACACCTTAGGCGTTGGGGAGATTGAGTCTGGTCTCTCAGTAGTGCTCCTTTTTTATGCTATGGTGCAAGGCTACGAAATTTACCCAATTTAACCTAGCTTACTAAACCATACCTAACAAACACAGTTTATCAAACGCGCGCGGAAAGTCCCTACGCACAGTCGGCAGGAAACAAATCAACGGCGTGAGTGCGCATCAGTCGTAATTACGTAATTCGGACCGCGTCGGCAACAGTTCGTTCGCGTCCAAAAGACAGTTCAAGAAAAGGAGATCAACATGTCCGAAGAACTAGATCAATACGCCCGCATGCAGGATGAACTGGGACAAGAAATTAAAAAAGTATCAAGAAACATGGCGAAGGATTCTCAGTCAAGGAAGACAAAGCAGTACATCCAAAGCCACCAGAAGAAACTGGACGAATATTGGGAGAAAGTGAAAGCCAATCATGAGAAGCTCATGGAAATTAAAGATGCAACACACCCATACTTCGTCCAAAACAACTTTGAACAGCTTAAAATGCAAGTTCAAGAAACGCAAAAATATTTGAACGAATGCCCTAAGCAAGAAACGCCGACAGAAGAAGAGAAGTCGAACCAACAAGACAGCCAACAGGCGTACCGAATGAAGAAGCAAGATATAAAAATCAAACAAATAAAGGAAGTAATCGGTCAAACGAAGGCTGAATTACTACAAAATAAAAGCAAATCAAGATATGAAAACCTCAAACAACGGTTATATAAGCAATTCGATGCAATAGGCGAATTGAACGAAGAGATTCTAATACATGAAGATCAACACGACGACGAATACTTTTCAGACGAGGTGTACAAGAAATGTGTCGACCTGTACGATGAGGTCATGGAAAAATTGGACGAAGCAATCCACAAGGACGTACCTAACAACCCCACACCGAGCAACACCATTAGGCTACCACAAATTAAAATTCCAAGTTTTAATGGATCCTACGACAACTGGCCCACCTTCCATGATCTATTCAACGAAATCGTTCATCTTAACACGTCATTGACAAATGCAGAGAAAATGCAGTACCTAAAAACCAACCTGGAGGGAGAAGCAAGTCGCATCATACAGCATCTGACGATATCAGATGCCAACTACTTGACGGCATGGGACATCTTACAAAATCGGTACCAAAACAACCGACTAATCCTGTCAAAACTCCTGGACAGGATTCTGGACATCCCACCCTTCCAAGATGAATCATTGGAAAAAATTAAACAATTGCACGACACAACGTGTGAATGCCTACAAGCTATCAATAACTTGAAGGTACCGACCAACACCTGGGGTCCACTAATCATCCGCATTCTGGTGAGAAAATGGGATCCAGAGACAAATAAATTATACGAGCAATCTCTCGAGAACCCAAATGATATCCAGGAATACGCGGATCTAGTTCGATTCTTGAAGAAACGGTTCCAATCACTTGAAGCAATGGGGGAGTCTAAGAAGAAGGTGACGCCGTACCAAAATAAAAAATATCAAGACAGAATAATAATCTGCAAATATTGCCAAGAAGACCACTTCATTCACAGTTGCCCGAAGTTCAAAACGCTATCAGTGGATCAGAGAATGGATTTCGTAAAAAGCAGCAATCTATGCCAAACTTGCATGAATCACGATAATACCAGGAAATGCTGGAGTACCATCAAATGTGCCATCTGCAACAACCCACACCATAGCCTACTGCACTATCGTGACGTCCAGAATGAATTTACACCTTTAAAGTCTGGACAACACATCCCAATAAAGAAAACATGGTCGCCAACAGCAAAACTATCCACTCACGTTGGTACCCAGGAAGGAACAGTACTACTAGCAACAGCACTAGTTAAAACCAAGAAGGTATCTGGTGAAGGAGAATATCTTCGTGTGCTGATCGATCCAGGATCCCAAGCCTGTTTCATAACAGAACATGCAGCTCAAATGCTAGGACTCCCAAAACAACGTATACATGCAGAGGTATCCGGACTAGGTGGCGATGACCCAAAAATATCAAAATCAAAAATTGATGTGCAAGTACAACCACGCTTTCCAAGCAAATTCTCCCTGACAAGTACGTTTCTCATCCTCTCAAAAGTTACTCAACCCCTTCCTAACAACGACCTTCACATCAGCGTGTCAAAATCCTTTGAAAACAAGCTCCTTGCTGATCCTACCTTTGATATTCCTGGACCAATTGACGCAATCATCGGTGCCGAGGAGTACGGGAAGATCATACTGGACGGTCTAGAAAAGTCAGAAGACGGTATTCTTGGACAGAAGACCGAGCTGGGCTGGATTTTGTCAGGCAGCGTGAAGCAACCATCTCAAGCCGACATTCAAGTGACAAGTCTGGTCAGCAGAGTAGATGAAGATAAACAATTAACTAAGTTCTGGGAAATGGAAGAAGTTACAGCAAATAAACCATTAAGTCAAGAAGACATCGGATGTGAAGAAGAATACGAACGCACGGTAAAACGAGACAGGGACGGCAGATACATAGTAAACATTCCGTTCAAAGCTGATACTGACCTAGGCAACTCAAAAAATCGGGCCGCCGCAAGATTACTACAATTAGAGAAGCGTCTCTCCAAAGATGGCGAACTTGCACAACAGTACAGCAACTTTATGGCGGAATACATTAACCTGGGTCACATGGAGAAAGTAACATCCGGCCAGGGCAATGGCAAATATTACATCCCTCACCAAGCAGTCATCCGACCATCAAGCTCAACAACAAAACTACGCGTGGTGTTTGATGCATCATGTAAAACCTCAAATGGAAAGAGCTTGAACGAACTAATGCATACGGGTCCACGATTACAACAAGATCTGGCTGACATCCTGCTACGATGGAGGAAACATCGCATAGTATTCACTGCTGATATAGAGAAGGTGTATCGGCAGATTCGCACCAACCCACAAGATCAAGATTATCAACGAATTCTATGGAGATTTGATCCAACCAAGCCAATAGAAGAATTTCGACTAAAAACAGTAACATACGGTACAGCATGCGCGCCATACCTAGCAATAAAAACGTTGCAAAAACTTGCCAAAGACGAAGAAGACAATTTTCCAACGGCGTCCAAAGTTGCTCTTAAAGACTTTTATGTGGATGACATCTTATCTGGAACCGACACAGAAGAAGAAGCTACCAGTCTTCAGCACGAACTAATAAACATGCTTCAAGCTGGTGGGTTCTCATTGAGAAAATGGTCCAGCAATTCCGAAACAGTAATAGAAAACCTCCCTGAAGAATTGAAAGATCAAACAGCACTGGAAATATCAGAGGATGGGTTAAAGAAATCGCTTGGAGTATACTGGGCGCCGCATACAGATCATTTTCGTTTCAAGGTAGATATATCAGTCGATAGACCAATAACGACGAGAACGATCTTATCAGAAGTAGCCAAACTATTTGATCCATTAGGATGGTTGGCGCCAGTTGTCATCAATGCCAAAACGTTAATTCAAGAGTTATGGCTACACAATTTGGAATGGGATCAACCACCCCCCGATGTCATTCAGAAGAAATGGAATGAGTTCCAATCCAAACTAAAAAACTTAGAAAACATTTCCATGCCAAGATGGGTTCATACCACGACTACATCAAACATAGAACTGCACGGCTTTTGCGATGCCTCTGAAACGGCTTATGGAGCTGTGATCTACGTCAGAACGACGGATAGTCAAAGTAAATTCCAATCAACCATTCTGATCGCAAAATCAAAGGTAGCACCTGCCAGAACCAAGGCCACATTACCAAGATTAGAGCTGTGTGCTGCTGTGCTGCTGGAAAAATTGATTAAACGTTCAGTCAAAGCATTGGAGTGGGAACACGTGCCGGTATACGCATGGACAGATTCAATGATAGCATTATCATGGATCAAAGGCGAAGTGTCGCGGTGGAAAACATTCGTCGCAAATCGAGTTGCAGAAATAAACAGTATGCTTCCCAGTAAATTCTGGTACCACGTGGATACCAAGGATAACCCAGCCGATATAATATCACGGGGTATTGATCCTGAAAAAATTGGCACTCACTCCATGTGGTGGAAAGGTCCATCCTGGCTCGTACATGCTGCTATATGGCCGAAGCAAGAAAAGTTACCTGAAACAAAAGAAGAACAAAAAGCGTGTCACCAGGCCACAGTTACCACGCGTCGAAATTACCACATTGAAGAATTTTCATCCTTAACAAGACTGGTGAGAGTAACAACATTACTACACCAGATAGAAGCATGTCTCAATTCAAGACCCTTATGTACATTGGGTACTGATGGCAAAGACCCCCTCATCTTAACACCCGGTCATTTCCTGATTGGGAGGCCTCTTCTATCGTCTTCAGATCCCATAACAACAGACATCAACACAAATCTATCATCCCGATGGAGGCTTCTGCAAAAAATGAAAAGAGACTTCTGGCAAAAATGGTCATCGGAATATCTAAGTAACCTCCAGCAGCGCTACAAGTGGAAAACACCCCAACAAAATCTGGAACCAGGCAATATTGTCCTGACAAAAGAAAACAACATTACTTCAACCAAATGGCCCTTGGCAAGGGTATTGGAAACCCATCCAGCAGGCGATGGTACTGTGAGAGTGGTATCATTAGAAAAACCCGGAGGGACCATTACCAAAAGAGCAATTCACAACCTCATTCCATTACTTCCCTCAACAGAGAAGCCAGATGAAAAGTCAATGCACATAAAGTCTAATCTGGCCACAGTAGAGAAACAACACAAGGAAGTCCCGGCTGCACGACCTACAAAACAACCTACAAAACAATTCAAACGAAGAAGCTTCTCAGTGATATGGTTCTTCGTGGCGTTGCTAGTAATATTGCCGAAACTAACTATAGCAAATTACACAGTGAAATATCCAACACCAGGCCTGTATGTGTAACACATTGGCCAAGCAAAAATTCAGCGAGGTATTTTCAAGCTGGACATTGACTTTAGCAGACAGAAGATATTTGAAGAAATGAACACCACATCTACAGCAGTCAACCAATTCGAAAAACTCTGTAATGAAACGAAGAAATTATCATCATCTACCCAATGCATCAGCTTTCTACACCATCTCAAGGTACAAGAGAAAGAAGCACATTGGATAATAGATGGCATTGACGCAGTGATCAAGAGCCGACAACGAAGAGGTCTTCTAGGAAAATTACTGACTTCAATTTTTGGTGTAAACGACGAAGTGTACACCAACATTGAAGCTCTGGAGAGAAATCAAAGGGAACTCATCACGGCTTCAAATCATCAAACTAAGTTCATGTTGTCTGCGTTGTCTACCTTCAATAAAACCGAAACACGAATCAACGATCGCCTAGAGAGATTCCGACGAAAACTGAATCAAGGACTTCAAGCAATAAACAATAGTCAAGGATGGTTCCGAGCGATCGACGTCAACAAGCTCAACATCAATGTCCTTAATGCGTATCAACTGGCTACTAACGTGTTAACAGAACTCTGTGACTACTACACTCATTTATTGGATGTAAATTTGGGCAATGACAACGTGTACGATCTGATCTCACCATCTCACATTCACCACATGATCAAAGACGCAAATAAGAAGCTTCCCTCAAATCTTTATATCATATCATCCATCATCAAAACAAAAGTGGTACATGAAGATGATGTTATCAGTGTCCAGGCCTTCTTCCCAATGGCAGAGATAAACCAATTTGACGTGATCAAGGTCAACGCCATACCACTACAGATAGAAGACGGCTCTTACTCGGTATTTGATATTCCAAACGATATCATTGCCATCGACTACAATAACCAACTATACTTTCAAATGACGGATGAAGAGTATCGAAAATCAATAGCATTGGATGACACGAATTATCTCTGTTCTCCTACAACAGTAAAGAATATTGAAACTAACAACAACTGTATCATAGATGAATTATTCAATCGGCATGAGAAACAAAGCTGCGATGTTGTGAAACTTCACTCCGTGGTTTGGAAACAACTGTACATGATCAATACATGGCTTTTTATCTCCGTAACTCCACAACGAATCGCAGTTACCTGCAATGGCGTGAGAGAAGATGTCGAACTGAGAAAGACCGGAATCATTCAACTGTCACAAGACTGCATCATCAAAACAAAACAGAACATTCTCACCCCAAAGAAGGACGACAGTCTTACGATACTTGGCAGCTACAACAAAGCAGTGGTATTACCAGGAAATTTTACTCTGCTAGCAGCCCAGAAGCATCGATCACCACCAATTCAAGAGGAACCAGTATTATCCGTCTCCGATGACTTAAGAGAACTAAAGATGGATGAAGACGCCATCCATCAAGAAATCGCGAACGTATTGTGGCATAATGTGCGTCATCATGGCGTGATGGCCAGTACTGTCACCACCACTACAATACTAGCCCTATGTGTCACCCTGTGGGTTGTAGTGCGTTCATTAAAAAGAAGATTTAATAAACCAAATCCATTGGCCACCCAGGACCAGGCCATTCTAATGAAACCAGTACCACGCCAAAGACGATCCTTACTCACCGATGTGGAGGCATCTTCAGTACACCATCTGGTACAACCACAGCGTCAACACCATAACAGTGAAGAAGATGTCAGGTCACTCCAACCATTGTATACAGAAGTCCAACTTGTGCAGTGCTGAACTGAGAGTGCCGATACAAGAGACCCAATTGTGTTGCTTAATATTACCATATTAATCGGTTTTAAGTGGTTACTTGATCTTAGAGATAGTTATTCCGGCGGGGCAATTTGTTTAATTACATTAAACAATTTTTTTCTTTTTACTTTATCATACGCAGTATGTAAAGTATTGTAATCGTGCCAAAAAAATTTTTTGAGATTTTAGCGGAAATATGTCTTTTTGGGTCCCCTGAACATTTTTGACCAAGGTACAAAAAAATGTCTGTGTGTGTGTGTGTATGTGTGTGTGTGTGTACCCGTTTTTGTGGAGACGATTCCGGAGAAACTACTAATGGTATCGGGACGAAACTTCATATTTAGAAGTTTTATAACCAAACTTAGAGCTGAAAAGCTTTCTGTTGAAAAGGGTCCGAAGGAACTGGTGGTTTACTCATAGCATTTTTCGAAGATTTTGCAAATGAGCCGCTATTTGTGTAATGTCGTCAAAATAGTTAAATAATAAATTAAAGGAGAGGAAATTTTCCATAATTTATGTATATGACATTCTTTGGTAGAATTTATAGTTTAGCCGCATGAGCAAATTCTATTTCATCGAGATCGGGCGTACTGCTTTAAAACTAGTAGCCAGGATGTGTCAGATTATTTTGATTCTAATGACAGTAGCTAGTGTCAAACGCTAATGTCTTGAAAATGCTACTGTCAATATAGGCTGCGTTCGGATATTGAACACCGTTACACTTTTTACAGCCAATAACACGTAAGTGTCATTTGGACGGTGTACCCGCTGTCAACGGAGTACAATATCCGAACGCAGCTTTAATCGAGATATCTGTCTAGTTCTACTAGTTTTATTTTAATGCAGACATGGCCGATCTCGATCAAATAGAATCTCATGCAGCTAAACTATTAATTTTATATATAGTATGATAAAGTCATGTGCCTGGCCACATCAGATTTTTACTTTATCATACGCAGTATGTAAAGTATTGTAATCGTGCCAAAAAAAATTTTTGAGATTTTAGCGGAAATATGTCTTTTTGGGTCCCCTGAACATTTTTGACCAAGGTACAAAAAAATGTCTGTGTGTGTGTGTGTATGTGTGTGTGTGTGTACCCGTTTTTGTGGAGACGATTCCGGAGAAACTACTAATGGTATCGGGACGAAACTTCATATTTAGAAGTTTTATAACCAAACTTAGAGCTGAAAAGCTTTCTGTTGAAAAGGGTCCGAAGGAACTGGTGGTTTACTCATAGCATTTTTCGAAGATTTTGCAAATGAGCCGCTATTTGTGTAATGTCGTCAAAATAGTTAAATAATAAATTAAAGGAGAGGAAATTTTCCATAATTTATGTATATGACATTCTTTGGTAGAATTTATAGTTTAGCCGCATGAGCAAATTCTATTTCATCGAGATCGGGCGTACTGCTTTAAAACTAGTAGCCAGGATGTGTCAGATTATTTTGATTCTAATGACAGTAGCTAGTGTCAAACGCTAATGTCTTGAAAATGCTACTGTCAATATAGGCTGCGTTCGGATATTGAACACCGTTACACTTTTTACAGCCAATAACACGTAAGTGTCATTTGGACGGTGTACCCGCTGTCAACGGAGTACAATATCCGAACGCAGCTTTAATCGAGATATCTGTCTAGTTCTACTAGTTTTATTTTAATGCAGACATGGCCGATCTCGATCAAATAGAATCTCATGCAGCTAAACTATTAATTTTATATATAGTATGATAAAGTCATGTGCCTGGCCACATCAGATTTTTACTTTATCATACGCAGTATGTAAAGTATTGTAATCGTGCCAAAAAAAAATTTTGAGATTTTAGCGGAAATATGTCTTTTTGGGTCCCCTGAACATTTTTGACCAAGGTACAAAAAAATGTCTGTGTGTGTGTGTGTGTGTATGTGTGTGTGTGTGTACCCGTTTTTGTGGAGACGATTCCGGAGAAACTACTAAAGGTATCGGGACGAAACTTCATATTTAGAAGTTTCATAACCAAACTTAGAGCTGAAAAGCTTTCTGTTGAAAAGGGTCCAAAGGAACTGGTGGTTTACTTATAGCATTTTTCGAAGATTTTGCAAATGATCCGCTATTTGTGCAATGTCGTCAAAATAGTTAAATAATAAATTAAAGGAGAGGAAATTTTCTATAATTTATGTATATGACATTTTTTGATAGAATTTATAGTTTAGCTGCATAAGCAAATTCTATTTCATCGAGATCGGTCGTACTGCTTTAAAACTAGTAGCCAGGATATGTCAGATTTTTTGATTCTAATGACAGTAGCTAGTGTCAAACGCTAATGCTTTAAAAATACTACTGCCAATATAGGCTGCGTTCGGATATTGAACACCGTTACACTTTTTACACCCAATAACACGTAAGTGTCATTTGGACGGTGTACCCGGTGTCAACGGAGTACGATATCCGAAGGCAGCTTTAATCGAGATATCTGTCTAGTTCTACTAGTTTTATTTTAATGCAGACAGCCGATCTCGATCAAATAGAATCTCATGCAGCTAAACTATTAATTTTACATATAGTATGATAAAGTCATGTGCCTGGCCACATCAGATTTTTTATCCGGTGCTAACAAAAATATCTTCCCAAATTCCTAAATAAAATACAAATGTTGGTAACTTTCCATTACAATTGTGAAGTCCCTTATGTATGTAATATTTCGCCACTACCAATTCATCAAAACAAAACGTAGCAAAATTCGTAATTGCATTGCCAATAATCCAGGTAGCACCTAGTATCGATTGAAGAATTGCAACTCTGCAAAACCAGCGTTCAATGTGCAATTTGAAACCAGTGCCGCCCAACATAATTCGTTGTGTTTATTTCAGTCTTACATCAATAAAATTCATTAATGTTTAGCACCGCTGTAATAGTTTTTAGGACACTTTTTGTATATAAACCCAAATAAATTCTTAATAAAATCAGTATTAAACCTGTGTTTGTACTCATTCCTTAAAACAAACCATCTGGCCTGCCCGGAGTTTGTTCATATACAAAGGAAGGTAAAGATGAAAAGTAGTACGATAGCAGTAAATTTAGGATGCTTTATGATAAAACTCTCCTCCAAATATTCGCGCTTTCCAAAACCGCAATTTCCTGAATTTCCCAGGGCGAAATTTTGCACGGTAACTCCTTGACATGTTTACTATAATTTAGAGTAACTGTTCCCAATGAACCTACAATCACCGGAATAATGTTTACTTTCATTCCCCACATACGTCCAACTTCTATTGAGAGATCCTTATATTTAAGTTGTTTTTCAAGCTCCTTCCTTACAACATTCGCATCAGCAGGTACCGAGATTTCTATGAACGTGCATACCTTCCTCTGGAAATCCTTTACCACGATATCTGGCTTATTAGCATGAATCATTCTATCAGTGACAATAGGCATGTTACATAATATGGTAATATGATCATTACTCACAACAGGAGATGGAACGTGGTCATACCACCGAGACACATCCATTGCTAAACCTAATAGTTGGGAACACAAGTTGTAATGTATATATGTTCCCACCCTATCATGCCTAGCAATGTAATGCGACTCAGCTAAGACTGGACAAGCCGCTAACAAATGATAGACATGTTCCGGAGCCTGATGACACAGTCTACAACTCCCATCATGAGCCACTTTCATAATCTTCTGTTCATGATATCTAGTACGTATTGCCTGATCTTGCGCCGCTATGATAGAGGATTCCGTTTCAGCCTTAATGTTTCCATGACAAAGTCAAGATAACGATCCAGACTTTGAAATACCATCACCTCCACAATTCTTAAAAATTGGCAATGCATTGGCTTACTAACATAATCATCTCTCATTTTCTGATTCATTTCTAACTTTATCTGTCGCTTTAAACTCTCCACTGAAATTTTATTTTCATAATTACCTAGTTCTTCCACATGAAATTTTTCTAAAATTAGTTTGTTTACTAATTATTGACTTACCAGAAGTATCCCTAATTAATTGTTTAATGACTTTATTATTATTATTATTATTTATTGGAACTCTCTGATACATCTCATTAAATATATTAAACCTAGATAATATAATTTAGATACAACATATAAATACTAAAATTACACTAATAGATTTTGACAAGTAATGAGGATCATCAGGGCAAATTGGTAGTATCGAGCTTCGCTGAAGCCTAGGGTATTCCCTTTGCGGGTATCACCACAGCTCAACCCAATTTTGAAAAACAACGCCATTTATGCTTTGCAACACAAGTTTGCAAAGCAAAGGAAAACTGTGGACACCCCGTACAGCGTTGCGTACAGGTCAGTAAAAACACATGCAGATATTTATTAATAGACATATACAAAGGAAGGTAAAGATGAAAAGTAGTACGATAGCAGTAAATTTAGGATGCTTTATGATAAAACTCTCCTCAAAATATTCGCGCTTCCCAAAACCGCAATTTCCTGAATTTCCCAGGGCGAAATTTTGCACGGTAACTCCTTGACATGTTTACTATAATTTAGAGTAACTGCTCCCAATGAACCTACAATCACCGGAATAATGTTTACTTTCATTCCCCACATACGTCCAACTTCTATTGAGAGATCCTTATATTTAAGTTGTTTTTCAAGCTCCTTCCTTACAACATTCGCATCAGCAGGTACCGAGATTTCTATGAACGTGCATACCTTCCTCTGGAAATCCTTTACCACGATATCTGGCTTATTAGCATCAAGCATTCTATCAGTGACAATAGGCATGTTCCATAATATGGTAATATGATCATTACTCACAACAGGAGATGGAACGTGGTCATACCACCGAGACACATCCATTGCTAAACCTAATAGTTGGGAACACAAGTTGTAATGTATATATGTTCCCACCCTATCATGCCTAACAACGTAATGCGACTCAGCTAAGACTGGACAAGCCGCTAACAAATGATAGACATGTTCCGGAGCCTGATGACACAGTCTACAACTCCCATCATGAGCAACTTTCATAATCTTCTGTTCATGATATCTGGTACGTATTGCCTGATCTTGCGCCGCTATGATAGAGGATTCCGTTTCAGTCTTAATGTTTCCATGACAAAGCCAAGATAACGATCCAGACTTTGAAATACCATCACCCTCCACAATTCTTAAAAATTGACCATGCATTGGCTTACTAACATAATCCTCTCTCATTTTCTGATTCATTTTTAACTTTATCTGTCGCTTTAAACTCTCCACTGAAATTTTATTTTCATAATTACCGAGTTCTTCCACCTGAAATTTTTCTAAAATTAGTTTATGTTTACTAATTATTGACTTACCAGAAGTATCCCTAATTAATTGTTTAATGACTTTATCCTCCTTGTTGGCCTTTATAAAATTTCCTAAATTTAACATTTCCAAATCATAAATATTTTCCAATTGCTGCAAGCCACGACCTCCATCTAAACGGTGCAGGTATAGCCTGCAGACATCAGACCTAGGATGAAACATAAAATTTAGTGTTAAGTGTTTTCTAGTTTTAATGTCCAAATCGCGTATTTCCTTCTTAGTCCAGTTTAAAACTCCAACACTATATCGAAATATTGGAATCGCATATGCATTTATCGCTTGCATTTTATATTTTCCATTTAAACCAGATTTTAAAATTTTTCTGACTCGCTTAATGTATTCGCCTATAACCTTCGCCTTCATCATCTATACCAAAGGCTTCATCCATTCCCAGATACTTATATCTAGTATTATCTGTTAATTCATTAATACTAGTATGATCATTCAGGCATATGTCAGCGGTTCTCTCAATTTTGCCTTTGACAATACTAATTTTGGCACACTTCTCTAGACCAAATTGCATCCCAACATCGTCAGAGAATTGTTTAACTATACTGAGGCTCCTCTTCAACTGCTCATTATTTTTGGCATAAAGTTTCAAATCATCCATATATAATGAATGACTAATTAACTTTTCGCCAGGTAATAACTGAACACCAACTTTGTCCTCATTCAATTCACTGGACAATACAAACAGGCCTATGCAAAAGAGCAAGGGTGATAAACTATCACCTTGCAATATGCCACAATTAATATTAATCGGCTCTGAGAAAACACACGACTCTCGTCCCCGCAAGCATAGTTTAGTAGACCATAAGGACATACATGAGTTTACCAGAAAAATAATTTTTTGGTTTACCCCATATATCTCCAAGGCTTTTACAATCCATTCATTATTATTATTATTATTATTATTATTATTTATTGGAACTCTCTGATACATCTCATTAAATATATTAAACCTAGATTATATAATTTAGATACAACATATATAAATACTAAAATTACACTAATAGATTTTGACAAGTAATGAGGATCATCAGGGCAAATTGGTAAAATTATTATTATTATTATTTATTGGAATTCTCTGATACATCTCATTAAATACATTAAACCTAGATAATATAATTTAGATACAACATATAAATACAAAAATTACACTAATAAATTTTGAAAAGTAATGAAGATCATCATTATTATTATTATTTATTGGAATTCTCTAATACATCTCATTAAATTCATTAAACCTAGATAATATAATTTAGATACAACATATAAATACAAAAATTACACTAATAAAGAAATGTGCCAAAGCCGATGGTAGGCAAATAGCGTTTTGTTTTCAATCGCGTTTGTATAAAAATTCTGTGAGGTTATGTGCAATCCCTGCATGTATCTTTGCAAAAAGGTCTTAATTGAAATTTAGTTGATGATTACTTCTGCGTAATATCGTATTCTAAATATCATGGTTCTAATGAAGTTACGCCAGATTTGATGTGACAAGCGTCTATGTTCTTGAGTGCACAAATTCGATTAATCTAAAAAATACTGGAAAAGAGTAAATTAATGAATTCTTATCGACTGGACGACTTGACGTATCGATGCAGCTGATATCACCTAATTCCTATTTTGCATACCAAAAATCAGGCATACACAACGTACAACTCAGTGAATATTTGGTGTGTTGAAACGTTTTGTTTGCATGACTTCATACCACAGTGACCTGC
Source organism: Aphodius sticticus (assembly GCA_963966075.1). Lineage (NCBI taxonomy): Eukaryota > Metazoa > Arthropoda > Insecta > Coleoptera > Scarabaeidae > Aphodius > Aphodius sticticus. The sequence continues at coordinate 68,400,284 of OZ014506.1, forward strand.
GAAGCAATATCGTGCTTCACCGATATTGCTTCGGGGGTCACCGATATGTTGCTGTCGGGACATAGGTTATGAATGAAATATTTACAAGATAAGGGGCAACATTTATTATTAACATACTAACATAAAAAAATTCGAGTGTATTCAAACACACACGAGAACACCAACATCAAATAAATAAAGATAATATTTCCCTTATTCACAATGTAAATAAATCTAGAAGAATGAATATTCTTGAGAATTTAGAAATATACCGACATAATAAAAAATACCCAGGCCTGCTTCTTAACGAGTACACCGAAATTAGTAGAAGCCATTTATTTATAGAATTATTTGAAAACCGACCTGAAGATAGATTCATAAACGCACCGGAGGCGAATGATGACAGTTGAAGGGCAACTGCATTCACTCCACAGCCATGACACACTTCTAGTGCATATTTCCGTTATCCAGGTGAATTAAGATAATAGCTATATTAAATTACATGTTAGATTGACACTACGAAGAATTGAAATGTGAATACTTATTCATTATTGTATTTTCAGTGTGTATATTGTTAGAACCGACCGAATAACACGTGTAAGGCCGATAAACGTAACATAACTTAAAAATGACGCAAGACCCTCGAACCTGCAAACTGTAGATAGACGGTAAATCTAGTGATTACTATGTTTGAACAATGTTTATTGTGAATTCCCCTCTTTTCGTTGTAGCATGGCCCGACGACGAATTGTAATATTCGAAACCAGGTAGCCACAAGAACGAAATAAACTTTTAAACAACATCGGATCACGCAAGTGTTTTTATTTTCAACCTATCAATACCACCGATGAAATGGAGAAATTCATATCAGAGATACTAACATAAGAAGATCTTTTTTGCAGAAGATCCATTACGTGTGGGATTACAGTTACATTAGAAGAACCGGAGAGAATGGGAGATTTCTTGCATAGCGGTTTTACAATTAATCAAAGCTCGATGTAAAAACTGTTCCACACCTTTCTACTGTGTTATACATTGTTTTAATTAGAAAATATATAAGAGTATTTTTATACAATCTCAAAAAAAAACTAGTAAGAAAATTATCTTCAGCCGTGCTGAAGTTAAAATACCCCCCACCGAAAAAAAAAAGAAGTGAACCGATTTTGCCCATTCCCGAACTTGCCCTTACTTTTTAAGAAATAAGCTTGTATACGAGATTTCAGATCAGTTGCTTCAAAGGACGGCAGTTATCGTGTACATAGACGGACAGACGGACAGACAGACGGACATAGCTAAATCGATTCAGTTTTCAATTCTGATCAAATCCATATATATATATATATATATATAATATATAAGTCTATATCTGCCCGGCCGCCTTAAGGGTGTTACAAATGTTGAATCAAACTCAAGCTACCCTCACCACATTAAAAGCATGAGATTGATTCTATTTGATCGAGATCGGCCATGTCTGTAATAAAATAAAACTATATAGTAGAACTAGACAGATATGTTGATTATAATATTGACAGTAGGTATTGTCAAAACATTACCGTTTGACACTACTTACTGTCATTAGAATCAGAATATCTGACAACTGGGATACAGTAAAAAGAAATTATTATACGACACTATACAGGAGAAGAATATATATTCACCGATCGTGAAACTGTTCGTCATCTAAACGACAAGATAATGGTAAAAAGGTAAATATTTAGTTATTATTTAGTTATTTTGGCCGAATTTGCTGAATTCGACTTTCATACTAATTTTTTATTTTTGGTTTGGGTCTTTTTAAAATTGAAACGGTTAGAAATGGGTTCGAATATGGTTCGAATGAATTTTAGTTATGTTTTCAATGTCATTTACGGCGCTGCATCTAGCGGCAATTAGTCCAAGTTATGGTCCCAGTATTGATTTAGTACACCTTTTTTACCGACATTTGATACTATACTGCCGAAAAACATTCGTTAGCGATGTTTACGTCCTCGTTACCGGACGATAACTTACAGATCGGTGAAAAGACAGAATCATTTTTAACGCGAACGTTAGCGTAATCTGTTCGTTGGCTAACGACAACTTTGACGATAGATGAATATATCGGCCCTAAAGAAGAATGTTGTTGACGAAAAAGGTTTATGATGAAAAGTTACACTACCTACGGTATATGGAATGTTTACACCGAGTTCGTTTGAACTAGACGAGAGTTCGTTTCTTCACCGTTGCCAACTAATGATGGGTAACGATGACATCGGAACAGTCGTTTTAATCTTGGTGGCATTGATTTTGGCAATTGTTAGGGCAGTTAGGGCAGCAGTTAGGGTTATTTTGTTCACCGGATTGGTAGCGATGAGTTCACCAAACTCATCGGAGTTGAATGCCGGTTGAAGTGATGGATTAGGGGGGTCGATGGCGTATAGGATAGAGCGGCTGCTATCTACCCTGGAGGCCAAGGTTCGAATCTCGGCTCGGGCTAGACTGTCCTGGTATTTTAGGCAGGGAGCAAATACCCTTGCATGGCGCCTTCCATCGGATGAGGAAGTAAAGCCGGTGGCCCCGCGTGCTGTTATGATGAGAGGTGCACATTAAAGAACTCTTACTGGAGGTTGGAATTCCTTTAGTTCGACAAAATTCCTGGGTGTGTGTAGCCTGCCCTCAGCGTCGGTGATTGGCCTAAGTTGCGGAAATAGACCGACGTAAAATAAACAAGTAAAAAATAGTGATGGATTGTAGAGGGAGTACAACAGCTGATTCTCGTAAACGTCATTGGTCATGCTGGTTGTCAATGTCAAGTAGAGATGCGACTTTTCGTTCTTTTTGATGAACTAGTTCTCGCGAACTAGTTCATAAAACTGAACTAGTTCAAAGAACTAGTTCAAGCGAACGACTTTTATTTCGCCAGCGCAGCGTCTCTACGAACTACATTATGTTTGTCTAGGGCCGTATCTCCCGTCATGGCATGTAGCGACTTTTCGCTTTCAGTTTGCTTCGATATAGTACGGATATGATTGGTTTAAAACCCTACTTCTTTCTCGCTCTAGTATAATAGCAAAACACGTGACCTGTTGCAGTCGGTATACATTACTGGGATAGATAGTGTGGGATAGTGTGTGATCGATGTTTAGGTATTATTTACATTGCTATTTTGGGGGAAATTATCCGATATTAGGGGCATATCCAATTCAAAAAAGTATAATCTATATATTCTATTATTTACAATATTCCATTATCTATACATTGGCCGACGTCGTTTGTATAAGCGCGAAACACACCGACGTAACAAACAATCAATCGCCAGACGTCCGAGGTGCCAGCGGCTTTCTTTACCGTTCTTTGATCAACCACATTGCCGCTATGCACGCATGCTGCACGCCTGCAATACGTGTATCCACCCCGTCCGGTCAGTCGGTTCGTGCTTCAACTCAAATCAAATCGGTCACAGAATACATATTATCAAAGCAGTTCAGTTGAACTAGTTCTAGATATATAGCTCGCCCGCGAACGACGCACCTATACTGAATTGATCTCACAAAGCAGTTCAGGTGAACTAGTTCATTTTATAGTAACGAACTAGTTCTTTCGTTCGCAGCCAGGAATCGTTCTTTCTGAACTGTTCGTTCGCGAACTACCCACCTCTAATGTCAAGTGTGTTCAAAAGTCATGGAAAGGACGCGCGCTTTACATTAGCTGGCGAGAATTGAGGCAGGCGCAAGCAAAAGAGACAGAGCGATGATGTGGGGTATGTCATTGTCTGACTACCGCAGTTCTAGCAGAACGCAGTAGTGTTTTCACTTTATCATACGCAGTACCTATGTAAAGTATTGTAATCGTGCCAAAAAGAAATTTTGAGATTTTAGCGGAAATATGTCTTTTTGGGTACCCTGAACATTTTCGACCAAGGTACAAAAAAATGTCTGTGTGTGTGTACCCGTTTTTTGTGGCGACGATTCCGGAGAAACTACTAAAGGTATCGCGACGAAACTTCATATTTAGAAGTTTCATAACCAAACTTAGAGCTGAAAAGCTTTCTGTTGAAAAGGGTCCAAAGAAACTGGAGGTTTAGTCTTAGCATTTTTAAAAGATTTTGCAAATAAGCCGCCATTTCTGGAATTTCGTCGAAATAGTTAAATAATAAATTAAAGATGAGGAAATTCTGAATAATTTATCACTATAACATTTTTTGGTACAATCAATAGTTTAGCTGCATGAGCAAATTCTATTTCATCGAGATCGGTCGTACTGCACTAAAACTAGTAGCCAGGATATGTCAGAAATTTTGATTCTAATGACAGTAATGACACTAATGACAACGCTAATGTTTTGACAATAACGTCTGTCAATATAAGCTGCGTTCGGATATTGTATTACACTTTGTACACCCAATTACACGTGCCATTTTGACGGTGTACCCGGTGTCAACGGAGAACAATATCCGAACGGAGCTTTAATCGACATATCTGTCTAGTTCTACTAGTTTTATTTTAATGCAGACATGGCCGATCTCGATCAAATAGAATCTCATGCAGCTAAACTATTAATTTTATATATAGTATGATAAAGTCATGTGCCTGGCCACATCAGATTTTTATTAAATCTGTTATTATTATCTAGTATATTGAAGTCTCTACAAAAGGTAAACTTGGTTAACTTGTTGCAATTTAATTGAAACAGGATATTACAAATAAAAATGTGTAATTCGGCCGTAGTACTGAATGAAATACAAAGAGATGGCTAGCCCACATCCCTGCGAGGTGCATACCAAATGCATTTGCCTCACTTATTGACCATTACGGGTCCTTTCCAGTAAATACGTAGTATATAAATTTCACCAACGTACAACATAACCTCCCGACCACGAATCGAACTGCTGTCACATCTGAAAGCAAATGTACTGTCAGTAAGGTATTTTTTTATCGAATTTTAGCGATATCGATACCCGTGACGTCATGGCGAATCGAAACGGTATAGCGATGTCGCTAATCGCTATAATTGTAGAATAAGGCTCCAGAACGCGCTGTGATTGGTGTGACGTAGCATGCTTGGTCGAAGGCCATGTGACATAAGCTAGTTACGATGTGATTGTCATGCCTTCACCATGCCTTCACTCTTTCTACAACATGTGAAAAGATTGACATTAACGTTGGGGGTACGTCTTCTCACGACTGTCACTTTTGACAACGCAAAGATTCCTTGACCCAACTATACTTATTCGTTATCAGAACGCACACAACGTCCTCCAGATGCTATACAATCAACTCGATGCCGTTCTCGTGCCCGTAGGTCCCATTTTTTTCGAATGCTTTCTACGGGCTATGCTCGCTGAGCTTCTTACCAATCGTATGACGTCACGGAGCGTTTTGGCGCACTCATTCGGTGTAAACTTTGATGTTCAATAACAATTGAGGGCAACAATATTAAGGGGAAACATTTTACACACGCTTTTCTTACCACCTAAGGTTTTTATTTGTTAAGTTAGTTAAATCATGCAAGACCCCCATTATGTAGGACGATTCAAGGTATTAAGCAACAGTCTATAAACAAAAGCCTAGAAGAAATGACAAGTGAAGTAAGCACAGATTATTCTCTATAGAAGGCGAAGAAAGGACCTAAGAATCACCCAAATTCCGCCAATAAAATTGACAGGATGGAAGCTGGGCCAGAAATGACTAAAACAAACCCATAGTCTCTGCAGATTACATGGAACAATACTTCACTCCAAATGAAGACAGAACTTTGGAAGAAGTTACCAATTCTACATGAATATAAGGAAATCGAATACCTACTTACTTATAAAGTTACTTATAAAGAGGTAATAAATGAAGTAAAGCATACGAAAACAAAAAAGTCACCTTGTTTTAATTTGATAACAGGTGTGATCTTAAGAAGAATACCTAAAAGGGCCATATTAAAGATCACTCACTTCTGCAACGCATCATTTAGGCTTAAATTTCTGCCGTTTGGCAAACTGCGGAGGTAGGGATGATTCCCAAGCCAGGAAAACCAACAAATGAATCATCCGCCCACAGCCCACGTTGTCAAAACTATTTTTTTTATTAATTAACGGCACTTAATAGGTACTTGTGTATAACACCTAGTTTGATGACTATCTAGCTATATTAATCTAACCTAAATGGCTAAGTATAAAAGGTGATATTTTTGTTCCCCATCGGTGTAACTTAAATTTAGTTTGGATGCTGGCGCTTTTAACTTCACATACATAATTTTAACTTACATAACACTGTGCTCTGCTTTTGTAACATCATTTCACCACCTCAAAAGGTTTAGTTCTTTTGAGTCTTTGCACACTGTCACTATTGTCAAGAAGCTAGATTGCCTCGATATTCGTGTGCTGAAGAAGTCTGTTCTGGTGGTTCTTTCCAATTTCGTTGGTTACTAAATCCATCTAAAGATCCCTGTGGAGATTTTTGTTTCTTATATACCAAGGTGCACCCACGATGTTTCTGAGCACCTTATTTTGGAAGCGTTGAATGATGGTGATATTGCTTGGTTTAGTGCAGCCCCACAGTTGGATACCATAGGTCCACACAGGTTTAAGTATCTGCTTATAAGGTAGGAGAGTTTATTATATGTCGACAAACCCGACTTCCTACCAATAAGCCAGTATATTTTTTGTATCTTATGCTCAATTCTTCTCGTTTCTTTTTAACGTGCTTTTAATTGGGCTTTCCAGAGGAGCTTGGTGTCTAGCGTCATACGGAGGTATTTTGCGGTGTTCGAGTAGGGTACGGTGGTGTTATTTATTTTAACTGGAACGTACTGTTGGTACGTTCGCTTGTTTGTAAAATTTATGTGAACGGATTTGGTTTCAATTTAATGTAATTAACCATCATTGCATCCAATCACTCATATCGTTGACACCATTCTGCAGTTTTAGTGTTGCTCCTTCAAATCTGTATCTACTGCCATGATAGCAGTGTCATCAGAAACGTGGCAACGGTAACACCATCTGGTTGCGGAAGATCATGTGTGTATAGAAGGCAAAGAATTGGGCAAAGTACACTATCGTGTGGTACTCCAACTTTATTACTTTTGAGAGTTGAGGACTTATTATCTTGCTTTATGCGGTACCTGTCAGAAAGATATGATTTTAATAGTTGGCTATACTCGAAGGGTAGTAGCCGATCCAGCTTATAGAGTAGACTTTTGTGCCAAATTTTCTGGAAGGCTTTTGCCACATCCAGGAATACAGAGGAGCATACTTTTTTATCAGTACAAATTAATTGCGCAATATACAAATTAAAACGTGCATGTAAGCATTTGATAAAATATTTGACCAATACAAGAAATATTTGACCAATACAAAAAATATTTGAGCAATGCAAAAAATGCCTTGAGCGTTAAAAAAATAAATGTGCAATATATTTATAATATCTTCATCAGAATAAATAATTGTGCATTTATACAGGGTGAGTTATTAGTATCCCGGCGGTCCATAGTTAATAAATCGTTAGAGAAAGAAAAAAATATTTTATTCAAAAGTTGTTTGACTCGCCATTTTCTATAACGTAAAATTATTTTCATTTATACAGGGTGTTGCATTTAGGTGTGACGGAAAGTATGTACATTTTTTTAAATGGAACGTCCTGTATTTCATTATATTATGAGTACTACTCAATTTGTTTATCCAACCGTGTATGTTGCTAAGTCACAGCGTTAATAGTGCCAGAGATATTCAACTGATTCACCAAAATATGCCCGTTGCAGGGTCTTTTTAAAAACTATGTAAAAGCGACACTTTTGCCGATTTTGCATTTAAACTATGTGAAACAATAGTCAAAGCCAGTAGGTAGATGATACTATCCAAAGATATTAGATACACTATACAGGGTGTTCATTGAACTCAGTAAATTTTGATGTTTTTCAAATGGCTTCTTCTCGAGTTTTGGAACAGCCTGTATAATATGAGTTGGCTGTAATAACCCTTTATTTCGCTCCAATTTACATCTAGTTTGTCATACACCAAATGTTACTATTTTTGTGATATTTGTAATTTAACGAAATGTTATGCAATTGTAAATTTTAATATTCCTGTGAGTAAGGTATTTGGTAGTTTGATGTAAAGACTTCAAGTGGCGATAAAGGAGATAATTTAGAAACGATTTAACCAGCTTGATCCTTATACAAAGTATTACCGTTATCAACATATTAACAATTTTATATGAAATTTTGGAAGTATATTTTGCCGTCTATCGTATGGTAACCGACCACGCGATTTAAAAATTTCAAATTACTGCTAAAGTAAACCCTAAACCTACTTTTAGGTTAACTATTGTGAAAATCTGTTGACTTCTGAGTGTTGAAAATCAGATTTTCTTTGATATGATTTATGTGCTCACACACAAAAACAAACTGATAGGCATCTTTAGATTCAGATTTTCATTCATAGCAAAAAAATCTATTAATAACACTTCCAAATAATCAACTCTACATTCACATTATCAATATTACTCATGGTATCATTCAAATTATCCCAATTTTGAATTGTCTCTTCATAAAAATAACATATTTTAAACCAATTTACAATAATAAGTGGATATTGTTGGTTGTTTTTTGGACTGAATACATTTCCTTTCTCAAACGTAGCTCATCAAGACAGCTTTTAGCGTTTCTGTTTGTTTTTGTGTATGAGCGCACATACCATTACAATGAAACGTCTCCGCACAATGTTCACACTAGTGAACAATTTTTCACTATAGTCCCCCTAAAATTATACTGTGTCTGGCTTACTTCGGAGTCCAACTGAAGTTACTAGGTCTTCGGGTTCGCTCGCTGCACATTTTTAAAAGTTGCAAAACATACTTATAAAATTGTGTAATTTCTTGATAACCGTAATACTTTTTATATGAATTAATCTAGTTAAATAGGTTCGAAATGGCTTCTTCTATAGCCCTTTAAATATTTTACATCATGCTACCGAGCACACTGTATACAGAGCAATATTAAGATACTAAATAGCATACTACTCTTTAAATTGCAAATACCACAACAACTAGTAAAAATAATATACGATATAGTAATTATAAATTAAAAAGAACTTAAGGGACATTTCAATTATCAAATAATACAGGGTGTTCCATTTAAAAATCTCAAGAAAGAAACATTTAAAAATGTTTAAAAGCTAGTGCATGCTACGATCACCCTGTATACCGCATCTAATTTTTCATGACATCAGCATCTAGCTATGGGTTTAGTGACTAGGTGACAAAATTTTTAGGACTATATCTGCAAAAATGTAGTATTAACGCAGTTTTTAAGAAATGCCTGCAATTGCCAATTTTTTGACAAACAATTGAATATCTCAAAAACTATTTACTTTACACAGGTACAACTTACACAGTTGGAAAGACAACTTCCTTAGTATTCATAATATGGTATGATATACAGGACGTTCCATTTAAAAAAATGTACTTACTTTCCGTCACGCCTAAATGCAACACACTGTATAAATGAAAATAATTTTACGTTATAGAAACGTCTGAGTCAAACAACTCTTGTATAAAACATTTTTTTCTTTCTCAAAAGATTTGATGGCTAGCGACCGCCGGGATACTAATAACTCACCCTGTATATTTGAATGTTCCTTTCATAATATATTTTTTCAATTAAATAAATATATGTGCAATACAATCGTTACCACTATTAAAATATAATGTGCATCTCAAAAAATAATTGTTTATTGAAAAAAATAAATATCCAATAGTTTAAATAAATCAGCATTTGAAAATTTTGTAAGCGCATTCAATAATCTAAATTGTTGGATGAATGCCTCCGTGGTGATTGGAATGTGCGATATGGTAAAGTTAAGTAAATAACATACGTTGGAATTTTTATTTACTTAACTTTACCAAATCTAAATTGTACCATTAGAAAATTATAATGCGCCCTGGAGAGATTAAAGTGTGCAATAACTTCTGCAACCCGTAGCGCATTTATGTGTATCGTAGAGAGAGCTTAGTCCTGTCGTTGCTCTGTGGTTTTGGTGTAGGGTTGCCAACATTGGGTCAATGCTGACCCGGAGAAAAAACTTTGGAGATAGAAAAAAAACGCACAACGTAATAAATGTCTTATAATTCCTAAATAATAAACAAAAATAAATATTTCTCGGTCTTTGGAGACGTTGTATTAGTCTAACTAATACAAAACTACTTTCAATACAACAAATGTAATAATGTATTTAAAAAAACATAATATTCCACATAACAATATAATAAAAATACTACGTCTAAAATATTTCACTTCCTAAAGTTATATTTTTTGTCCTTTTGCGCAGTTTCTAGCAATGTCTTCTGTTCCGGAGATTTTAGATATGAGTTAAATTTGTTGCAATCCATCTCAAAATTAATTTTAATTGCAAGTTCGGCTTTAAGCAGTTCTATTCTCATTCTGTTTCGATCGCCCCTCCAAACAGATTCCATGATAGAAAAAACACGTTCCACAAACGCGTTACTCACTGGAACCGCCATTACTTTCGAAACAATTTTTGTAAGTTCACTTATATTGTCAACGGTTTTAAAAATTTCAACCCATATCTGTTCGCTACTTGAGCAATTGTTTCGTAGTTCTGATATGTGCGGCTTAATTGCATTTATTTCATCGTACAAACGATCTTCGTTGGTGCTTATATTTAATAAAGAGCTAACTTTCAATATATTTTCATAATTTAAATCACACTTTTTTATGTTTAAGCTACCCAAATATTGAAAACAACTGTTGTTGAAATCATAATATTTGTGTACGTAGGTTAAGGCACGATCATAAACTTCTCTAGCTTCCAGTGTAAACTTACTCTGATCAGTTTGGGTAAATATGGTTAATAAAACACGAACTTTGCTACCAAAAAAGTTATCCTGTAACCTGGATTGCAATTTCTCCTTTAACTGAAACATAACGTCGTGTAATTCAACTGAAGTTATCTCACGTTTCTCTAAAATTAGTATGGATTCGCACATTATATTGAGGAAATAGGCAATAAAGTTTAAATATAGTTCAGACAGCATCGGCGTAGACATGTCATCTACAACTTCACCTTTGTGTGATGTAATGAATTTCCAAATAAAGGTATCGCATTCGTCTTCTCCCTGATTTAAAAAGTATTGTTTTATGGCTGGCCAAGATGATAGAATTCTGTCAACCGCCTTAGACAAACTCAGCCATCTTGTAGGGACATTCCGTATCATTTGTGCAAAATCTATTTTAAAATAATCAAGCATGATTGAAGGTCTCTTCTATGCGCTGTACTAGTCGAAAATTCTGAGTATATTTTGTTCACTAATGTTTCGATATCATAAGTTAATTTTTTGCAAGCAAATTTGGCAGAATTGTGCAATACGTGGCAGTTGCAATTGGCCTTTATAATATATCCGTTTTTTAAAAGCAACTTTTGATATACAGATTTGTACTTGCCATAGTTCACTGGCGCATTGTCTGCCGAATATGCGCTAATATCATCAACTCTCAGTCCAAGATCTTCGAGACAAGATATGATCTTCTCGGTTATTGCATCAGATGACTCAAAATCGTCGGTGTAAAAATCCAAAATTTTGTTTTTAACGCCTTCTTCTGGTATAAAATAAGTTACTATTAACGGATATACCTTAATATTACCACGATTAGAGGCGTCTGACGAAATCGAGAAATATCTAGGTTCTCCTTTATTTTTAAGGTCGCACAAAACCAATTCAATTGCTTTTGGTCCCAACACGTTTTCTGTCAAACTTGAAGATTTTGTCCGTCCACAGTGAATTAGTGTTGACAAAGCAGAATCGTTAAACACTACTGTGTTTAGTTTCATACTACAATCAGTACTGTTATAACTATGTTGGTGCTTTACTGCATGATACACAAGAGTTAACTCGGCAAGTGTAACTCGTGTACTTTCCGAGGAATCTTGTTTTACGAAAAATTTCGTTAACAACTGATTGCTAGTTTGAGCACTTATTGTTTGTCTATGTCGGATAGAATTTTCGTGTATTTTGACGGCCTTTTCTCCATCATGTTTTATCACAAATGTCACACCGCATAATTTACATTTTCCAGCGAATTGGTTTTCTTTTAATAACCAATGCTTATATTCTGCTCGATTTAACCACTCATCTTTAAAGGACGAAAAATAATCTTTTTTCTTTTTGTTCGCGTGTGTAACATTCTGTTCAGAATTGGACATTTTCGCGTTTCTACAACTTAAAATAGCTACTTTAATGAATATGTAAATACAGTATAAGTTTTGAATTTTACTTATTACGGAGTCAAGACTACTCTAACCAGCTAACAGTCACCTATCTTCTTGTAGGCTATGTTTTGTTTATCGCTTAACAACAAATATTCGCTCTAACAACTAACACAACAATGTTCACAACCACTATTCGCAACCACTGTCAGGAGGAGACTCTCGTATTACAAGTCGTGGCAGTAGAAAATAAGGCATGCTCAAAGCGAGAACCAATTCTATACTGTTGAGCGCATTGTCTTTTGCACGTCATCGCTCACGTCATCGGTTTATTTACAAACATTTTAAAATTGTTCAGAGCTTTGTTTATGTGGTCAATTCGTTTCCTTTTTCTACTTTTTTTGTTTTGTTCGTTATTACCAGTTATTATTAAGTGTTTATGGTTATTACCAGGTAAATATATGAAATATATCAACAACAATAAATCCTAACCTTTAAAATGTAAGTTTTTTATAGGAGAAATAAGTTAGTAATAGTTTGTTAGTAGTTCTTAACTATAAAGTACAATATTTGGGTGGCCCAATATTTTCCGTTTTTTCGTTATTACCAGGTAAATATATGAAATATATCAAATATTTCATGGACACATACACTGTCAAAAGGACAGTTGTTATATCCAAATGATGAACTTATAACATTGGGAAAGAAGGTAGTGGAAGAATTTAATAAGTTGCATGGAAATGGTTTAACAAAGGACCCATACATTTTTAAAACAGTAACAGAAAGAGTTCAGAAATCATCTAATTTACCAAAAGAAGTTATCAAAAAAATGGTTAGAGTGATCACATACATTAGACTTTAATAGAAAAATAAGCCAAAATAATATGAAAAGAAAAAATAAATTAAAGAAATTTGTAAAATAATAAAGTAGTTTATTTTACCTTTACTCCTTTCAATTATGCAATATCATTAAAATGAAGTTTCCATAATTATTGAGAAACAAACGTACTAGTACTATATATTATATATATTATATATTGGTTGCCTCAAGTCAAAGGGGCGTATCAACATAGAAATATATTTATTCTTTGAGTTGAAACCCTCAATATAGTCAACTTATTAAAAAATATTGGCAGTAGAAGCCAATAATATTCAGCAAGATATATATTTAAATGATAAGATTTTTAACTAACAACTGATTAGGTTCATTGTCTGTTATGAACGTACAAAACAAACCATAAAGTATGTCAAACCAGGAAAAGTGTTTTTTTTTTATTATTTAATTATTGAACAAAAATCAACAATGTTAACACCTATATTAAATAAACACACGTATATTGTGTATAAAACTATAGAAAATAACGTAATAATATAAGTAAATACTATATCACGTAAATTGCCCCAGTTGAAAGTTCAAGATTTAATTGTAGAATCATGTTTGTTATTTACTGCCATAACCGTTTAAAAAGCGCGCCACGATTTGTCTTTTGGACGTCATCGCATCATGCGTCAAAGCATGCCTTATTTTCTACTGCCACGTTACAAGTTACAACCCGGCTCAAGAAAATGGGCGGGGTTTGCGGCTGCAGAACCAAGACTAGAGTGGACATGATCGATTACTATCGGTAGTTTCCGTCGGCAGTCGCTGCAAACACATGTTCGACGAGTACCTTTAGTCAACCCGGAGAATTTGACTGAAAACCCGTAGCCCGGAGAATGGTCGCCAAACCCGGAGTCTCCGGGTCAAAATGGCCGTGTTGGCAACCCTATTTTGGTGTCAGCTAAATAAAACATTATAACTAAGTAAAAAATATTGGTTTGACTTATTTATTTATGTCTTGGATTTTATTAAAAATGTATTAAAATGACGTAGAGTTGTTGTTTGTTTTAAACTAGAATACCGTAAACCCTTCATTTACGGTGTCTTCATTTACGCGGACTTACTCCTACACGGTTGAGAAAATAGATCTTGTAGGTATGTAAATAGCTCGCGATAGCGCCTTAGCTGCCATAAGAATTGTACTCATTAATATTGACGGTTGTCACATCAAATCAGGCGTAACTTTATTAGAACCATGATGATTAGCATACATTATTACCCAGAAGTAATCAACAACTAAACTTTAATTAAGACGTATTTGAAAATAAATATGCCCGGATTGCAGAAACCTCCCCTAATTTTATTACAAACGCGATTGAAAACAATATGCTGTTTGACTAACATCGGTTTTGGCAAATACTTTTGCCTAGGCAAATAGCTTTAAAAATATCAATTAAAACTCCACATCAAATTGACCAGGCAAATAGCATTTCCCTAAAATAACCATTTGCCTACGACACAAAAATATTTTTTGACTGCTTAATTTCATACTGTGCGTCTGTTTTAAAACGGAACACACCTGTCGTGTAGGCAAACAATGGTACACAATTCTAAACCGCCTTTTTGGTGTGTCGAGTTTTGTTGTATATACGTTTTAAATCGGTCTGTATCGTCAGTTGCCTATATGTCCCGGGTTTAAAATTCGAATTTCGCGAATTTTTTGTATAAACCCTAACGAGAACCGTGCATACCCAAGATTTGAGACGATCCGAAAAAGCTCCTATCATAGATTTCATATTTCAAACGATACCAAAGCAATGCTAATATCCATACATTTAAATTGGCTCGACTGTAAATCTCTTCTTTCATCCCGGAAACGAATCACTTTCTGGTCTTAGAACATATACCATTTAGAAAATAAACTGCTTCCGGGCTATGCCGTGTGTCAAGATTTGTAAATGCTGACGTTTCGCAAACCATGTTGCTCGCTTCTTCAAACCTAATTGAATATCAATTATAATCACTATAATCAGTATTCAATTAGCTTTGAAGAAGCGAGCAACATGGTTCGCGAAACGTCAGCATTTACAAATCTTGACACACGGCATAACCCGGAAGCAGTTTATTTTCTAAATGATTCTGGCCGTGAAAGCCTACGTACTTACATAATATACAATTGCCACGCTTGCCCAACCGTGTTCAAAATTTACCTTGAAAGTAGAAAACCAAATGAGACGGTTCAAATCGAAAGAGGTGTCATTTTTAGGTGAACATGCACTTTTTTTTTATTTTTTGCTTATAAAATTTACCTGGTGATTCAATTTCGAGGCTCACCATGGGGATCTCGCTTATTAGTGGAGATAGAGCCTATGTTTAAAGGTTTGGTATTTTTGTATTGGTCAATTATCTGAAAAGAAATTTAAGCTATCATTTTTCATTTTGAACAAAACTGAAATGTCAAGGTATCGTTTTTAATTTTTTATTCAAAACCAAATGTAGCTAGACATTTGAAACAAAAACATTCTAGAGCTACTTTTTAACTAGGAATGTAGTGTAATTTTTTAATTTGAAATAACATCAAAGATGGCGGCGTAACCATGCCCAACTTGTATTTTTCTTATGGGCGCCATGTTGAATTTTGGCATTTTCCGATAGTCGTGTATTTTCTCATTTCCGCAATGTATAACATGTAAGCATTATTTTTTATTATAATGGTGTAATAATCAGAAAACCTTCAGGTACCTAACTGGAGCTTGGTTACAGACCGCCGGACTCGTTGCCAAGCAACGTCAACAAAATGCACTTGGATCGAGCGGCGCGATCAGCGTTGGGTTTGCCATTTAACCAAATAAACCTTAATTATTGTGGTTGATTGGGGATGTAAAATGCCGTTTACCAATAACAAATAGCGTGATATGATAAGGGTTTATTATTGTTCTCATAGAAATGCCCCATCGTACAATATTCTTAACATTGGACTGAAATTTAGCAGACCATGGATCGTTTAGTAAACCACGAAATTCCTATAATCCTCATGGAAATGTTGAAATCGATGAATACAATGCTTCAACTACTGGTTTTTAGATAAATGACTATCCTCGGATTTCTACACGGGAAGTAGTCTCTAATTTGGAATTGCCGTAAACACATGTTTGGAGAGCATTACGAACAAATAACTTGAAACCGTACAAACCCCACACAAGTCAAACTTTGAAGTTGTACGAAATTATTTGAATCACCAATTTCCAAATCGCTGGATTGGTAATGGTTGAGTGGTGGAATGTCCTGCTAGATTCCCTGATTAATGTCCGCTGGACTATTTTCTATGGGGAACTGTGAACGCCGTAATTTATCACGATACTCGCAGAAATATCGTGTATCTGCGGGATCGAATAACAAATGCGGTCAATGCTATTTCGGGAAGAACAGGTAGATGAGCATAAAACATGTAAAAAAGCTGGCTTGGTTTAATGCCTTCAAGAAAATGACGACTACTTTGAACATTTGCTTAAAAAATAAGCTTTTTGTTGTATAAACTTGCTTCTTTTACAATCTGAATGTTTTTAATCCAAAGCACTCTGGTCAGTCCGGCGCCGGTGGTCTGTAACCAAGCACCAGTTAGGTACCTGATAAGCACGACAAACAACGAGAAAACGAAGAAAGTTTTTTTATTATTAAACCATTGGTTTAAAAAATAATGCCAACATGTTATACATTGCGGAAATGAGAAAAACACGACTTAAGAAAATGCCAAAATTCAACATGGCGCCCATAAGAAAAACAAAAGTTGACCATGGTTACACTTTTATTTTAAATTAAAAAATAACACTGCACTCCTTGTTAAAAAGTCGCTGTAGAATGCTTTTGTTTTTGTTGTTTTTGAATAAAAAATTAAAACCGATATCTTAACATTTTAGTTTTTTTGCGGGTATCTTTAAAATGAAAAATGATAGCTGAAATTTCTTTTCAGATCAGCACAAAAATACGAAACTTTGCCAAATTTAAACATCTCCACTAATAAGCGAGATTCCCATGGTGAGCCTCGAAATTGAATCACCATATACCGGGTGATCCTTGGCTTTTAATATATGTTAACGACCTGCCGGACAGCATAACTGGGGGATCTGTTATTTGCTACGCCGATGATACGACACTGATAACTAGCAGCACCACTTTTAGGGATGCAGTGACGACCAGTGTGGTAGCCAGGGGAGATGCTGAGAGATGGTTTAACTGCAACAAGCTGAAGCTTAATGCTGAGAAAACGTCAACCATATTTTTTTCTCTGCGCAAATGACCAACAACCGACAATGTTGCGCATGGAAGCAGTGTGAAGTTCCTGGGAGTTGTTCCTTGATGCGACTCCCAGGTGGGATCATCTTGTGGCTGCGGTCTGTGCAAACTTGAGTGGTAGTTTTTTGTTTTAAGGCAGCTCAGTCAGAATGTTTCTGCTACTGTTCTGCGGACAGCTTACTTTTCACTATGTCAGTCTGTTATTGAGTATGCATTGTTGCTTTGGGGTTCGGCTGCATCATGCGGGAGGGTATTCAGACTGCAGTGGCAGGCGGTGAGGATTGTGGGTGGCATCGGGTATAGAGATGAGTGCCGAGGTTTGTTTGTGGATCTTAAATTGTTGACTTTCCCGTGCCTGTATATACTCAAATGCCTTCAGTACGTTCATGCAAACACTGAGAAATTCAGTATCGATAACGGTTCACACCGCTACCATACCAAGGCCGGTGCACAGCTGCGCCCAAGATTTTATAGACTGTCCGGGAGTCAGACGGGCTTTAATTATATGGCCCTAAAACCGCGGAGAAGTAGCCATAAAAGATAAGTAAGATAGCCATAACTTTTTTTTTCGAATTTTGTTATGAAACATATATCAAATGATAGGGGTGTTCAGGTACTATACGCCAGAGTTATGATCCGAAGATTCATTAGACGGTGTTGTCGGAAATTTGATTTATTTCGTTACGCGTTACCTTATAAGAGCTGTTGTCATCTCAATAAAGAATTGCCCATAACTTTTTGCAACAACCCCATAGAGAAACAAGTGATACAAATTCGGAAAGCGCATACAATTTTGCATGCAATAATGGTATTGGGAAGGTGCTACCCCTAATACCACCTACCCCAATACACCTATAATACAAGAAATTGCGCGGCGGTCGACTAAGAAATGGTATTAATGAACATAACTCACGGTAAAATTATTGCATAACTTTCCTAATTACGTCAAATTATAGGCAATTAAATGTACTATTTACCTTTGAAAGCTCGGAGTTTTGCTCGACGGCGAACAACCCTTGAATAACGATCATGTCCGTACGCAACCGTCCCCGCCGGCAATCATATGTCGGGTGGTTGTGGCAGGAGAATGTTTATAACTTTTGTAAATATTGTTGCATGACTTTCTATCATACATCAAATTGTAGGTAATTCAAAGGACTTCACACTCTTCGCCGCTCGGAGTTTTGATCGACGGCCAACAACCCTTAAATGACGTTAATGTCTGTACGAAACCAATGCGACGGGCAATCACACATAAAGTGGCTTCTGCAGAAAAATGTTTATAACTTTAGCAAATATTGTTGCATAACTTTCTATCATATACCAAATTGTAGGTAATTAAAAGGGCTTCTCACCCTTCGCTGCTCGGAGTTTTGCTCGACGGCGAACAACCCTTAAATGACGTTAATGTCTGTACGAAACCAATGCGACGGGCAATCACACATAAAGTGGCTTCTGCAGAAAAATGTTTATAACTTTAGCAAATATTGTTGCATAACTTTCTATCATATATCAAATTGTAGGTAATTAAAAGGGCTTCTCACCCTTCGCCGCTCGGAGTTTTGCTCGACGGCGAACAACCCTTAAATGACGTTAATGTCTGTACGAAACCAATGCGACGGGCAATCACACATAAAGTGGCTTCTGCAGAAAAATGTTTATAACTTTAGCAAATATTGTTGCATAACTTTCTATCATATATCAAATTGTAGGTAATTAAAAGGGCTTCTCACCCTTCGCCGCTCGGAGTTTTGCTCGACGGCGAACAACCCTTAAATGACGTTAATGTCTGTACGAAGCCAATGCGACGGGCAATCACACATAAAGTGGCTTCTGCAGAAAAATGTTTATAACTTTAGCAAATATTGTTGCATAACTTTCTATCATATATCAAATTGTAGATAATTAAAAGGGCTTCTCACCCTTCGCCGCTCGGAGTTTTGCTCGACGGCGAACAACCCTTAAATGACGTTAATGTCTGTACGAAACCAATGCGACGGGCAATCACACATAAAGTGGCTTCTGCAGAAAAATGTTTATAACTTTAGCAAATATTGTTGCATAACTTTCTATCATATATCAAATTGTAGGTAATTAAAAGGGCTTCTCACCCTTCGCCGCTCGGAGTTTTGCTCGACGGCGAACAACCCTTAAATGACGTTAATGTCTGTACGAAGCCAATGCGACGGGCAATCACACATAAAGTGGCTTCTGCAGAAAAATGTTTATAACTTTAGCAAATATTATTGCATAACTTTCTATCATATATCAAATTGTAGGTAATTAAAAGGGCTTCTCACCCTTCGCCGCTCGGAGTTTTGCTCGACGGCGAACAACACTTAAATGGCGATAATGTCCGTGCGAAACCGTCCGCGCCGGCAAACATACGTCGGATGGTTGTTACAGGAAAATGTTTATAAGTTTTGCAAATATTGTTGCATAACTTTCTATCATATATCAACTTGTAGGTAATTTAAAGTGCTTCTTATTCTTCCCCGCTTAGAGTTTTACTCCACGGCAAACAACCCTGTAACAGCGATATTGTCCGAACGAAAGCAGTATGAGAGGCAATCACATGCAAGTCACTTCTTGCAGAAAAATGTTTATAATTTTTGCAAATAATATTGCATAATTTTCTATCATTTATCAGATTATAGGTCGGAGTTAAATAAAGGTTCAATAAAAGCAAACGATAGCTAGCGATAGGGAGTTGCCAGTTGCCTTTAATACAGCAATTTCAAACTGGGTGCATTATCGTCATCTAAGGGTTGATTGCCAGGGTGTAAATCTCCGAGCGGGGAAGCATGAGAAGCACTTTTAATTACCTACAGTTTGGTTTATGATAGAACGTTATGCAACAATATTTGCAAAAGTTATCAATGATTTTCTGCAGCAGCCACTTGATATATAATTGCCCGTCGTACTGGTTCCGTACGGACATTATTGCCATTTAAGAGTTGTTCGCCATCGAGCAAAACTCGGAGCGGCGAAGGGTGAGAACCCCTTTTAATTACCTACAATTTGATATATGACAGAAAGTTATGCAACAATATTTACAAAAGTTATAAACATTTTCCTGCCACAACCACCCGACATATGATTGCCGGCGGGGACGGTTGCGTACGGACATAATCGTTATTCAAGGGTTGTTCGCCGTCGAGCAAAACTCCGGGCTTTCAAAAGTAAATAGTACATTTAATTGCCTATAATTTGACGTATTTAGGAAAGTTATGCAATAATTTTACCGTGAGTTATGTTCATTAATACCATTTCTTAGTCGACCGCCGCGCAATTTCTTGTATTATAGGTGTATTGGGGTAGGTGATATTAGGGGTAGCACCTTCCCAATACCATTATTGGATGCAAAATTTTATGCGCTTTCCGAATTTGTATCACTTGTTTCTCTATGGGGTTGTTGCAAAAAGTTATGGGAAATTCTTTATTGAGATGACAAGAGCTCTTATAAGGTGACGCGTAACGAAATAAATCAAATTTCCGACAACACCGTCTAATGAATTTTCGGAGCAAAACTATGGCGTATAGTACTTGAACACCCCTATCATTTTATATATGTTTCATAACAAAATTCGAAAAAAAAAAGTTATGGCTATCTTTTATGGCTAACTTCTCCGCGGTGGCCCTAAAGTGTTTCAATAAATTACCCAGACATGTGACACTTTTACCGAACAACTCTTTAAGCAGAAGCTTTTGACATTTTTATTGGACAGAGCGTACTACTCGTGTGCTGAGTTTTTGGAGGACAGAATCGAGCTCGGGTGTTTTAATATGTAGTTGCGCCCTTTTTCCTGTTTATTTGTCAACTATTTAACATGTGGGTGCGACCGTTTATATGTATGTTTGTTTATTAAAATAAAAAATATATATTAAAAAGAGCGATTAATGTTCGAGACTGTTAAACGATCGAGCGTAGCGAGAGCGTTAATGGTCGAGATCATTAATCGCCGTTTAATATTCGAGTTGGTTACAAAATTTTTTCGTCGATCATATTCTTTTAGCTTCGTCTACATAGATTTTTCTTCGCCAATGTCCTTTAAGGTTATATGACAATTAATGTAATTTGACACTGATAGTTCTAGGGGGCGGAATGTTTTGATTGGAAGTTTCATTTCACATATGTTCGATTGGCCAATCAAACGACGGCTTTGCGTCGTGTGATTGGCTATAACAAATCATGCATTAATAGAAATCGTGCATTAATAGAGTTGTTTAATAAACGATTTTCTATTCACTAAACTGACTCATAAATAAACGATCGACGGAAAATGTCTTTAATATGTAGTAGCGTATACTTTATAATTATTTATTTGCCATTTTTCTTATGTGTAATTCCATAACTTTATTTTTATTGTTTTTGTATTAGTTTTGTCTGAGTGTAGAATTTAGAATTGATGATATTTATGAACACGTATACAAATGTGACCCGTCGAGTGTATGCATTTTTTATGCTTTACACAATAAATTATGGATTATGAATTATATTTATATGTAATAAGTAGTTAAAAGTAGTATCCGAGCATTTAAGTGGGAATTTGCCATCACAACATTTAGCTTTATTTTTGTTGTATATTTTTATGAACAGATCAACTTCCGTGTTAGGTGCAATATTTACTTATTGTTGAATATTTTCACGCTCTGTCTTAGGCTCTGTCGTAGTCAATACATATATATATATATATATATATATATATATATATATATATATATATATATATATATATATATATATATATATATATATATATATCCGAATTAAGAACATATGCAGGGTTGGGCAACTAAATAGAATGTTCTCTACACAGCGTAAATTATTAGTTTTATCAAAAAATGTTGAACATAAAAGTTGTTTGACTATTTTTTTCCAAAATTTTCACAAAATCAAATTATATCTAAACAGTAAAATGAAAGCATGGCGACTATGACGTCATGTTTCTTTAAATAGCAATATATGACGTGTCAAATATCGTTGATAGCTCTTTTTCCTTTGTTTATAACAGTATAACACATTCCCCCAACTCATAATAGATTAAATGTAAATCTGAAACGCAGAAAGATCAGTAAATCGTGTTTCATTTATTATTAGTAAATAACAACAAAAAATGTCACTACAGGATGTCAACTTGAAGTAAACTTAATAAATTCTAAATAATTCAATCATAAGTTGAACAAATAATGCAGAAAAATAAAGAAAATAGCTTGGAAGTTTTGTTGTTGGTCCAAAAATTTACACAATCATCTACTGATCAACTAACTTTGAATGTTGGAATAAGTCGTCCATCTGTTGGAAGAATTCTGAAACAAGCGAAGGACAGTACATATAAAATTAATTTAGTGCAGGAGCTATCCGAAGATGAACACAATAGACGAGTACAGTTTTGTGAACAGATGATCGAGCTGTGTAACAATAATGAATTTGTTAAGAACATTCTATTTTCCAACGGGCCACATTTTTGCACATTTTGCTTTAACGGCTCTGTTAATCGTCACAACGGTTGTTACTGGGCGGCATATAAATCACACTAGATACAGGAAGCTCACATCCAGCATCCCCAAAAAGTTGATATCTGTATTCTTAGTTTAAATACCCACATTATTGGTCCATATTTTATAGACGCTGACTAGGCAGAAATATTTGGATCTTTATTTACATGGTAATTTAAATAATACCGTTTATAGAGATAGACCAGAGAGTTTAAACAACTTGAAAGAACAAATCCGATGTTACTTAAAACGCACTCCGGCACAGGCATTATCTAATTTGCTACAGAATTCTATTGACAGGCTTTATTATTATCAAGAAGTGAATGATGCTCAATTCGAACCTTACGTTAGTTTTATTATTTATTTCTTAAGTTTACGTTGCTAATTTAAGTTAGCAACCTGTATTTTCCTTTTCTTGCTCTAATAATAAATGAAAAGAAAAATAGTTATTTAACCAACAAGTATATTAAAAAGAGCGATTAATGATCGAGGCTGTTTAAGGCACGAGCGATTAGCAAGTGCGTTAATTGGCGAGATCATTAATCGCCGTTTAATATTCGAGTTGGTTACAAAATTTTTTCGTCGATCGTATTCTAGCGGCGTCTACATAGATTTTATTCGTCGATGTCATTTGAGGTTATATGACCATTTATGTGATTTGACACTGACAGTTCTCGGCTGTGTGCCTCGATAACGAAAAGTTTTGATTGGATGGTTTTATTTTACGTATGTTCGGTTGGCTATAATGAAGTCGTTTGATTGGCTATAACAAATCATACATTAATAGAAATCGTGCATTAATGTAGATTTTTAATAAATAATTTTCTATTCAGTAAACATCGCCATTTAAAAAAATGACGTCATTGTCGTCATGCATTTTAGTCGCATTTTACTATTTAGATATAATTAGATTTTCTGAAAATTTTGGGAAAAAATAGTCCAACAACTTTTATGTTAATATTTTTTGATAAAACTAATAATTTACGCTATGAAGAGAATATTCCATTTAGTGCCCAACCCTGTATGAATGGAAAATTGGGAACAAATATAATATATAATATTCAACACAAGAACGGGCTTTACCTATTTTAATGACAAGCAAGACAAAATGCTTGGAACCGCTAGCGATAAGAAACCCCGCATTCTGTTGAATGAAAGTTCTGTTTTATGACTTGTAGATGCGATCTTACAACTAAGGCATATAAAGTTTGATAACATAAGCAGGAAAGCACAATCTCATTAATCAGTGCCAATTTGAACAGTAATATTGGATGCATTCTGTGCACATGATACTGAAAAAAAACAGTACCTACCTATTAAAAATTTGAAATGTTTCACTGGTCCGGTATGTTTTGGGTTGAGAACCACTGCTATATGCTAAACAGTAAACACCCCCGTTGCTCTCGTCATTATAGCCATTTTCGTCTTTCTTCTATTGATTCTATTCGATGCTCAATACTGAGATGGTTCGGGACATGGAAGAGTAACTCGGATTAGAACAAAAGAACTCTGCTTTGTCCAAATTTAAACGTTCTTGTATCTCGTTATTACTAAATTCAACACGATGTTATTTATTTGCACGTTAACGGATGACTCCATTTTTGAACAACTGTCGAGAATTAGTTGAGTATAAGACTTTCCACACTTTTGGTCTGTTTTGTGCGTTTTCCAAATATGTTCCATTTCTTTTTGGCCTTGCATTTAATTTATAATGTATGTGTATACTTTCAAATATTGTATGCTTTATTTGAATGTTTTCGGTTGATAAAATATACTTATTATGGTATCTTATCTTAAAATGTTATATTTACAGTTTGCAGAAATCAATAATATTTGTTTAAGTTTCACTTGGTATCACTTTAGGAATTGTGTTTGGTCCACAACCATTATCTTGTTTGTTGAGGCTGGTGTTTTTTTAAAAAGAGACTTTTATCGTGCGTATTTGACATGCTATGTTAGTACAGTTTGCTAGAAGCATAAACGCAAAACAAATATTCACACTGTTATAATAGGGTATTTGACTATTATTGGAAAACCATCTTAGTGTGTTTATTCCTTCACTCTACATTGTAAATGCATTATTTTTCGTAATTATTTCCTCAATATTCCATAAAAATCAGCGTTAAAAATTGACAAAACGTCCCGCCAAAACGATACTTTCTGTTGTGTGACGTCACACGATAGTAGATGTCAAATCGGCCCATATAGTCTGTCAGCATGGGCATCGTCGCGGTTTGGTAATTGTGTTGTATGATGTGTTGTTTTCACAATTTCTACATAAAAATGGGTTATAAATGGTGTATAAATCCACAATACAGAAATACGTCCATAAAAACTCCGGATAAACTAGTTGTAGTTGTTCCGCAAGATTTGAAACTGTGAAGAAAGTGGTTGGCTCGTAGAAATCCAACTGAAATAAATAGCGTCCAAAACAAGTGTTTTTTGTTGTGAAGATTACTTCGACATAAGTAAAACCGACTAGAAAAAGTTATCTATCGTATTTTCGAACCTGGTATTATCTGATCTGACAGCTTAAGGTTAGGGCTAACCTAACCTACAGTTATGCTTACATGGCACTTTAGTGCTATTAAATTCAAACGGGAGAAGCAACCGTACTAACGAATGACGACACTGGAGACTGACCCAATTACAGAGCGTTTTCAACCACGTGATAGGACGTGAATAAAAATTCAATTTTAATTTTGATTTTTAATAGAAATAAGGCATATGTTTTCATATCTATTAGGATGACTTTATACAAGCCATATTTTTAATACAGTAAAATACCCTATTTATAGTTAGAATATAACGAATACTATTATGTTAATTAATTATACACAAAATAACAACCCGCGCAGAGCATGGCCTAGGCCCTAGTACATGCCCAGAATGACCATCGTCAGTCCAGGAATTATACTAAGATTTTTTTCCCATTGCATAAATATCAAATGTTAATATTTACATAGCATAAATTTATCTCCCCAACTTATCACCTAGCATAACTTACGATATGAAGAAGAATAATTAATCTAAATTACTTTTCACACTATTATATCATATATTCTTTTTTATTTCACTACGTTCTTGACTTATTTTAATAGAAATGCAAATATTTACTTCTTAAAAGATTTAGCTACCTACAAGCATTTTGTGAATGGAAATTTAATCAACCTGTATCATTATTAGTGTTAGTTATTATTAGGTGTGTAAAAAAATACATAAAGATTAAAACAAAATGATACTATGCAGCAGTGTCAAACTGTGTCAAACGCTGATGTTTTGATAATACTGTCAATAATAATCAAAATATCTGACAAATCCTGGCTAACTAGTTTTAAGGCACGACCGATCACGATCAAATACAATTTGCTTGATCATGCAGCTAAACTATTAATTTTACCAAGAAATACCATAGACATAAACTATACGAAATTTCCTCCACTTTAATTTATTAGTAGTAGTAACTAGGAGAATGTGCAGGCCTAATAGGCCTGCTGGTCGACCTACGTAGATCGCCGAAGCGTTAAGAGAGAGACAAAAAGTCCGGATGCTCTTACACGCGCGACGTGATTATGCTCGTACGTTCGAAGCGGTTACGGGGCGCCATCTATTGCTTCGTAGCGTACTCAACAGCGACATGATGATGTGCCGCCGTCTGGTGACAGCGTCGCGAAGCGCGCGGCTGTTACCTAGCAACCCCATGACGACGCGCTGACCTGTACACTCCTAAACCGTAATCCATAAAATTTACCCGAATCGAGGTAAAAAATAACGAAAACTGGGCCGAAAATAGACGAAATGGAAGGCCTCAGCGCTGTGGAATCAAATTTTAGGCGGAAAATCGGCGCCTGCGGCGCCGATTTTCGCTTCTCCGAGGAGCAGACCTTTCCCCCGATTCGCCGATTTTCGTAAACTTCTTGCGCGGACTGTGTTAGACTTTTAGTATATAGTATACTAGGAGAATGTGCAGGCCTAATAGGCCTGCTGGTCGACCTAGGTAGATCGCCGAAGCGTTAAGAGAGAGACAAAAAGCCCGGATGCTCCTACACGCGCGATGTGATTATGCTCGTACGTTCGGCGCGGTTACGGGCGCGCCATCTATTGCTTCGTAGAGTAACCTCAACAGCGACATGACGTGTCGCCGTCTGGTGACCGCGTCGCGAAGCGCGCGGCCGTTGCCTAGCAACCTCGATCGATTGCCATGGCGACGCGCTGACCTGTACACTCCTAAACCATAATCCATGTGTTAGACTTTTAGTATATAGTAGGGACTAGGAGAATGTGCAGGCCTAATAGGCCTGCTAGTCGACCTAGGTAGATCGCCGAAGCGTTAAGAGAGAGAGACAAAAAGCCCGGATGCTCTTACACGCGCGACGTGATTATGCTCGTACGTTCAGTGCGGTTACGGGGCGCCATTTATTTTATTTATTTATTTATTAATCGTTCGGTGTACAAACGGGCATAGCCCAAACCAGTACACACATACAGAAATACAAGATAATAACTTAAAATAGTACGTATAAGATAGAAAATTAACATCAAATTATTAAAATTACAAATAAAAAATTAAGCAATGTTGGGAAATTAATCTGATAAAGATAAAAAAAGAAAGAAAATTGAGCAAACTCAAGTCACAAAAGAAAAGAGACTATGTAGCGAAACGGAATAGGGAAGTGGTGGACAAATGCTGGTAAGACAACGCTCAAGGGGGACGCAAGACTCGCACCAGCTTACGTTGGAAGGAGAGGAAAGAATTATTGAAGGGATCTACTGAGGAGAAGAAACTGTTGTAGGATGTAATTAAGCGGTTGACAGGAGAGTTTTGAAGGGAATTGGTATGACAGAAATAATAACGTAAAAGGTTAGAGGCGCGGGAGGGGTGGGTAGGAACATTAAACAAAAATGCTTGGAGTAGATAAGGAGAATCAAAATGGTTGTTCAGAATTTTGAACAAGAATGCGCCATCTTGGATGCGCCGGCGAATCCAAAGAGGAACGAGTCCAAATACCTGACAGCGCTGCTCATAAGAGCATACGGGTAGATGGAACCTCCTACTAAGGTGCTTTACATACCGCTTCTGGATTGACTCCACCCGATCAATATACGTACGGTACTGCGGACTCCAGACCACAGACGCAAAATTTAAAATGCTATTGACGTATGCGTTGTAGAGTATGTTGATGGTCGAAAGACTAGAAAACGACGAGGACAGTCTAATAACAAAACCCAGTGCGCGGAAAGCCTTTTGGGTAGAATATTTAATGTGGGAGTTAAATAAAAGTTTGTTGTCAACAATAACACCAAGATCCCGGATGCAGCTGACACGCGAAATTTCATTCGCTCCAAGACTGTACGCAAAGTCGAAAGTATAGCGGCCTCTGGAGAACGTAATTGTTTTGCATTTTTCGTAGTTTAAAACTAGCTTGTTATCGAGGCAATATTGATGCAATCTGTCAAGCTCATTCTGGAAGTTAAAACAGTCCTGGAGACACGAGATTTTGGAGAAAACTTTTGTGTCGTCAGCATACATCAGGAAATCGGAGTGATGGAAACAGGCAGCGATATCATTGACATAGATGGAAAACAGTAATGGACCGATGTGGGACCCCTGAGCGACGCCGGATGTGATGTGTCTAAAGGACGAAACAAAGTTGTTCAGGCGAACTGCCTGGGAACGGCCCGTAATGTAGGAAGCAAGCCACCGCACCAGAAATTCGTCCAATCCAATCAACCTCAACTTCTTAACTAATATAGAGTGGTCAGTCTTGTCAAAAGCTTTGCTGTAGTCAGTGTACAAGGAGTCAACCTGAGTGCGAGTATCAAGGGAATTTAGGATGAATTCAGTATAAATACAAAGGTTGGTGTCGACTGATCTACCCGGAAAAAAACCATGTTGTTGTTGGATAATCTTGTTTTTTACTTCATGTAAAAGCACTTTATAAATCAAGCTTTCAAACACCTTACTGACAGACGGTAGGATTGAGATTGGACGATAATTCACGGCGTGCTCTCTATTACCTGATTTGAAAATTGGTACAACGAACGCTTCCCTCCAAGCACCAGGAAACTCGTCGTGGCGTAAAGACAAATTAAATAAAATGTCAAGAGGTTCAACAAGCTCATCAGCACAGTTGCGCAAAAACAGACCAGGGATTACATCAGGGCCAGCACTCGCAGTGGTGTTTAGGTCATGTAGACACTCCAGAATCTGCGCACGAGTGAAAACATTTGGGACAGTCCGCGCACCATCGCCGTACATGCAGACATCGTCATCCAGTCGACCACCAACAAACACAGAATGAAAGTAACTGCTGGTTCGCAAATGGATTCGCCATGGGAGGCCACGATATCGTTATGCCTGAGTGTAGCTGGAATCCGCGAAGCACCACGGCGTTTGTCCCCGACAAATGACCAAATGCGCCCCGGACTGACAGCTATGCTACTCTCAATGGAGTTAACATAGACCCGATAGTCATCCGCTATTAAGCGCTTAGATCTGTTTCGAAGCAATCCAAACGTGAGGTAATCTACATGATTATGAAACATTTTCCATTTTTTATGAAATTTACGCTTTTCTTTAATAGATCTGATCGTGGACTCCGAGAACCAGGACGGGTAGCGCTGTTTATGGATAATCTTATGCGGGACGTGTTTATCTATGATGAACTTGATTTCATCGTAAAATGCAGCGACAGCCCGGTCTATGTCAAGATTCACTAGCGCAGCACCCCAATCTATAGAGAGAAGTGAGTCTTTGATGGCACCATAATCAGCGCAATTGAACAAATATTTTTTTTATAATGGGCTGCCTAAGTTGTCTAATATTTACAGAGCTCAGATTAATAATTAGTGATGGATGATGACTATCCTCTTCCACCAGCGAACCAGGACAACGACTGACAGAATCAGTGCAGAATACATTTGATATCACAAGATCGAGCAATCGGGACTTGGCGTTAGTTACATCATTAAATTGAAAAAGATTACAATAAGAAAATGTGTCTAAAAATATTCTAGATCGTAGGTCATAGCTACTAGAAGACGCTAACGAGCCGTCCACAGAAAGCGACCATCCTAGGTGGGGAATGTTGAAGTCCCCACAAATAACAAGCGTCGCATCAGGGTGTCTCTCACTGACAGACTCCAGGCTTCTCGCAAAACACTCCAGCGCACTCACGTCATCGGGCGGCAAGTACACACAGCACAATATCAGACGACCGCGACCGTGACCTATAGATACCCATAGATCCTCCGCGTCACTACACAAATCAGGGAGTGCCGCCGCACAAATAGTGCTTCTAGTCGCGATCAAAACACCGCCCCCATCCCTCCTTGTTGAAGCACTGGATTCCCTATCTCTACGGAACACATGATAATCATTGCAGAATATTTCCCCATCAAACACACTTCCGTTCAGGTATGTCTCAGTAAGACAAACGACGTCAAAGTCGGACTGAAGCGAGTGACAATATACAGTTCTGGTTTTAGTGCGTAGCCCGCGAACATTCTGATAATAAATCTGTAACGCCATCGGAAAAAAAAACGTATATGCTTAGAATGAAGTTAGCAACTTATAATCTGTCTAGGTCGCTCTCGGAGGATATACGGATAGCACGGGATTTATCATCTTTGCGAGCAAAAATCTTGCAGTCCCGCGTCCACACCGAGATGTAATGGGCTTCCCTTGCCTTAATCCTGGTTTTGGCGAGAAGGTTCTTATTAGCCGCTGTAAGGTGTTCGTTAATAAAGCAGCGATCAGATACATCCGCAATCCTAAGGCCCGGGGGCGATCCTGCCGGAAGCGACTTCCTCTTGGCAATAGCTGCCGCCAGAAATTCATCACGCTTGGGACGTCTGCAGAACTTCACAATAATAGATTTGGGGTTTGAGTTCGGTCCAAAGTGAGGCACACGGTGCACTGCATCCACGTCTGACGTCGACACACTCACTCCCAGAAACTCCGCAACCCCGGTCAACAATGAGGAAACATTCTCTCCAGTAGTCTCCGGGATTCCCTGGATCTCCAGATTGCTCCTGCGAGAGTACTGTTCCAGCTCGCCCATCCTTCCCTTAAGGGTATCAAGGTCGCGCCGCAATGAAACGTTTTCCGCCGCCACCCTATCTATGGACCTGCACTTATCAGTGAGTACTCTGACGGTTTCTTCAAAGTCCGATATCTTTTGGCTACAAAAGTTTACGGACGTTTGCAACTCATCATAATTTTGTTTGACAGCTCTTACATCGGCGCGAATATCCAGCAGCATGTTATACAACGAGTCAAGCGTAACGCCACCAGCCCTAGGCGCATCATTCGCAAAAACACCAGTCCCGGCAGGCGCAAACGATGAGCGACGTCCGACCGACGGCGATCTACAGGAAACGCATCTCCAGGACGTTCCGGCGCGGGATAATGCTGAAACCGCAGCGGTATCAAGGTTGACGCATCCCCCATGAAACATAGCGAGGCATCCCGCACAGGCAATCCCCGGCGACTTTCGGTCAACGACCTGTTTACATATGGAACAGCTGTTAGGCATGACTGTGTTGAGTGAAAAAACCGGCTCCACACGGTCTACGTTCAGTCAAACGCTGAAAATCTATTGAAGATTGCCAGGAAACTAAACTACACAGCGACAATCCGAAAACGGCACCGATCGTATAAGTGCACAATCACCAGACTCACAAAAGACCGACAATTAACTCGCACTAATAGCTATAGAAAACTCGAAAGATTGCTTGAGCGAAGTGAACACATTCGCGAACACATTCGCCATGCGATACCGTACTAGATAGCGTACGGATAGCTTCGTAGCGTAACTTCAACAGCGACATGATGTGTCGCCGTCTGGTGACCGCGTCGCGAAGTGCGCGGCCGTTGCCTAGCAACCTCGATCGATTGGCATGACGACGCGCTGGCGTGTACAGTCCGAAACGATAATCGATAAATTTAGCCGAATCGAGGTAAAAAATAACGAGAACTGGCAATAAATTGGACGAAATCGAATGTCTAAGCACTGTAGAATCCAATGTTGAGCGGAAAATCGGCGCCTGCGGCGCCGATTTTTCGCTTCTTTCAAAAGCCTTTCCATTGCCAAGTTTCAAATTTATTTTTAAACTCTTATTCTGAGTGTGTTAGCTCTTTAGTATATAGTAGGGACTAGGAGAATGTGCAGGCCTAATAGGCCTGCTAGTCGACCTAGGTAGATCGCCGAAGCGTTAAGAGAGAGACAAAAGGCCCGGATGCTCTTACACGCGCGACGTGATTATGCTCGTACGTTCGGTGCGGTTACGGGCGCGCCATCTATTGCTTCGTAGCGTAATCTCAAGAGCGACATGATGTGTCGCCGTCTGGTGACCGCGTCGCGAAGCGCGCGGCCGTTGCCTAGCAACCTCGATCGATTGGCATGACGACGCGCTGGCGTGTACAGTCCAAAACTATAATCCATAAATTTAGCCGAATCGAGGTAAAAAATAACGAGAACTGGCCGGAAATTGGACGAAATCGAAAGTCTAAGCACTGTAGAATCCAACTTTAGGCGGAAAATCGGCGCCTGCGGCGCCGATTTTCGCTTCTTTCAAAAGCCTTTCCATTGCCAAGTTTCAAATTTATTTTTAAACTCTTGTTCTGAGTGTGTTAGCTCTTTAGTATATAGTAGGGATAGGGATAGGGATAATAATCTTTATTCAAACATCCAGCTTTTTAAGTACATTAGGTTTATTACATATTTAGTTTCATTTAATAGATTTCATTTGGTGTTCGAACGGGCTATCGACCTTGGTCTTTCTGCCCTGTTCCATCTCTTATTTTGGGTGTCTTATTATCTGCTAATTCATCATTCACTCGTCGCTGGGTTCTTCTTCAAGGGAGGTTATAAATTCGTATAACGTTTCCTTTGGGGTTTTAAATTTGGGAGGATTGTTAAGACTGCGGGATAGGAATGGATTATGTAAGGTATTGGGAAATTTGGAAACGATTTTTTTAAGGAGAGGAGTTGTGCGTTCGTTAAATGGTGTTATTCTCGTTTTTTCGTATAGTAGGGCATTAGGTGGGTTATGAAGTGGATTGTTCGGATGTCTAATTCGTGTGATAGATCTAAGAGCTGATCTTTCAGCCATCATAAGGGGTTCTATGATTGATCTGCGCTGATTACGCCAGAGTATTGCTCCATATTCGATCATAGGTCTACAGATGGTTTTATATATGTGGCTTGCTGTCTTCACACTGATTCCCTGGTTCTTGTAAGTTAAACTTCTGAAGTGCGATGCTCTCTTCTTCATATTGATTTTCATAGTGTTGATGTCTTTTTTGAAGTTTGGATGGTGATATAGCTTGGTTTCTTAATGTGACCGTAGGGGAGGAGCTTCTGATTTTATGATTAGGGATAAGGAGTTGGGTTTTTGTAGGGTTTACGTTGATTCTCCATAAGTTAAACCATTTTTCTGAGCGGTTAAGTAGGTGTTGTAGGTTGTCGACTGCGCTGTTGAGGTTATGGGAATGGGAAATTAGGGTTGTGTCGTCTGCATATTGGATTAAATAGGCTGAAGGCTTGAAGTATAAGGGTCATTATCGTAGATGTCATAGCAGTATATGTTGTATAGTGACGGGGAAAGTGGAGAACCTTGGGGAACACCTTGAGAGGGGATGAATGTATTGGAAAATGAGTCGTGGATTTTTGTTTGCAGGGAACGGTTGTGAAGGAACTCGCTAAGTTTTATGAGTGTGCTGGGAACGTTTAATTGGTGAAATTTGAATAGTAGACCGAGGTGCCACACGGAGTCGAACGCTTTTTTAATGTCCATAAATACTGCTGCGGATTTTTTCCACTGGAGGTGGATGGTCTGCAGATTTGGTGTAATTAAAGAGAGAGGGTGAACTGTCGACATTCCCGTGCGAAACCCAAATTGGTACGGTGGAATTTTTTCTTCTACTAGATCTGATAGTCTGTGTTTTAGTATTGTTTCTAATATTTTTCCCAGAACGGCTAGTAATGTGATTGGGCGGTAATTGTTGGGGTCGTTGGGGTCGGTAGATATTTTATGGATGCAGGGGATAATTCCCTTTAATTTATTATTCAACTATTTTGACGACATTACAGAAATGGCCGCTCATTTCAAAATATTGAAAAATGCTAAGAGTAAAACTCCAGTTACTTTGTACCTTTTTGAACAAAAACTAGTCGCCACAAGTAACGGGTACACACACAAAGACCTGTAAGACCTGTAAGACCTGTTGTACCTTGGTCAAAAATGTTTAGGGGACCCAAGAGGACATATTTCCGCTAAAAACTCAATTTTTTTTTGGCACGATTATAATACTTTGTTATACTACGTATGTGAAAATAAAAATCGTAGGTTTGTGAATGTATAGAACTTTAGTGTCTAGGGGCACCTGTATATATATATATACTGATTGGGCCATTTTAATCTGCACACTTGATTATCTTCGCATCCAGCAAAAAAATACAGAAAGCGTGTTAGTGGTTTTGTTATAGATGGAGCTAGTTTCGTGAAAACGAGGTCAACTTCAGTTTTTATTAAATAGAACCTATATTTCTGTGTGCTTTTCAATTCTTTGCAAAATTTTAGTGCATTAACATAGTCCTACCCTATTCCTTTTGAGTTTCTTTTTATTTGTCTGAATTAATAAAATTATTTCTGAATTAACAAACTTATTTGATGCCATTTGTGATTAAATGCTATTTAGAATGTTTGGTTTTATCATTTTCAAGGCATAATAATGGACTACATCTATCAAACAATGTTTTTCCAAGAATATCGATTTTCATATAAGAAGAACCAGTAAACAATTTTAGGTTTTCTTACATTAGATTTTTATACAATAGTATGCTAGTTACACTATTGTATAAAAGTCTACTGATTTGGAGATAATTGCAATTTTACGTCCATTGGCCAGGTTTCATACATTTACTTTATTTTGTTACATGGAAAGATATTTTTTTATTGATTATTATAATCCTACATAAACAATAATGATAGTTTTATTACAAACATTCTTTCGGACAGTGTTTAAATTGCTATTAGTTGAGATATAATTTGTTTCTTAAAATGATGTTTTTTTCTGTACAAATAAGGCAATAACTGAAAAGTGAAAATACATGGGAAACACTGCTAAATAGTATCGTTGCTTGTCAGCGGATATAGATGGTCAGGCATGGGTTAGTTGGGGCCATGACATCTAGAGAGTAGGGGTTTGAGCAAGATTCATTCACAAATTATAGCATTTTCGACTTATATATTTATTTTCTTGCTATGCTCGGACTTGGTGCAGTTTGTACCAAGTGCGTGCATAAAACTGTATAAGTCGAAAACGCTATAATTTGTTAATGAATCTTGCTCAAACCCCTGCCCCCTGGATATTATGACCTAGGAACCCATACATACGCAACTATCTATATCCGTTGACAATCAACGATAGTATGATAAAGTCATGTGCCTGGCGACATCAGATTTTTTTAATAGCAGTTCACTATCATTCTTTTTTTGTCAAAAAAAGTACCACGTTATAAAAACTTATTCGAGAAAACGTCAATTGAAAGTTTGGATTGTTTTGATAAGACTGGAAAACATGGATTTTGTGAATGGAAAGTGATAAGGCATTTTCGATTATTTTTGTGCTGAATAGTCTGACTACATATCAGAAGTTAATTATGTATTAATTAATATTAGGTACAGTTTACAAAGTGTAAGAAATATAAGATTTTCCATTTTTCCATAAGAACCTTTGGGGACATTTGCTTCACCCGCTATACATTATCTGTAGGTATAGAATGGATCAAGAAATAAATACTTAATGATTACTGCACAAATTTTAGATTCTCACTGCACAATTTGTGTCCAGCTGCACGTTAGAATAATACCCGCGTCAGTCTACTGCCGCGTTTCTCAACCGGCGTTCCGCGTAAAATAGTAACAAATAGCAGTGGCGGTCGCCGGTTCATGGTCACATACTATATTCACTTGAACTGACACGATAACATAAAATTATCTGTTACTTAAAAACAATTAATCTGTTTAAAACAATAACCTATGGCAGAACTGCATTTAGTAAAAAAGAATGTGTTAAAAACGTAAACAAAAAGAAATGATAAAAAAAAATCTTTCTCTACCTCCGAATTATTAACCGCCATTGACCAGAAACATTAATAAAAAATAGTATCCGAGTTATGCCGTCAGTCAAAGTTAATCATTTCCGAAGTATTGCTAATCGTGGTATAGTTGTTAGAATTCAGAAATAAATCCCTAGTAGTTAATAGTCTTTCTGCCGGCAGTTGGGGTAGTCTCCCCGGCTGCCGCACAGAAAGCCACTGGATTTGTTCACGTGGCACATCCCAAAAAAACTAGTCAGAAAATTATCTTCAGCCGTGCTTCAGTTAAAATACCACCCACTGAAAATATTTTAAAAAAAAAAGACCGATTTTGTCCATTCACGAACTTGTCCTTACTTTTTAAGAGATAAGCTTGTATACCTTACTTCAAAATTACGGCAGTTATAGTGTACACAGATGGACAGACGGACATAGCTAAATCGATTCATTTTTCAATTCTGACCAAATCCATATATTTATGTCTATATCTGCCATGCCTCCTTAAGGGTGTTACAAATGTTGTATCAATCGCAATATACTACCCTCACCACATGTTTGAAAAATTTCCTGAGAAATTCTTATAAAAGCTTGACAAAGCAGAATAATTTCGAACAAAACGTATGTTAAACGGGTCTTCTTAACACAGAAAAGCCAGTAAGTCTATATGAAACTTTTTACTCAGAATTGAGTTACTCACAAGTCAGTAAGTCACAGACCAGAGCGAAGTGCTGTGTTGAAATACATTGCGAAAGATTCGCTGATGCTGCGCGGCGGCGAAACCAGAGCGGCCTCGGCATAGCATTAAATATATCTTAATTTTCGTATTCATTTTATTTATATTTATAATTTAATACTTATCGTAAAGGGTACTGTTTGTGTTGTTCGTTTTTGCATTGTGTGGATATGTATTATACTTTTCCTTCCTTTTTGTTAATGTAATAAATTGATTTAAAAATCTGTAAAGTTACAGGTAACGGTAATACTGATAAAATATAAATAATAATGCTGTAAGTAAATGATATGTAATAAAATTCAGCGAAATTCTATAAACGAACAATTCTCAGTTATTTACATTTTTTCTACAGCGACATCCGTCGTTAATTGATACCAACTATACTGCTGTATTTTTTTGGATATTGGTATATTCCTAAACTATATAAAACTATATTCCTAAACTACTGCGTTATCACAGTTATTATACTTGCATTTTTACAGAAAAAGTGGGGTAATTTCACAGTAGAAGTATTTTTTCCACAATTGAACTGCGTGTCTTTACAGATCATGTTGCTGGTTTCTTGACACAGCGAAATTGCTTTAAAAAATGGAAATCTATGTATAAATCATTTTACTCTAAATGACATTTACTTCCTAAAAAATCTGATATGGCCAGACACATGACTTTATTATACTGTTTAGCAGTGTTTTCCAACGCAAACGCTAATGTTGTGACAATACTGTCAATAGTATTAAAATATCTCTTAAATCCTGGCGAACTAGTTTTAATGCAGTACGAGCGATCTCGATGAAATTGAATTTGCTCATGAAGCTAAACTATTAATTTTATCAAAAAATGTCTTAGACATAAATTATACAGAATTGCCTCTACTTTAATTTATTATTTAACTATTTTTATAAAATTACAGTAATGGCGGCTCATTTACAATTGTTGAAAAATTCGTTTTTGTAGTATCATGCAATGAATTTTGGAGCAAGATGGTGGTTTGTATAGTAAGTTATTGATTAAATTGCATAACCAGCAACGTATTAAAACTATTTAAACAAAAAGTGGTGATCATTAATGGCTGGACCAGTAAAATTTGGTCAAATAACCGGCAAAAAGGCTGGATTTTCTTTAGGTAGACGTTTTAAACAACATATCAAAAGTCTCCACCGATATACGACTGATGCATGATTTTGTTTAGAACGAAATGGAAGAAAGTTCAATATTCGTCATCGATTATCTCGGAAAATATCAGTATTTGGTACAAGAATCAGTTATTAAAATATAGTTCTGTAAATTCACCATACAAAAATATTGCACGCGGCTTTCCTTATACAACTAAACCTTTCAGAGATGTGAAGCCATTTTAAAATTATTCTCAAATTACATGGTATTCCTCAACATTGTAACAACCCAAAGGGGATTTTAATGGAGCACCCTACCTACATTCTTGCGCAATTTTAACTTTTTTACTAAATATTAAAGCAATAAGTATATCTCAACTTTCTTTGAGGTATTGCTTATTTTGTATCAGGGCAGATATGGTTCTGCCACTTTAATAATACAGAATATACAATTTGTGTACAGAGTGTCAGTTTAAATTTGTGTTACTTTGTGTTACTGGTATACCTAGTATGTTATTATAGCTACATAATATTTATATTTCATTTTATAACAGCACATGTCGTCAATTAAACCCGAATAAGTCATAACGTCATAATACAATATATCAAATGCGTTGAAGTCTAGAAATTCGCACAATATAAAAATTCAATCACTATTTTTCGCAAATACAATTTTTTCTCAGTTGCATTTACACTTTTCTCAGAGTAAATATTTGCCTGTATAGTTTTCAATGACCTTTTGGTAGATGTCTTATGTGGGTCGTAAAAATAAGAAAACTAACATCCTATTTTCTTTTCTGCTTCATTTTTTCCTAGTTTGTTCATTTACTT
Organism: Aphodius sticticus; assembly: GCA_963966075.1. NCBI lineage: Eukaryota > Metazoa > Arthropoda > Insecta > Coleoptera > Scarabaeidae > Aphodius > Aphodius sticticus. Next base: position 68,438,844 of record OZ014506.1, read on the forward strand.
TTTCTGTTAAGCTCTCTCTAGTGTATAAGTTTCACTTCTACCGTGTGACTCTCCGCACAACCATCATTTTATCGTCTTATACGTGGGAGGCAACGAATGAAGTGACAATACAATGCTATCGACATATATTATATTGTTTTTTATATTGCTAACTATTCACATATTTGTTAAGCATTTCAGGAAGTAACGATGTAAGATAGTAAAGTGGGTGATAATTTGTTAATTGTAATAATTGACGAATCGTCTAGTGCCGAAATTATAATTGAACAACGAACGGGATATTTTAGGCATGCGTTATTATGTCAACTTTGTGCCTTATCAGTAGTTAAGTACAGGTAAAAAGCAGTTGCCAATCAATTGCCCTATAGTGAGCATCATAACCTTCGGTACTCAAATATCTCAATAGTAGTGCGAGAATTGGATTCTTCTTGAATATGCAAACATTACTAGTTTGCTTATTTGTTAGCTTTAGTTTTGTTATTGGAAAACCAAGTCCAAGAGCAACTACATGCGGATACGAGGTAATAATAATAATAATAATAATATACATAGATCTAACGCTTCAGTAAGGTGTTCGTAAATTCTGTGAAATGTGAGCTACTATAGTATGTTCCTGTCGTAATGCTTCTATTCTAAGTAGCTGGGCTGTTACCTGCAAGAAACATGTGACGCCTTCTGTGAAATTTATACTAAACACTCTTTGATATTGAAGTAGCAATTTTCTGGAGAAATCTACTTTTTAAGCGTAGTCAAGTTTCCAAAAATATTTTCTATAAATATAGAAATTACAATATATTTTTAAAAAAATATTGCTTTAGATCAGGAACGAGAAATGCAAAAAAAATCAATATCATAATCTACCATTTCTCTGATTGAAGTTCAAGTAAGTATGTATATCAAATATCAGAAAGTAAATAATAATAACATTATTATAATAAAATTCCGATGTAGAACATTTAAATTGGTTTAGCCCTCTATCTCTCTCGCAACGTGGTTTCTTTTTCGAGTATTTCCTCTTATAAAGCGTCATTATAAATGATTGTTGCCGACGTAGGTCATGATATTAAATGTAAATGTTTCTAGTTGCCGCTTTATTTGAATGGAATACCACAGTTCTACACGAAAAAGTAAAATTTATTGTATAACCCATTTCAAGTCCGTCAGTTGTTTTGGTATACCGGCAAAAATTTATTAACATGGGCATGGCCTACTTCGACTACAATCATTTATAATGGCCCTATATGATCTCTAGTGTATTTTTTTGCGTTCAGTTCACTACCAAATTTTAGAAAACTCGTATACCTATTTTGCTAAACTTATCTATTTTGCAAATAATATGCACTAATTCGTCTTACAGTAGATTTGTTTAAATTTTCATCGGTTTTTGAAATTTAGTAATATTGGCCAGTCAAATAAGACGAAAAAAGTGGTAAATTTCGGAAAATTAGCAACCCAGCTGGATTTTTGTATTCGCATTTGGTTGGGGACTACAGCTATTGTGTAAAAGTCCCCATCGATATCGTTTCCGCGTTGCGAGTTTTTACGGTCAAAGATGGCCGAAGTGGTTTAACAATATCTTGCTTCTTATTGATCAGACTACTGTGAGCGCCATTAGCAAATCTCTAAGGTCTCGGCTAGGATACGAGCGGCGAGCGGCAGAGCGGCGTCGCCAATGTTATATGTTTGCATTGTTTCAAAGCCATATCTTGGCAAAGCGGCTACGATACAGTAAGCGACAGAGCGGCAGCGTGAGCGGCACCACCATGCCGCTTACTAGTGCCGCTCACCGCAGAATTATGCAGAACATCTAAGTAATTCTCCAACGGTACAAAAATTCAAAAAATTGTTCAAACAAAAGTTAAAAGTTTTTTGGCTTTAAACAGGCTATCGTTTAAATATATCTTCAATATACAGGCTGCTCATTTTATTATAGAAATTTGGTAACCTCTCCTTTTTTTAAATAGAACAGCCTATACCTATATTAACTCAATTTAATATGCAGCCCGCTATACAGCGGCATTTCTGCCATTGCCAGCCAGGACAAAGATTGGACTCAGGGCTCCATTGAGCCACATGTCGCGAAACGCCAACAAGGCCTACGAAGATATATTTCAGTGATTTTTTTTTGCTCTTGCGTATCACTTGTGTTAATGTTTTATCGTATCTAGATATATACCGCTGTATTTATATATTTTGTTTATTGTTCTTATTCTAGTTTGTAATTTTTGTCCTATAATTGGTACCCCTGTTGGGCAAATAAATATATTATTATTATTATTATAAGCACTGAAATATATGCTCAAGTTTTGTGACCAGATGTTATATATTTCAGGCATGTCATCCAGTAGACCCATCGAAGCTCAATGTCCATTTGGTAGCTCATTCCCATGACGATGTGGGTTGGTTAAAAACTGTTGATCAGTATTACTTCGGTGGTAAGACATTTTAATGAATTATGTTAGCCTATTTCACCCTATTATACAGCGTGTATGCGAAATGAGTGCAACAACTTCTAGGGATTAATCTTTATAGTTGTAGTAAAAAAATCCAATACTTTTTTTGCTCTATCTGGCATCAATTTGGAGTGATTAATTATTGAAAATGAGGTAGCTGTATTGTTGAATGGGTCCATAATTTTCAAACGTGAGTATAGGTGTTGGAAATAAAAACCTCTTTGATCCTTTGATTGATAATTATTTTAACGTACCGGTTTCAATCAGCTAAGTGATCATCATCAGCCTAAATGGTCGATTTGTAAAAAAAAATAATAAAAACCGAAGAGCAGCGACGAATTAACATGCGCCTCGTTTGGAGAGTGAACGGAAATGGCATGTTAATTCCATATTTTGTTCCTCATATGGAGTTACATTACCCGTCCAAATTACTGCACTCACTTCGTATACTGGGTGTATATATTGTATGATATTATATTATCTATGTTATATTATGGGTCATTATTGATTGCACTCATATGTACAAATTTTTACTATTATAACATAGACCAACATGGTATATTCAATATTATTTTTAAGTACCTTCATTGGCTTATAATATTAGAATATTTAAGTGTAATACTTTTACATGGTCACTAAAGACTCACTTTGAGTTCTGCATATCGATTCCCAGTGTCACATGTACTGTTTCTTATGGTGGTAAGAACCTTTCATGACTGCTAAAACAGTCCTTTTACGAATATCGCGTTTCCGCTTTAGTTTTGCAAATAACAACACCAACTCATAGAGCTACATGCTGTACGACTACCCAATTAGGGGCCAGTCTTACAAGTGTTGTTTTATCAGATATCCCTACTATATACTAAAAGTCTAACACAGTCCGCGCAAGAAATTTACGAAAATCGGCGAATCGGGGGAAGGGTCTTCTCCTCGGAGAAGCGAATTTTCCGCCTAAAATTTGATTCTACAGCGCTTAGGCCTTCGATTTCGTCCATTTTCGGCCCAGTTTTCGTTATTTTTTACCTCGATTCGGGTAAATTTATGGATTATGCTTTAGGAGTGTACAGGTCAGCGCGTCGCCATGGCAACCGATCGAGGTTGCTAGGCAACGGCCGCGCGCTTCGCGACGCGGTCACCCGACGGCGGCACATCATCATGTCGCTGTTGGCATTACGCTACGAAGCAATAGATGGCGCCCCGTAACCGCTTCGAACGTACGAGATAATCACGTCGCACGTGTAGCAGCATCCGGGCTTTTTGTTTCCCTCTTAACGCTTCGGCGATCTACCTAGGTCGACCAGCAGGCCTATTAGGCCTGCACATTCTCCTAGTTTTACTCTAAATTCGCACTTTTATGCCGAGGAATTAATACTGCCGTTTTCTGGAACGAATAGTACGATACCTGCTCTCCTAATTACAATCTATTCAGGGCTTTCTGAATGACAAATACTAAAATTTTTCTTAATGTTTCAAACATTTTTCTTTTGAGGTGTCACGATTTTGATATGTTATATGATGAGAAACACAGTTACATTACTATTTTCACATTTAAAAAAATACTTTGGTGTTATTACAGTCTGTCAAAGTTAAGAAAAATGAATTAATTTGTGTTTACATTTTTTAACTACCTAAAATTTGTACTCCAAAATTATAACCTTAACAAAAAAAAAATCTGATGTGGCGACCCACATGACTTTATCATAATATACATAAATTACACAAAATTTCCTCTACTTAATTTATTATTTAACTATTTTGACGAAATTACAGAAATTGCGGCTCATTTGCAAAGATCCTTGAAAAATGCTTAGAGTAAACATTCAGTTCCTTTGGACCCTTTTGAATGAAAAGCTTTTCTTTCAGCTCTAAGTTTTGTCATGAAACTTCTAAATATGAAATATCGTCGCGATACCTTTAGTAGTTTCTCCGGAATTGGTCAAAAATGCTCAGGGGGGCCAAAAGGACATATATTCGCTAAAATCTCAAATTATTTTTTGCACGATTACAATACTTTGTCATACTACGTAGGATAAAGTAAAAATCGTATGTGGCCAGGCACATAACTTTATCATACTATAAAGCCGTGTCAAATGGTGTCAAACTGTGTCAAACGCTGATGTTTTGACCATACTGTCAATAGAATCAAAATATCTGTCAAATCCTGGCTAACTAGTTAACGCAGACACGAACGTTTTCGATTTGAATCTGCTCATATTTTATCATATTATGATAAAGTAAAAAGTCATTATTAAAAATTTGCCTACAGATACAGATTATACGGATTCTTCCTTACCCTACCAAAATCAGCTGTTACTTGATTGTTTTATTTTTGTTCTTGGTGATCTGCGTAGTAATAAAATGTATCTTCAATTATTGTATTTTTGACTAATTAACCAATTGAATGTAGTGTAGAAAGTCAAAAGCTTAGTGATTATTGTTTTAATTAATTTAATTAGTATCGTGGACTGCAAATTTATGGAGGTTAATAAACATTTTAAAATATTTTCTTTTTACTGTTTTTAATGCGAAGTTAATTCATTTTTCGTAACTTTGCATATGATGCAAAACATATTCTTTTAATTGGAAAAAAATAGTGAAATTGTGATATTCATATAACAAGTTAATCCTGACGAAGCAAATAGTACGCTGTACTAGTTTTTTAGTCCAATAGTTTCTAATTTTAGACATTTAGTTATAAAAAATAAACGTTAGACATTTGTACTAAAACAGTAGAAAAGGAAAAATATAAACCTTTTAATTTTTCTTGTATGTTAGCCTTTTTCACATAGATAATTTTATTACTAGTTTTCATTTTGTCTCAAGTAAGTATCAGAAAACCGGACATTTGACGTCCAGTTACCTTCAACCTGACAGCGAACATTATATTTTCTGCTTTCGATGTCGGTATTTCTGCGTTATTCATGTCAATCATCTCCGGTTTAGTAGCTCTACCAAATATTCTCTTTACGATGATTTTTACCGTTTCTTACGGGCTCTCTTTACGCTGGTTTCCAATTGAGCTTAATAGCATCATCATGGTGCATTTGCAATCTCCTTACATTTTCACCAAAATCTCCCATTCTGCATCTTTTTACAGGTTTTTCCGTTTTTACACAGCAAGCAAAGAGATAATTAAAGAAATTATCTCTTTGCTTGCTGTATACTTTGTAAGATTATGCATGCTTATTGGTCCCCAGATTTCCTCCATAAATGCGTTTTCTTCAAACCGTTTTATTCGTAACACTTTGAAAACTAGCTGGATTCATGTGGAGTTATCTTTCACAACAGTACAACACCTGGCATTCTTTAAATTAACTTCTATAAATTATCTAGCTAACTAAGTTTATATTTTTCTAAGCGAGTATAATATTGGAATATTACTACATTTTATACATTTTTTTTTTGTAGAAGTATTTATGTTGTGATCAATAAAATTGGCCATAATTATCTAATCATCTATAATATAAGGTACTTTAAAATGGGTATTTTCCAGCAAGAAATTACATCCAGCGGGCCGGTGTTCAACATATTATCAGTTCAGTTGTCGATTCACTCCAGAGGGATCCTAATCGCAGGTAAATATAGCCTATCAGTACCACAATTCATCAACCAAATATGGTATCGGTTATTTTCGAGTTCAAGTACTGCAATAATAAACAACTTATAGTTGTCTAATAGATTATTATTTTTGTTAGATAATTTTTCTCCTTGTTACTAAGGATGCTACGACGTACAGTAGCAATCACCAACCTTTTTCATCTCACCGATCCCCATATTTAATGCAATATTTGCCCCAATTTCAAACATTAAGATTTTATATTAAAAAGTTGTTTTTCTATAGATAGATTTTCTAGAAAAAAATGATAAATTACGTTAAAATATATATAATTAATAAGGAGAAAGAACATGAAACATAGAGTTCGAGCTGCTTTCAATGGGTTATGTACTAACTCAATCAGGGACGCCACAAATAATATTATGTTAAAAAGAATTGAAGCATGTTTAGCGGACAACTGCAACGTTTTTGAACAGTTACTGAAATAGAATTATATAAATGCTTTTTTGATCTTATAATTTGAATACCCTCTATAACTTTTAGAAGAACTCTACCGATGTGTCGATAATATGTTACCTTCACAACAATTTTGCGGGACAACTTTTTTTCTAACGGTCATAGGGGATAATTTATAAATAATTGAAAGTAACCGTGCAGCTGTCATTTTGTAATGGAAAAATTGAATATCACAAAAATGACGCATGTTAGGTATAGGGAATGTAACATCAAAGTTACAAAGTTAGTGACAAAGTTAACGCTAACATCATTTTTTCAACAGTTGATGAAAGTTTAAATGCTATATTTGAAAATGTCCAGGAATAATATCAAAGGGTACTTTTGTTTGTGAGCGATGCAGCCCCTTAGATGGTAAAAGCAGGCAAATTATTAGCAGAGATTATCCATATATCGAAAATTATGTCCAGATATTCGTAAGCACCCGTCATTAATTGTTGTACAAACAGTTTGAAGACGTGAAGATCGTTGTTGTGCAATTACAAGACGACGCTCGGAGCGTCGTTGAGTGGAAGAAACTATTAAACAACCGAAATTTATTACGTGACTTACAGTATATTGAAAATCATTTCCACGAGTTACCATTAGCTATCAAATATTTTCAAAATCAAAAATTGTATTTAACACAAGGAATGACTAAACTCAAGTCATGTCTTCAACCTCTTCAAAATATTCCAGATGAGTTCGGCGTTCTACTCCAAGGAATATACAACCAATATTTCAAAAAAAATCCCGATTTCCACAAATTAGAAGAATTTTGTACAACAAATCCTGAAAATGAATTTAGGCAATATTTTAATCTTCGTCCATTAAGTAGTGTAGACGTGGAGAACGTTGTCGTTATTTAAAGACTTCCTGCCTCCAAAAAGATTGTCTTTCACTGCCGGTAATATCGAATAACTTGGTGATTTATGCGAATAGTTTTGACAATTGTATGCATCGGCCATCTAGCAATCGGGCACGCGGTGACGCCGCGACGCAATGCTACCTGCTGTTGTTACGTACGGATTCGGTATTGGGGCATTGGTGGGGCGGGTTTCCTCGATAATTTAATATCATCGCTGCCGCGCTCTAATAGTCACCTATACATTGTGTACGTGTTGCGATCACACTAATTTATTTATTTAAGTTATTTAATCACGATCTTCTATGAGGCATGCTAAAGAATACTTACATACTATTACATATTGATATATTTTGATATTTACACACTATTTAAACCCGTAAACAAGCGGAGGCTCACACAAGCTCACAACGTGCTGAGTCTACAGTAGTTATGAGAACAGGATAAAATCATAATTACTACCTCAAAAATTGGAAGGAAAGTATTTTTACTTTATCATACGCAGTATGTATGTAGTATGCAGTATGTAAAAAAAATGTGTGTGTGTGTGTGTGTGTGTGTGTGTGTGTGTGTGTGTGTGTGTGCGTGTGCGTGTGCGTGTGCGTGTGCGTGTGCGTGTGCGTGTGCGTGTGCGTGTGCGTGTGCGTGTGCGTGTGCGTGTGCGTGTGCGTGTGCGTGTGCGTGTGCGTGTGCGTGTGCGTGTGCGTGTGCGTGTGCGTGTGCGTGTGCGTGTGCGTGTGCGTGTGCGTGTGCGTGTGCGTGTGCGTGTGCGTGTGCGTGTGCGTGTGCGTGTGCGTGTGCGTGTGCGTGTGCGTGTGTGTGTGTGTACCCGTTTTTGTGGCGACGATTCCGGAGAAACTACTAAAGGTATCGGGACGAAACTTCATATTTAGAAGTTTCATAACCAAACTTAGCTTTCTGTTAAAAATGGTCCAAAGGAACTGCAGGTTTAGTCTTAGCATTTTTGAAACATATTGTAAATAAGCCGCCATTTCTGGAATTTCGTCGAAATAGTTAAATAATAAATTAAAGAAGGTGAAATTCTGAATAATTTATCACTATGACATTTTTTGGTACAATCAATAGTTTAGCTGCATGAGCAAATTCTATTTCATCGAGATCGGTCGTACTCCTTTAAAACTAGTAGCCAGGATATGTCAGATTATATGACAGATATGATTCTAATGACAGTACGTAGTGTCAAACGCAAATGTTTTGACAACCTACTGTCAATATAAGCTGCGTTCGGATATAGTATACCGTACACTTTTTACACCCAATAAAAGATTTTTTTTCATAAATTTGCACATTTGTCAAACCTCATAACTCCGCAAATATTTGACGTCGTCCGTAGTTTAACGAACTTTGAACGTTTTTACAATCGGATGAGCGCCGAATCGGAACAACGCTTCATAAAACAAGTTGCATAAGTCATTTCTTATCACTCGAGCGAGACAATATGCACATCAAACAATAGAAGAAGCCCACCAGTACGTATGGTAGTTATGGCAACTCGACATTAGGTTAATTACAGATGTAAAAACATAACAAACATAGAACGCTTTTAGCGTTGTATGGGCGTCTAAACGGAACAGCGCGTCATAAAACAAGATGCATACGTAATTTCTTCTCAGCCTATGGTGACAATATGTATATCAAACTGTAGAAGAAGTCCACCCTTACCTATGGTAGGTATGGCAACTAGAAATTAGGTTGATTAGTTATGCACAAAATTACCAAACTTTGGCCGTTTTTAGCGTTATGTGTGCGACTAAGCGGAACAGCGCTTCATAAAACAAGTTGCATACCTCATTTCTTTTCACCCGATGGTCACAAAATTACATTAATTAATGATGTAAAAAAGTTAACAAACATTTTTACCATCAGATAAACTCCTAAGCAGAACAGAGCTTCATAAAAATGTCATTTTTTTTCACCTGATAGTGATAATATGTACATCAAACGGTAGAAGAAGTTTACCCCTACCTACGCTAGTTATAGCAACTCGAAGTTACGTTAATGGGTGATATAAAAAAATTATAACCTTTGAACGTTTTACCTTCGGGTAAACTCCTAATCAGAACATATCTCCATATAAAAGTTGCATAAGTCATTTCTTTTCACCCGATGGTGACAATATATACATCAAACGTTAGAAGAAGGCCACCCCCACCTATTTAGGAGTTTATCCGAAAGTAAAAACAGTTCAAAGTTGGTTAATTTTTATTATATACCAATTAACGTAAATTCGAATTGCCATAACTACCATAGGCAGGGGTGGCCTTCCTCTATCGTTTGATGTATTGTCACCATCGGGTGAAATGCAACTTATTGCAACTTGTTTTATGAAGCGCTGTTCCGGTTAGAAGCCCATACAATGCTACATACGTTCAAAGTTTGTTAATTTTTACATCAGTAATTAACCTAATTTTGAGTTGCCATAACCAGCATAGGTAGGGGTGGACTTCTTACATATTGTCGCCATCGGGTGAAAAGAAATTACTTATGCAACTTGTTTTATGAAGCACGGTTCTGCTTTAGTATCATCCGATTGTAAAAAGGGATGATGGTTACATCACTAATTAACAATAATTTAAAGTTGCCATAACTATGGGAGTTAAAGCGAGGTCTGGGCTTTCGATTGCTGCAGCTACTGATGTAATTCCTCAACTATTTTCGCAGTTATGTGGTTTGACAAATGTGCAAATTTATGAAAAAAAATACACTCTTCAATTTTTGAGGTAGTAATTATGATTTGATCCTGTTGTCATAACTACTGTAGACTCAGCAAGTTGTGAGCTCTCCAAAAATGTTTCGTTATTGAAATCGGTTGAAAAATGTTTGATGGATAACTGTTATGGCTAACTTCCCCACGGTCCATACCAGGGTTGCCACCTGTCCTCGTTTCACGAGGATTGTCCTCGTACGAATCATTTGTCCTCGTGTCCTCGGCGTGATACCATTTGTCCTCGTGTGCACAGATAGAACAGATTTCTTGTTTTAAGAAATATATACTTTCGAATTTATTGTTTTGGATAAAAACAAACTTCTTTGGCGCCAACAATATTTACTTCATTGTATATTCTAGTTTATTTGCTTGTGGAGACTAATTTATTTGCAATATTTATTTAAGTCAAATAAATATATTTGGATTCAAATAAAAATTACTTTCCTTTAAAATAATATTTTTGTTTTGATTTAAAAATACGTTTCTTTACACCAAAGAAATCTAAGATCTATTGAATTCAAATATTTATATTTGTATTCAAGAAGAGGTGTATGTCCTTCAAAGAAATATTTTTGCTTTGGCTTAAAAATAGATTTACTACCGCCAAAGAAATCATATTTTGATTCAAATGAATATATTTTTAGTGTGAATACCTCATCCAACTGTATGTTAGAAGACACTGTAAACACTCTCCTCGCAGTTTGGCTTTATCTTGAGTATAAATAGTAGACTGGTGAAAGCCTACCGCTCAATTGATATCATGCGTCTGGCTAAATTGTTAAAAACGCTGTGTGATCGGCAGTATAGACTATAGAGCACAGTGCATGCAGGTTTAAGATCCGATTCTGAATCAGGGTACAATTTGCTACCCTAACAATGACTATATGTAGGTCTGGGTAAACCAACAACTGGTCGAGGATGTGCGACATCCCAAAAGGCGGTGAGACGTGAAGATTTTGCTCTACTGTACCCTTCGAAAAGTTCTAATCAATAATAACTCAATAATTTCTTTAATCAAAGAACCATTTATCGCAACCTTAAAATATCGCATTTTAACTCATCCAACAATTTCGTCAATTTCAAAATTTTTTATTCTTTTACTCAACACAATCATAATTATTTGAACTAAATAAATCTCGTTCGTTATAATATACAAATTGTAAATTTTAATTGAAAACATAAGTTGTTTGTCACAAATAAACGCTTTTTCTACCATGTACTGTACATTGCACTTATTTCAAAGAAATTCGTTTTTATCCGCAAATAAATATTTCTTTGCCTCTATTGAAACACCAGATTTCTTTGATGCATATTGCAGATTTCAATGCATATTTATTTGAATTAAACAAAGTTTTCTAGTTTGTATAACCATTTGTGGTGTGTATTCACAGGTTTATTCAAGTTGAAACAGCATTCTTTTGGCAATGGTGGAAAGACCAGCCAGAATCTATAAGGGATATCACCAGAGAACTTGTAAATAGTGGAAGATTGGAAATCGTGAATGGAGCATGGAGTATGAATGATGAAGCCGCAACACATTACCACTCAATCGTCGATCAGTTTACCTGGGGATTAAGGTTTCTTTGTGGTTCTTTATTCTGCTACCATTTTTTAATTGCTATTCCACATATTTTAGAATAATTAATGATACTTTGGGCGAATGTGGCCGGCCAAAGATTGGATGGCAGATCGATCCTTTCGGGCATAGCAAAGAAATGGCATCCATTTTCTCTCAAATCGGATACGAAGGCATGTTCTTTGCCAGGTTGGACTATAGGGACAGCAGCAAACGGCACGCTAATCGTGATATGGAACTGATTTGGCAAGGAGACTCTAATTTAGGTAAAAATCACATTTTTATGATAAGTACGTAATTTCCTGTTGTAATACAATTTTAGGGAATTCTTCAAATATCTTCACCGGAGTATTATATGATTTCTATACAGCACCTGCTTACTTTTGCTGGGATGTGCTTTGCGGGGATACTCCCGTTGTTGACGATGAGAAGAGTCCTGAATATAATCTGGAGCAAATGGTAATAGCCTAATACATTGCAAAAAAAGTAATAGATAATTGTAAGTTTGAAAGTATAGGTTCAAGACTTTACGAACTACGTTCTAAATGGGGCATCACACTTTAAAACAAATCACTTTCTGGTCACTATGGGCGGAGATTTTACTTATCAAGCTGCTGAAATGTACTTCATTAACATGGATCGACTTATCGCGTAAGTTACAATTTCTCTATACGTTTAGTTCTCCAACTTATTAATTTATCGCTCTTGCTTCATACATACACTATAATTAACTCGTCTACATACCAGCAGGAACAGTAAATTATCATAAACTATTCAAAAAGCGTTTATCACGGTGAAGCGGATATGTGACAATATGTGATATAGTAAGAGAAGATAATGGACTTCACTCACAATATTTTATCTAAAGCTTTTATTGAGCAAATATATTAAAATTATCTACGAGGAAATGTAAATTAAATTGATGCGATACTAGGTTCTAAATAATTACAAAGTAAGGTTTTTGTTCCACTACAACTATATCGTTAAGTATCTTGTATCTCATGGAGACATCGTTGGTAAAAAGGAGGCCGCAAGGCTGTGGAGTGCGACGCTCGGTTCCTTGCTTAAGAGCACATTTTGGTGTAACCGGACAAAATTCTTTTTTAAGAAAACTTGACAAACAATTCTATTTTTTACACATTTATTAATACACATATCATAACACAAAAAAAAAATTTTTGGCAATTTTTTAATATAAAATTCTAAAAAAGTAGTCGATACATGCAGCGTTGGAAAAATGAGATAACCCAACAGTTGACACGATATGTCAATAAAACAACAAGAAATAAAAAAAAAACAAATCTTCCTTTACACTTTATTTGTGTGTGAATTACAAAACCAGAGTTATTGGAAAATATTGGATATAGCCAAATTCCCACGTTTTTTTAGAAAATTATTCGAAAAAAAAATACTGATATTTCTTCATTTTAAGAATATACGAATGCAAGAATTTTTAAAATCTATCTTTTGTTTTTGTCAAATCGTGTCAACCGCTTATTTAAACAACGTTCTCAGATAAACGTGATTAAATTTAAGACTAATACTTTAACGATTTTTTTATCTTGTTCACCCTTGTTATCGATGTCTCCAAAACTATTGAGCTTATCAAAACAAATAATACATTAGCAAGGAATAAATCTCTACTCATCAGTGGAACTTATATTGGATAAAAGAAAATTCTGCTTCATGATGATAAATGTTTATTAGAAATATTACAAGAGCGGTTTCAGGTCAGCCCATCATCAGTTGCAAACTACAATAAATAATAGAACATAAAAACCGTCAAAACGACAAATACATTGTCTTAGTCGAAGTCTTAGTCTTAAGTCTGAAGCGCTTTGCTAAGTAATTATACATAATTTTAAAGAAGGGGAATGTTGGTATATTATAGAAAATAATTACTGAAAAACATTGAAAGAGGAGGAGGGTTCAAGGAGCACTCGACTTTAGGTTGTTGAATCGTTAATCGTTATTACTTTTTCTGAAATTTCTACAGTGTATTCTTTAAATGTTGTGCAATCAAGATACCTATTAAAAAATTACTCTAGATAACTTTACACCAGAATGTATCCTTAAAGCTTTTATTGCAATGAAATCAAATTAAAAGAAAATATTTTAAGATTAGGTATCGGTCGATAACTCTAGTTATTAGGTAGCAGAACGGTTGTCATTCTTATTGTGTATGTAAGGTGTTATACAAAATTAAAATTATAATAAAATTCTATTTAGTTTTATCTTTTTTTGGAGTCATTTTCAGGGACTAGGATATGTTTTCTTTGCGGATTTATAACGGAAGAACGCCATGCCCAAGAAAGTGCAAAAAATGTTCTGTCTTCAAACGCACGTACACAGAAGCAATGCAAACTGCACATGTGTCAAATGACATAATGGTGTTTTTAATACATATTACATTAATATTATCTTCAATAATTATTATCTTATAGTCCTTTTTAAAAGGCGAGGGTGGGAAGAACCCCACTGCACTGCATTGCCTGAAGGGCATACTTCCTTGCAGCGACATCTCCCAACATTTCTTCCGTCGCCTTTCCGGTTTGTGGCCTACTGTTTTCTTTATCTTTATTTTAACCACAAATACAGACAAGATAAACAAAACACATACTAACCTATTTACTAATAACATCCTACTATGCTACTTATGCTAGTACCTCCGTCACCACCGTCACGTGCTCAAAGCCACAATTCTAACCTGGGACACCGCCACCTTGTTTTTTTCTTCTGGGACCACGAAATGATTACTGGTCCCTCGTCTGACTCCAGTCGTCCTGAAGTCTGGTCTGGATTTCCAGAACCCTAAACATTACTCGCCTCAGTAGTTCCGGAAGCTTTCCTGCACAGGTTTCCGGCCGCCTTTCTGCTCTTCCCACTTTTGCTCCATCCGTCCCCCGAACCATCCCTACTCCTTAAGAACTAAGGCGTGCGAGGTCCTCTCGCTTCTTCACGCTTGTCGTCCTCGTTCTTGCACTTTAGGATATCTCCAAAGGTGTGTGTGATCTGCCGCCACTCCTCCAGCTCATTCAACATGCGCCGGACTACTCTTTCCTCGTTGGGTCTTCCTGTAATGGACACGCGCTTCTATGTGCTGTCCATCTTTCGCATCAGAAGAGAGTATGCTCGGGTGTATCCTCCTCCCCGCAGTACCGGCATTCTGAACTGTCCCTTCTTTTGAATCGGTGCAGGTATGCCCCGAAACATACGTGAGCGGTTAACGCTTGGGTGAGCTCGTAGTTGATTTCACCCTGTCTTCTATTTTCCCAGTCCGATAAGCTTTTTCTATTCTCCCTTCCAGATAATTGACGACGTTCCCGGGCTTGATTAGGATCCCGTCCACTGTCAGAGTCACCGACTCACAGTTTCTTCATCCGGTTAACAGAACGGCCTCGGTCTTCGGCAGCCAGCTGCCGAAGCTGTCTGTTAGCCATCCACGTGACGATTTTCGCAATGGCCGAGGTCACCCTCTCTTCGACCTCGGCACAAGCGGCGGTCGCTACCATTGCTAGGTCATCCGCATACGCCACCAGTTCCACTCCAGGCAGCTCCAAGCCAAACACCCCATCCTAGAAGCCATTCCAGAGCGTTGGCCCCAGGATCGACCCCTGGGGGCACCGCTTGTTATCCTTTCTGACTGGTTTTCCACTCTTTATCCTTTTGGGTAATCCATCTGTCCCCGAGGTAACTTCTGATCATCAAGAGGTTCTGGCTGATATCTCTTGTTTCCAATTCTACGATGAGGTGTTCCCATGTCACGGTGTTGAATGCATTTCTATGCCTTCCGGCCGATATCCTCCTTCCAGCGTAATTTCTCGGTCATAGCTCGGTTTCGTTCTGAGAACAGAGGAATGTCAATTTCTCCGTGACAATTTCGCTTTGATTCCCTTTCCTCGCTTAAAGTTGAGGTATATGGCTCTCAGTTGTTCGCCGCAGGGCAGCACCTAGGGCATAATATTTATCTCTGATGAGTCCCCGTTTACTATCTCCAGCGATTATCTCCCAATCTTTAGTGCCCTCGAAATAGCCAAGGTTGTACCTCACCAGGTCGAAGAGTGTTCGGTCTGTTAATCTCTGAGTAGCGTATCTTACGCTCTGTCTGGTCATTCGTACTATGGGGAAGACCGCCGAGTACCACCCGGGTCGTCCGCCCACGTTGCTTTCTCGCGGTTTCCTTTCCTCTGTTT
Source organism: Aphodius sticticus (assembly GCA_963966075.1). Lineage (NCBI taxonomy): Eukaryota > Metazoa > Arthropoda > Insecta > Coleoptera > Scarabaeidae > Aphodius > Aphodius sticticus. The sequence goes on from OZ014506.1 coordinate 68,454,707, forward strand.
TAGGTATTCCCGCTGCATTGTTGTTCTTCGTCATCTGCTGCGGTGGGCACGGTGTCAGAATCTCCACCTTCCCACAGGGGTGCCAAACACATGCCTTGGTCTCCGTGAGGAGCACTTCTCCCGCCACATCCGCCTTCAGTCCCTCCTTCTTTTTTAGGTGACGCTCCAGTCTCTCATGGTCTCTTCTTCTCTTTGAAGGGATCTATTCTTCTTCTGTGCAGGGCGTTGGCGCCGTTCCATCACTAGTTGGTGTTATTCCCCTACTCTTCATTTTCTGTTCGTGTGGGTCTTATACATTTCTGTCGGGAACCCCTACCTTGTAGTCTTTCCTCATTGCGTTCATATATTTTGGGGATCTGATGCTGTGTGCCATATGGCCGTCCTTTTCGCATACAGGCCAGTAAGTTTTCTCCTCGCACGTCCTTGATAGGTGAACTTCACACTTCACGCAGTTTTCACAGACCTTTCTCTGCTGGGGCTCCTGCAGTTCTTCGCGATGTGTCCAGTTTCTCAGCATTTGTAGCACGTTTGTGGCTGTATCCTTTTCATACGCGTAAGTACCGCTGCCGCGTCTTCCGTGAGTTGTACTCCTTCATTGAGGTATCCCAGAGCCTCTTTTAGTGCCTCATTTACCTGCTCCTCGGTGGCAGTTCCTCAAGCCCTTTTATGGTCAAGAGCTTTTCTCTGCCAGCCACCTTTGGAGCCCCGAATTCTAACTGTTTTTTTTCTTTTAGTGCCTTCGCGTTCTCCCGGTCTTTAACGGTGATCATAAGGCCGTTTCTCGTCTTCCTGGCCCCCGTGTTGTTGAGGCTACCTGCGTCCCCTCTCACCTGTTCTTTTACCATGCTGAGGGTTTCTACGTACAAGGCGTTGACGGTAGTTACAATAACCGCCTCCTTCTTCTTCGTTTTCAATCCTTTTCTCTGGGATTTCTCGGAATTTTCGAGTCCGCCCCTTTCTTCTGCTACTCAGCTTTTTGTTCTGACAACAAAGGAGGTCAGAGTATACTCTTATATTGAAATCCAAAATTTGGGCTTGCTATTTATCGTAATAGCGAATTTATTCAAGGAGAAAGAAATTGACAGTAGCGTGATATCTAGTGGCCCACACAAAAATAGAGTAAAATATCTTTTCTGAAAAATGTCCACTTTTACGCAACTTTTGTTCCATTTAACCGACATTGTAGCTCTTACAGTTTCCGAGATCCCCATGTACATCATGTTCCGTGAGACACCATGTATAACACACAACAGAAATCTACGTTGCTATGCGGTTTAGTTATTCAACTGCGGAGAAAATAACAAAAACCCATACCAAACGGTAGGTGTTAAAAATTATTATTGACCAAATTTTTTTCCAATAACTTTGATTTAATTTTATTGACTTAATCAGCGACCTCAAACAAATAATTTGTATCTGGAAAGGGAACAAAAATATTTTGTAAAATACACTCATACTTGCTGCCAAACTTGCTGTGTATATATATATACAGGTGTATACGAAATCAGTGCAATAATTTGGAGAAAACAACGCGTCACGGCAAACACGAGACTACACCCGGCTCGCTCAGCAATCAGCTGATCTCGGCACAGGATCTCGCGGAGTAGGTCAAGCTACTACTAGTCTTCCTGCAAACGTGAGTAAATTTGGGGCCATGTTACCTGGATGGAGGACGCGCTTTTATCCGGCGAGGTCAATAACTTGATATTTGTTCAGGTCATCGAAATTTACAGAAATACCAGTTATATCCTACGCCGGGTCACAATGTTACAACAATGTTAGCGAACCGTTCAAAAGCTAGCGAAAAAAGTTTTCTAACACTGTTAGCTCTGTTTACGTCAGTGTGACCCGGCTTTACTCACTTTTTAACGCTCTATACCAGGCCTATTATTATACTTATCAGCTGTATCGGATCCTGCGATATGCGCCGCAGAGACCCTATTCCATATGACTCCCCATTGTGAATGGAGTCCTACCCCCTTCGACCCCCCACCCGTTTTGACCCCCCCCCCATATATATATTCAACGCAAGATTACATGCAACATAGTGTGAAATTTCAACACAATGGGGTATATGTTTTTCTAAAGTAAACACATTTAAACATCAGAATAACTTTCCGGGTACTGTTTTAAGACTCATTTAAATATATGACTTGGAATGTTGGTACGTGTACATATGCGATATCATCAACGCATGAATCTTGGATCGCCTGAATACAAACAAATATCCTTTGAAAAGGTCGCAACTATACCCACGATGTTGTATCGTATGAAAACCCATCTACCTTACACTTTTTACTTTAGAGGTTTCAAGAAGTTCAGACCAGATATAAACATCATCTACTCAACACCATCATGTTACGTCAAAGCTGTACATGACCAGGCAACATCAGAAAACATCGCATTCCAATCAAAAACAGATGATTTCTTTCCATATGCTTCTGATGCCCACTCATATTGGACAGGTTATTTTACTTCACGGCCAAATTCTAAACGTAATGAACGAATGGGAAACAATTTATTGCAGGTTAGCCCAATACATTTTTAGTCTGTCAAAAACTTATTTAAAATTTATAGGTAGCAAAACAACTACTTTCGTTCCAAAATCAACCCAACTCTAACTACTACGACGATATGACTTTGCTAAAAGAGGCTGTTGGAATTATGCAGCACCACGATGCCATCACTGGAACTGAAAAGCAACATGTTGCTCAGGATTATGCGAGAATTGTAAATAAAGCCATGCTAGCTGCTGAAAGGAATATTGACAGTATTTTAGTGTAAGTAGCTTTGGTCATATCAAATGTTCTTTAATTCCACACATTAAACATTTCAGAAACCTTTTAAAAACTACAGATAGTGTTGATGATGTGAGAGTAGCTGTGGGTTCTTGTCTGTTATCCAATGTTTCACACTGCGAAACTTCTTCACTAACTAGATTTACGGTTGCTGTTTATAATCCCCTAAGCAGAAATGTCGATCATTACGTCCGATTACCAGTTGATGATGTCTCGTACACAATTACAGGACCAAATGGTATGTTTATTGTACATTACACCTATAACGTGCATGTTCGTATTTTACCGCAAAACGGTTAGTCCAGTCAAGTTAGATTGTGTATAGGAACATCCAATGCAGTCGATTAAGCTGATATCAATCGATAGCTCTCGTAGTAACATATTAAGATGTTTATAATCACAGTTGAAAATTATTAATTAACGAAAAACTATCGAAAAATCATAACTGAGGCATACCTCAGTGTTTAATCCTTCCTTCCGCGAATCTCACTCTTTTTGTCGTAAAAATAAAATAACCACACTGTATCGGACAAAATTTACCATCAAAAGGATTGGTGAACCTATACAAGAAAAGCAACGGTTAATTGAGTATAATTGATTGAATTGAGAGTCCACGTCAACCGGTCAGCGGATATTAGAAATGTCCATTCTAATCTGGACTCGCCAAAAATAGTTGAATCAATTATACTAAATTAACCATTCACTTTTTTCTATAGGTTTCAGTATCACTCACACGGTAGTAAATTTTGTCGGTTACAATATGTTATTTTTATTTTTGCGATGAAGTGAGTGAGATTCGAGAAATGAAGGATTCGTGGCTCGTGAATGCAGTACCTTTTCGAAGATCGTACTATTTTCTCCTATCTCCGCATTTATAAAAAGGTGTGATGATGGTTTTTTTCAGGTGTTCTGGCAAATTCCCCTATTAAAAGTCGATACTTTTAGTTTTTGTATTATATTATCTATCTCTCTCTCATTCATATCTGATAGATGTGCTTCTTTGCAAATTTGTTCATTTCATATTATTTGTTGAGATTAATGTTGAAATATTGCTGTTTGTGGTTGATTTTCTGCTAGATATTATTTGTTGTCACGCCATCTTGTGTATTTACTTCTGCAATTTCTGTATCGGGTTTCACGTTCATGCTTAGGTACTTGTTTATTGTGGTCTATACTTACTTTTTCGGGACCTGAGGTGGAGACAAAAATGAATTTCAAATTTGATTACGTGCTTTTGCCGCTTACGAAAGAATTTGGGTGGGTTGCATTTATCTCAGCGAACTAATAACACCTATAATGACGCATAGGAGAAAATACCTGCAGTTGGAACCGATAGAAGTGAAACTGTCGGCAACCAATAACACACCACTGCCGAGCGGGCCACTTTATTAAAATAGTCAGCCTCATGAAGCAGCCTGATTCTCGGGTGGAAATAGATCACATTCTATCCCTAATGTTACGCTAAGACATTTGATGATAGTACATTTAGTCAGGATGTGCTCACATGCTCGGGAAATCGACTTTTTCGACAATTTTCTGTCCTCTGCAGTCTTTGTATATATCACAATTTCCCAGCAGGCATGGTCATGGGCGCCGTTTGAAAAAGTTACAGGCGGGGGGGCAAATTTTTTTTTAGTGTTGAATGGTGACGTAATATTAAGGACTATGCCATTAACTGTTTTGCAGCATTTTCGTCTTGTGTTATTTTGCATACACTCTGAAAAATTTCTATCGCTTTAAGGTAGTGAAATGTTTTTGTTCACATTTTTGTGTGTTAATAGCCATCCATGGTCGTGATCCCTGTATGCTCGACAACACTTACTTATTATATATTGATATTCATTGAATTTCAAGTCATTTTGCCGTCTTTCTATCGTTTATTAATGTGGGATTAATATTTTTAATTAATAATTGTTTGTAAATATATATTGTTTCTGAATTATTGAACTCTTATTCTAGAATTTAAGATTTTGTATGATTTTCAAGCAATATTGTAGCCTTTATATTACTTTAATTTAATACGCTAGGAGAAATTGTTGTTAATTTCCAATAATAATTTCTAGCTCGTGGTCATCGAGCATCTGATACAATATCTTAATAACAAATTGATAAACAATAAAAAGGCAACAATATTATTTTCAAATTTACTCCGTTAACGAGCAATAATGACTAAATGTAGAGAAAAGTGGATTAATTTGAAAATTCTGTGTTAAGGATAATCGACGACAAAATAATATTTTTTTGTTTTACAGTTATACTTGAACACTTGTAAGGCGACAATGTTAGGTCAACTACTAGGTAACTTTGAACGAACTCATGTATGGAAATGTATTGTGTCAACTCTGGAGAGAGTCAGAAAATGGTGCCAATATTACAAACAGCATAGAGAATCTATTGTCATGTATCATAGGATGGCCCTTTTAATACCAAGTAACTTTTGTCTCAATTTTTTTATTATTTAACGTTTTTGAAACTCCCTTTTCATTAACCGAAGTTTTGTAATTTTAGTATCAACTTTGGCCAATAATAGGTTATCTTTAAATCTTTTTAAATTATTTGATTTTAAATTAGTTATTCTATGATACTTCATACAACCTACTTTACTACAGCTATTTATAAAGTTGGTACAATATTCCTGCTCTCTGCAGTTCCTAAACGGCGTCTATCTGGACATGACTTCGTTATCAAAAGTTGACTATTATACCTTAATTATATATTCTACGCCGAATTAAAAATCATTTTGCAAATAGGCCGAAAGAATGGATACAACATAAAATTTCTACAACACATTTACAACGCAATACATGACAGAAACATAATTAGCACCATATATCCACACCACGCAACACATAATAAATATCTGGCTTTAGATTTCCACGGTGGAATTTCATACAAGATTAAGAACGCACTAAATAAATTCCAAATATCCACGGTGTTCAAAAGTAACACCAAATCATACAACTACATCAGAAATAATAAGGAAATAATCGACCCTCTGGACAAGAGTGGTATATATAAGATCAACTGCCAAAACTGTGATAAATTCTATATTGGACAATCAGGTAGAAACATTAGAACAAGATTTAGGGAACATCTAACTGACATTAATTCAAAGGTACACAGCCACATTGCAGAGACTGGACACACAGTAGATGTATCTAACGTTAAACTCATTCATCAAATTGGTAAATCTAAGAAAATGACAATCCTTGAAGAGTTGGAAATTTATAGGCATCAGAGAGAAACACCAGAGCTGTTAATGAACGAACAGACGGACATTCCCTCATATAGACTATTTATAGACACTTTTTGAAACTCGCGCCAAACACTCATATTTAGGACGCCACCAATACCATGACCTTGAGTTGACTGATTTATTTTTAGATGCACGCGTGTACAAGGTATTGTAATTTTTAAGTTTTTAATAGTGATTAGAGCAATGTTACTATCTAGAATTGACACTTTAAATTGTTTTTTGTCTCCCTCCCGTAGCATTAAAACGCACGACCGCCGAAAGCGAAGTTGGGACAAGTTTTCTATATGCTGTTGTTCTCCATAACCTCGAAAATGTTTTTACGAAGTGATTTGCCGCTCGACGGTATGTACCAATTAATCTTATAATGATCTGTATGCTGTTGACTGCTTAATGACATCCCTCCCCCTAACTCATTATATTAAGAAATATATTTGCTAATTAAATGAAGCATGTTTGTAAGCACAGAGACGACTTCCCCCCCCCGCCCCTATTTTTAAACTGTTTAATGTATGTAATATTGAGGATGTGCATTTTTGTAAGTTGTTTTGTACTGACGTTGTTCTGTAATTTCAGCTTGGCCTGAAGACGTGTCTTAGAACACGAAACATGTCGCCATAAGAACAAATTGAATAAAAACGTTGGAAAGCTACTGCCTATTTTATTTATTACAACACACCAACGTAATGGAGTTATTCATAGCCATATTCTACGCTTATTAGTTTAATACCCAGTGTAATTACGATAAACTGCTCAGCAGTGCCAAAAATTGCGAAGTAATGGAATCTAATGAGTACGATCAAATAAAAGTGCATACAACAATACTTATTTTGGACTACAGCGCAAAATTTAGATACCGTATTTTATCATCTTGTGGCTCTTTCGCGACTGTTACGCGAGGGCAATATGGCAATATCTAATAAAAGTGGCATTGGTGACAATAGCCGATAATAACCGGAATAGTCATCATTTATCAAGTATTTTTTTTTTCATCTTTCACTATATGAAAATGTTATTTTTGCATCTTTTTTGGGGACGCGAAAGATGCTAATTGCCCCCTAGGCGTTTAGTTAATAACTTTCACGCCTAGCTGCAAAAATATTTTACACACAGGCCGGGCGGCGACCGACCTGTCTGTCCAATAAATACATAGCTTTCAATTCGGTTTGACATTTGCGAGATCGATCTGATCAAAAAGATCAACCTGATCGATGATCAAAAGATTCATCTGATATGATAATAACCGATTTATCGATCAGATCTATTTCGGTCTTCAATTGTGATCAAAGATCGATCACAAATTTCTCGCCCACTCCTATCTTTTTCGTTTTTCGCGTGGCGGTAGTTTGGTTCGAAATCCATGGGGGGGGGCTAGCGCCCCCCCCCCTTGCCCATATGTAACGGCGCCCCTGGGCATGGTAAGTGGCTACGTATGTGTTTCCACACAGGTATGCATCAATGGTTTTTGAACCTATTAAATACATACATCCTTAAGGTTTCGTCCAAAGGCCACAATGATCTATCTCAAATTCAAAATACGCTAATAATATACTATTCCCAACGAACTGTAACCATAACATAAATGTATAAAAAATGCATTTTATCATATTTATTATGTGATTATTACCATGATTTATCATATCCCAGAAATTACCAAATTCAAGATACGTATCGTAATTATAGTATTTTTATCAATTGTTTTAGGTATAGTCAATTCCGCTATTCTGCCATCGATCCACGACTTCGGATATGTTGACGAAATTACACCAAAAAGTTATGATCTTGTGTTTCTGGCTGAAAACCTACCACCACTAGGTCTTAAGTACTACTACGTGGAATTATCAAATGCTGTAGATGCGTTGACCAAACAACATTCGAGGAAGCCAGATGACGACAAGAAGACGTCAAATTCTCGCTTTGGAACCGACGTAAGAAAATATTAATTAAGTTTAAAGGCCGGAATCTTTGAGAAAATACATAGTTCTCTGGTTATGCCGTGGGATCTCATTCGTAATTGCCGACATTTTGAGAACAATGTTGTTCGCCTATTCATTGCTCATTCATCTGTTTTTCTGCTTGATTCCGTCGAGATTGATATTTACTGATGATATTGTACCATCGCGGCCGTAGATAAACTGCTTCACTCAAAATTCTCATTGATTAAACTATACATTAGCATCATTTTAAAATTTGACATATTTACAACCAATAGAGGTTAGGTCATTATGATTTTAACATTTTATTATTTTAAAAAGTATGCTGTACTGTAGAGGAAGGAGCCAGGTAAAAGAAATATAAAACACCTTCCTTTGATCGATCCCTAAGATCGACATATTTATTGCCAGCCTCAGAGGGTACGCTGCAAAACAGTCAAAATAGCACAACAGAAAAATTAATACGTTTTTTTACATTGCATTAACATTTTTATTAATTCATCCCTTAATAATTCACTGATCAGCTCGATGCGCGCTTGGACAATAGCATTTGACGCCATTTTATTACCAACTGTCGCGACTGACAGTTTTGTACCCACAGTGCATAGTAAGACAAGTTGCTCCGATTATAATTGAATCGTCTGAACAAAAAATCGTACAAAAAGAAAACTTCTGCGAAAAAAGTTTACGTCACTATCCAATACAACCAAATTATGATAGTCTATATTATGTCCAAGACGGCTAACATGTGAAGCTAATGCAGAAGCTTCAGGTTTCAATCTTGAATCACTTTTATGTTGTGAAATACGTTTTTTCAATAAAATTGTTGTGCAGTCTGTCCTATATATTTATGATGACAATTTATACATTTAATTTTGTAAATAGCATCTGAACGCAAATCCAGCGGAAGGCCATCCTTTATTTTTGTGAAAAAACTTCCTAAACTCAAATTTTGACCAAATTTTGATCTTAAATATTTATCAGGTTAGGAGTAAGACCAGCAATATAAGGTAATAACTTTATTTTTTTGTCCGTATTACCATTTCGTGCAGAATCTGTGAGTCTGCACGACTACTATCAAGTAGTTTTCTAATCAAAACACGACGATATGGATTTTCTTCTAATACAGTTCCAAATTTGTTGTGGTTTTTGTTGATCAATGGAAAATTTTGAATATTCTATTTTTCTGTCCCAATATAAAGCTCCTTTTCATTTGTAAAGGATGATTCGAAAAGTCATTTATGTATCGGCCGGAACTTGTTGGTTTTTGATACCAATCTAAAATCATAGAGTTATCATGTTGTGTAACTACTTTGGTATCCAAGAAAGGCACACTCCGATCTATTTCATTTTGAACAGTAAATTTCAATCTGGAGTGATAGGAATTAAAAATATTCAAAATTGCATCTACTTTATCTACTGGTACCGCACAAATCAGGTCGTCCACATACTTCTTAATAAAAGGAATCTTGAAAGATAATTTCGGTATTTGAGTATCCAACAACAAATCCTTAAGAGATATTGAGGAATTTGTGGAAATATCATTCCATCTATGTTTAATATTAGATTTTGCCAGGTTTTAAGGGATGGCAAAACTTTGTTTTCCATAAATTCTGCAAAATGAAATGTGTCTCTCACATAGTAATCATTGTCTTGATGACATGTTGATGTTAGAATGTTCGCAATGTATTTGGAAAGTTCTTAGGTGGGTGAATTGTTTGAAGCTACAATACGACGCAGAGGAATTTCAAGTTTATGGATTTTAGGAAGTACATAAAAACGAGGGGCATCAGATTTATATGTTCTTAGTTTTTTTGCTGTAAACATTGTCATCATTTCATGGCATCTATTGAGTTTATTAATCCACGTATTGCTTTTGTTTTGGATAGTTGTAGTTGGATCCCTTTTCAGCTTCTTGTAATTAACTTCGTCATGTAGGATGTCAAGAACTTTATGATGATCGTCTTCTTTATCCATAGCTACGGTCACATTACCTTTATCTGCCCTCAATATGAGTAGGTTAGCATTACTTTAAAAAAAAAAGCTTCGTATCTTCTTTGTCCGCTATAATTGCACGGCCTCAGGCAGAAAAGAAAGGAGAGAAATCTCCCGAACATTCCCCTCGCCTTGAAATAGTGCACTTTCAACGGAAATAGACATGCATTAGATCATACCAAACATTAGAGAACATTAACAAAATTACAAAGGTAGTAAATAAGAAAACAAATGGTAATAAATCGAATTATGTACAAAACAGTCTAGAATAATTGTCTTTCAAAGTCTGATATCATGGCGCACAGTTCAAACATAATACTTTGCTTTTTACACAAAAAGTTCGCGCGTTATGGTGGCTACACACCTAACTGCAAACTTTACAAGCATGCATGATCAATCAATTTGTACAAGTATGCTGTAGCGTCTGTAGCGTCAATTTAAATTATGCAAGCTTGTACAAGCAATGCTTGCACAAGTGAAACGTAACATGTGTACCATGGCCTTGCACAAACAAACATCAGTCGTGAGTGAGCTCTACAAGTATCATCATGTCTAGCGATCTGAAGAAGGTCAAGCGAGAATTATTGTAAGAGTTTATTCATGCATACCAAATTCAGCCTTGTCTTTGGCGAATTAAGTCACCACTATCATGATAGGGCGAAGTAGGATGCAGCATATACGATCTTATTAAGTAAATAAAGACTAATTGATAAAGATGCAGTGGTTAAAAAGATAAATGCCTTCAGGACTAATTATAGAAGAGAAAAGAAAAAAACGATGCATCTCTCCACTCTGGCATAGGTACAGATGAAATATATGAGCCTTCACTGTGGTTGTTTGACTTTTTGGGAGATCAAGAGACTCCGAGAAGTTCATCGTCCAACCACTCTTTACACCAAACATTACGTTTCTTCTTTCGCGTTTTCCACTTGTGGATGATGCAAAAAGCAGCCAAATGGCAACGCATTGTCGTCCAAGCGCAAACTGGCGATTGTTAAAGCATACTTGTATCGTGTGGTGTCGAAGGGTAACTGTACGTACTTGTGCAAAAGGATTGATCATGCATGCTTGTCAAGTTTGCAGTTACGTGTGTAGCCACCTTTATGCTCCGCTATAATTGCTCAGCCTCAGGCACTTTCACTGTCCAGCTTGGGCAAAGGACAAAATTTTGCTGAATGCTCGCTTGATCTTGCCAGTTGGAATTTGTATGGTGGCGACTCTTACGACGCCGTCCATCCCTGGATCTGGCTGTAAGGAAATGATTCTACCAAGCGACCACTTCAAACTTGATAGATTGTCATCCTTGATTATGACCAACTCAATGAGCTGCAAGTTGTCCTGTTGTGCATTCACTGCTGCAGTTTAGAATTATATTCACGGGACCACTTGGTTTGAAAGTGCTGTTGGATTTGGTGAATGTGTTGATACACCGAAAGTTTGGTTTGCGGTAGATGGGCCAAATCCGGATTCGCTGCAGCTGTGATTGGTCCTCCAATAAGGAAATGAGAAGGAGTTAAGGGACTAAAGTCGGATGGGTCAGAAGATAGAGGTGTCATGGCATGGGAATTCAAAATAGCTTCGACCTGAAACAGCAAAGTATAAAATTGTAAAAATGTCATTGCGACGAACCCGGCTACACGCTTCAAGTGATGCTTGACCGATTCAACGCCCGCTTTCCATAACAACCTGAAGTGAGGCGAACTGGCCGGAATAAACGACCAAAAAATGCCTTCGTTTTCAACTGAAGTGACTGTGCCAACAGAATGAACATTAAGAAAATTCCCTAGGTCCTGTAATTGACGACAATTGTACCACAAAAACTTGCAATTTACCAGGTGATCCAGTCTAAAACCAGTCTAAAACAATGGTGTATTGTCTGTGTCGAACAAGAGTAGTAAAAATATCGGGCTAAATGGTTGGGCCTATCATCTGGATTTCATTTGAAGAATCCCTGCTGCTTGTAGCGCGAGATCCGTTAAATACAAGAAGTAACTTGGTTGTAATACTTCTCTGATTTATGACCCCGTGATGATGTATATAGTAAGAGCATGGCACATTGTGAGGATCCTTTCCTTCAAACATGTGGTTTTGTACTCATCCATAAAGACTGTATACTGGGCTTTCAGTTCAGGGATTCTATCAAACGCGCTTCAAATTTAAAAACCCTTCTTTGCGATTTCATTCAGTCATTGAGTCTCCCAATTTGGCGGGACTCTCTCTAAAGGGAATTGTTACAACAAAATAGCCGCCTATGTTTCGCTGAAATGATTCTAAAAGAAATGAGACTCGCATTCCGTTTCCGTTTTGAAAAAAGGTTTGACATTCGGAAAGGTTTCGATTTCCCAGAATCGACTAAACTGTTTATCAATATCCACCTCAAACCGTTTCACAAAATTACAGTAAGTTTCGTTAACAGCGCATTGCTAAACTGGACCGGAAACCAACCAACCAAAACGCATATTTTGCAATACAGGACCGTGAGACCCCAACTTCACTTGACCAACACATAAAAATTGACAAAAACAATCAGCCACGAGCAGCATGTCTCAGGGACATGCTGGGATGTAAAAGTTTTGGTCGGCCTACGTAAGTTGACCCGGAAACTGCAACGCGTCTACATCAATCCCAAAATTGGGTAGATTATCAGCAATATGGGGAACTACTACTAAATAACATTTTACAAAAAAAAAACGTTTTTTCCCGACTGTACAAAAATCAAATGTGGATAATTTACTTTCGTTTGATTCCCATTAATGGAGTTAATATTGATATCAAGATTCCTCTTAGGCAACCCTAAAATACCGCTCAGCTCGAGGCTTATAAAACTACTTTGGCTTCCCGGATCTAATAACGCGCGAAGAATATGTGGCTTGCTGGAATTATGAAAAACCTTCACCATGACCGTGGACAATAAAACCTGAGTATGCTGAGACTGGTGATGTGGCGCTAAGTTAACGCTGTACTGCGGATGTTGAGTATTTGGTACCTCGATGTTTTGTTTATATTTGCTATGCAAAAATGTCTGTTGCCAATATTTGCAGTTTTGGAATGAGCTCGAGTTACAATCTTTCACCATCCGCGTCAAAGACAATTTAAACAATATTTTAATCTCTTAACCTCAGAGATTCGTTCGTTTACGGACAGCTTTTTAAAATTCTTAAAAGTACTTAAACAATGATCACCATTGCTATAACCACAATTAGTCCGCAAGGAACGAAATCGATAGCTTGCACTTATAATTAAATCCTTGCAATACAAGACTACGTGCTTTATTTTATTCACACAATTAGTCTGCCGGGTTGCCAAAAACGTTTTTAGTTTGCTTTCTTTGAGATGATGTATTCTACGATCAGATTGGCCCTCCTCAAAAGATTCTAAAAGGCTAGATCGTTCTTTTACTACTCTAATTATATCATCCAAAGCAGGCTTGGCTAAGGATCTTTTAGCGCGCTCCCACTCTTGGTTGGTACTTGCAGGTACCCTGCTTGAAATTAAATAAATCAACAGAATGTCTCAAGAGGGCTCCTCAAGACATTTTATGGATCTAACAAGCCGATTCACATCATCGACCAACTTGCGTAGATTACGAGAAAATTCAACATTGGGTTTGTCGAAACTAAATAACGCTTTTACGTGATTATGAATTAACACTTTTATATTGTTATATCTATCACACAACATATCCCATGCGATTGAATAATTAGTTGTTATTATTTGCAACTCCGCAATGATTTGCCTCCTGATCTCCCAACGAGGAGCGCAGATAATGCAGTTTCTGAACATCTTTCATGTATGCATTATCGTGAATCATGTATATAGAATTATCCCTAAATTCTCCCTTCAAAAGTCACCCTTCAAATTCGCCATTACATTTTGGCAAATTAAAAACAGGCAATTTAACTTGACTAAATTCGCCCAATTCACTGGTTGCATGAGTTGCTCCAGATGAAAACGGCAGAGTTTGTTGCTTATCGCCGGCATTCGAACGAATAATGCAGTCTGCCCGGGCTAAAATCGCATAATAATCGTTTTCGAATTCTCCACCTTTCGTTCGCAAAGACAATAGTTCATCAACATTGGCGTCAGTTCAATCTCTGTTTGTACCGTCTCAAATTCGTTAAATACTGGAACCTCTCAAAACGTTGCTTAAACTGCACAAGGTCACACTCATTAATAAATTTCCCGGCAGCATCAGTTTTCAAACTATCCACAAATGTGGTAAAACAGTAATCTTAGCTTTAAGGGCACCGCGGTTTCTGTTTAGAGGTTCCATTTTAGCTGATCAGATCGAAACAAATGAATAAAAAGAAAAACAGGTAAAACAAACAAAATAGGTATAAGAATAGGCTTACTTGAGGGAGTGGTGTAGTCCTAGTTTCTCCGTTTGGTATCCTTGGCAGGAGTATTAAATTCAACCAAAAATCAGTATTCGCATCGTCGTTTCTTCGTTTAATGTTCACCATCCGCTCTTGTGTCCGGCTCGACGGACCATGTTTTATTGTGAGTAGTCGGGTTAGCGCTGGTTCGAATAAAAACTACTAACGCTTCACTAAACTATTTATTGTATGTACATAATGCACAGAGCGACTTACAGAGCCAACAGCTATGCATGACTTTCAAAGTTAAAGTAAGAAGTGTTTCCACTCTTTAAAATCTCCCGAACAAAAAGAACAAACCGTTTCAGCATAAAAGGGATCAACTTTGATTACAACCTTATGAACAAAGGGTATCCTATATTTGCATTTATGTTTATATATTTTCTTAGTGCATTTTTGCCATATTTCTCAGAAGATGCTCACTCCACAGCCAGTTGCATAAATCAAACTCTCTATAATAATTGCTCAAACCTGAAATTTTAATATGGTTTTCGTAACAAAGTACAATCAATATAAACACAAATATTTGAAATAATGAAATATGGGTAAAGTATGTAAACAGTTTCTATCCGAGAACACTTAAAAGATTTGTAAATATCATGTTCAGTCATTCACTTTTTTTCTGGAAAGAACCACAAACGGAGTATTGACGACAAACCACTCTCGTGGTCATATTTAAAGTTCTTGTTTGCAACACACTCTTCGTCGTGTGTGTGTTCGTCAAGATTTTACAGCACAAAATACTAGATAATGAACAAATTGCGTATTGCGCTTAACCGCCGGTAATGAATAGTTAATTAACGTTGCGCGCCAGTAAAGTTTACAACCGGCTAAAACGAGTATGCAAAGTTCTATTGCGATGCAAATTTTATACTACCGCGCATGGCATGTAATAAACAATGTGGAGAGTGGGATATTATAGTGTGACCCTTTCGGTGGCGGCGCGGATACTGAATAATGATTATCCTGCCGAGGGTAGCCGCTTTAATTCTAATAAATGTCCTGCTAGGGCTATATATTAACGAGTTAAATTGCCGTGACGTCGCTCTGATATATTCAGAAGTTTCTTTTGTGCGATCCAAACCCTTGAGGATGCCCAGTCGATAAATTCCACTCAAGGTTTCTCCCAGATTACATTCTCCACTATTAATCTATATCTCACTGATTCGCGTGATTGTTTAATACTGGCAGAACCTATAAGACAAAGTTTGGAGACTAGCTAAAAGAAAGCACAACTTCAGCCAGCAAACTAATCAAAGATCAACAATCATTTAAGTATGGCAATTAAATTGTCACATCATGACCAGTCGACCTTCCAGTCCCTTGACCTTCCTTGCCCTTCGTTCTCTGGGAATTATCTTTGAACTTTTCTAGGTATTCATGGATCTGCCTGTATATTCCAATTTATTTATATGTTTTTGCACGGTTTTCTCTGCGTGTGCTCAAAACATACCTATTCAGGCTTCCTTATAGTTGGTGGTTAGATATAGTCAGGGGCAAAAGAATTTTGAATATATATTTATTGCAAACTTGCGCTTCCACCACCTCTCACCTATGTGTGACGAGATCTGCAAATATTTCATCATATCTCAAAATATATATCTGAGATTCATGACACAAATTGTTACATCCTCTTCATTGCCTCCAGTATTCGTGATGATGCATCCGAGGAAAGTGAAGTTAATTAGCTTGAGTAAAAATCACATGTTTACATCGAAGGAATTAAAGAGGAGGCTAATGTTGTACATTGACATTAATAACTAACGGTAAAATATTGATTATGAAAATTTGTCCATAATCTTATTATTTTTATATTTTGGTCAAAAACTGGCCACATGTACAGCCGAGGAAAAAAGGACCTAGGTCGGAGATTGTCGGTCGTCGTATACACCTGCTAAAGCCATAAAACCGGGTCACTTCTGTTTTATTTCATTTTAAGTTTTCTGTATATAGATGGCATGAAATTGAGTTTCGTATTAATATAATATATTTTCGATATTTGGAACGAGCGAAACTGCCGCTCGTACCTAAAGATTGTTATTCGTTATTATTTATGTTTCGATTTGCAATTACAACATTATTTCATTTATTCTCAAATACATTAGTAACGTTAGTTATAATTATAAAAAATTGAATTAGGCACATATTAAAATACTTCATCATCATGGCTACGTCGACCCGGGGGAAGTTAGCAATAAAAGTTAGCAATAAGTTTGTTTTTCAACCGATTTTAATAAATGATACATCATTTTAAAGCTCATAACGTCCTGATAGCCCATGAGTTTTGCCCGGTCGGTCAAATCATAATTAGTGCAATAAAAATACGAATGAAAATTGACATTTTCGACTATTTGGTAAAGTTTTAGGCACCATATCTTGGCTATGACTTAACCGATCATAATGAGCAATACATTAATCGAAAGCACAAGGCTTCATGTACTCTATATAGTTTTGCCCGATCGAAATTATAACAATTAGCGCCGTGGGAAATTAACAAAGTTTGAGCGTTCTGGAGCGCTAATAGCAGCTATACCAGGAGCGCCGTTCGATAAAAGAGCCAGCAATAAGTACTTTTTCTCATTCGATTTCGAAAATTTATACATCAGTCGATAGCCTAGAGTCTCCTTTATCTGCATGCGTTTTTCCCGATCGAAATTATAACAATTAGCGCCGTGGTAAATTATCAAAGTTTGAGCGTTCTGGAGCGTTAATAGCAGCTATACCAGGAGCACCGTTCGATAAAAGAGCCAGCAATAAGTACTTTTTCTCATTCGATTTCGAAAATTTATACATCAGTCGATGGCCTAGAGCCTCCTTTATCTGCATGCGTTTTGCCCGATCAAAATTATAACAATTAGTGCCGTAGGAAATGAACAAAGTTTGCGTGTTCTGGGGCGCTAATGACGGCTATACTCGGTGCACCGTTCGGTAAAACAGCCAGCAATAAGTACTTTTTCTCATTATATTTTGAAAATTTATACACCAGTCGATAGCCTAGGACTTCCTTTATCAGCATGAGTTTTGCCCGATCGAAATTATAACAATTAGCGCCGTGGGAAATTAACAAAGTTTGCGCGTTACGGGCCTCTAATACCGGACGTACCAGGAGCGCCGTTCGATAAAAGAGCCAGCAATAAGTACTTTTACTCATGCGATTTCGAAAAGTTATACACCAGTCGATTGCCTAGAGCCTCGTTTATCTGCATGAGTTTTGCCCGATCGAAATTATAACAATTAGCGCCGTGGCAAATTAACAAAGTTTGACCGCGGAGAAGTTAGCCAAAAAAGATAGCCATAACTTTTTTTTTTCGAATTTTGTTATGAAACATATATCAAATGATAGGGGTGTTCAAGTACTATACGCCAGAGTTTTGCTGTTTGAAGGATGAATCTTTTGACTGTTTATACGCTTCACTTTTACGTCTTCTTTCAACTAACAAATTTCCCTTTTTAGTTGTAATTTTATCGACTCCTCCTATGATCATTTTTCCTTCATTCCGTTGATCGATCAAAAATTGACGCTCAATCATTGAAATTTTCCGGCTTCTTTCACAAGTGCAAGTATCTTGATTAAAACACTTGCAAGTTGCAATGTCAAAAAGCTTTTTACTATTTGCCAAAAAATCTTTAAGCTTTCTACGATAACTCTCAACAAATTGTCGTTTTTAGTAGGGTTTCATTAAGTTTCTGTATTTGCTGTGATATTCTTTGATCTGTTTTACTACAACTCGATGTTCAATTGTTGAAATGGAAGCCCTGTTCCAAATTTCTTTTACTTGTAACGCTACACTTTCCGAAGTCTCACCAGCAAGATCTTGAAATTGTCTTTTATTCTGTTGATTAAACTTGCTGATCCAAAAATAATGCTTCATAACGCTTTCATATGTAGGTAAAATATTATTTGCCGTTTCAGCGGCACATCGACATACAGGGCACACAGTTTCTCTTCTTAATGCTGCCATTATAAAGTTACCGTGATTACAGTATCAGTTAGGTACGGAGCCAGCACTTAATTCACTTTACCACAAGAGATTCCAAGCAGACACCTGCACTAAATATAACCTAAATTGTCTAAATACACTTGTTTTCGTTACTGTACTGACTTAGCGCCAAATATCCCGCCCTGCTGTCGAGAAGAACTATTATATTAACTGTTCTAATAACATACCCCAACGGTACATATGAATACTATATTTTCTGATACAAACGGTTACACTATAGTTACTAGCAGCAACAAATGTTATTCGTATTCGATTTATTTTAGAGATTTTGTCGTTTCCATACCTTACATAATAAATAATAAAATTCAATTGATTAATTAATATTAAGGTAAATAACAATTTAATGATAATAAATTGAGTAACATAAATATAGATTGAAGTTTAAATAAATTTTAATTTTACAATTTAAAGTTATCGACATATTATTCTGATGTGATATCATTCATATTGGATTGTAAATCCTCCCCTTACATATCACAGATAAAAGAAAATGCATATGGATGCTATTATAAAACGTCAAAATATAATTTTAATAAACAAATAATAACAATATTTTTATAATTAAACTAAAATGCTGAACAACACTTCTAAAGGGCATATCTGCAGCAAAGTAGAAACCTTGACAAATAAGATCTTCAGTTACATGCAAAATTGTAGAAATCTTTTAAAAATTATTTACGCCGGATATAATCATCGGTTTTGTGTTTCAGACATACGCCGGCCGGCCGGTGGCGCCCTGATGATCAAGGACAGATACGTAGTAGTATACCGACTGAAGCTGTCGGTATACCTACTTACAATAAGAATTACTTTACTGTGTATTTTAATACATTAACTATTACAATGCACAATTGTCAGTTTCGGATATAGGAAACATATATAAATAGACGAAATTCGATTTCATTCCATACATACAAAAGTGACTTTGGTTTTATGACTTTAGCAGGTAGGTATCCGACGACCGACAATCTCCGACCTACGTTTGGTGTAGGCTAGCTGCGCTCATGTAAAGATTTTATTTTCGTCGGCTGTACATGATACTATATCTACACATACAAAAAAATGGGGATACCGTGTACCATAAGAGGATAATTTGTACAAGTCCTAAAACATGATGAAATATACAGAGTGAGTCATTGGAGACGCAATGTCTAAATTTCATGAATCTTATGACATATAAAAGCAGTATTTAACGCATAATTATATTCATTTAAGTATACAAGATGGTCAATTTAAGCGCGCCGGAAAAGAAAATGATTTTTTTAAATGGAATATCCATGTATATCATACCATATTAGGAACATTAAATTTGTCTTACCAAATGAATCAAGTTGAGTCAATACAACGTAGTTTCTGGTATATTCAATTGTTTGTAACAAAAAGGCCACTTGCTGGCCGTTTTAAAATTGCTTAAAACATTTCTTTTTAACTTTTATTTATTACTTCACAAAGTATGACGGTTATCAAAATAACAATTTATTACGAGTATTTATAAGAATTATATTTTGACATTTTCTTGCAAACGTATAGCTAATGTTAACTAGAACTTACTCACCCCATAAACGTTTTACATCAAACTATACATATACAGGTGTATACACCTGTATACAGCAGGTGTATACACAAAATTAAAAAAAAAAGAGTAAAAAGAGCTATAACTCTATTAAATACAAAACATATTGAGTTTCTGGTTCATCAAGCGATAACGCAATGATTTTTGGACTTAAACATAATTTAGAAAATAAACTGCTTCCGGGTTATGCCGTGTGTCAAGATTTGTTAATGCTGACGTTTCGCGAGCCATGTTGCTCGCTTCTTCAAAGCTAATTGAATACTGAAGACCTACCAAGAAAGTCTCCCTTATATTAAACGTCAGCATTAACAAATCTTGACACACGGCATAACCCGGAAGCAGTTTATTTTCTAAATGATCCTGGCCGTGAAAGCCTACGTACTTACTTAAACATAATTATTTAATATATTAAACATATTAATTATTTAACATAATTACCTCGATCGGACCGATAGTTTTTGAAATACAATGCCAATCAGTCGCAAAAAACTGTTTCGAAAAAAACACGTTTAAAGTTTTAAGTCCTGGAACCTTAGTCTGCAGCGCTTAGCGATATCGCTATACGTCATATCGAACACTTAGCGATATCGATAGCCGTATTCTACCGTTTTGGTCGATATGGACTGACGTCACAACTTTCCGACTTGTCGCTAAATTTAACGACAGCTTCGGAGGTGTCGATAAGTTGATTCGATATCGATATGCGTACGTAACCTCAATTTACTTATTTTCTTTATCTCGTACGGACATTGTTGACATTTTCGAACTGCTGTCACATCACAATTCACAGATGACAGCTAATGTACACCGGTAAGGTAGTTTTATTTACCGAATGACAGCGATATCGATACACGTGACGTCATGTCGAAACGACACGGTATAGCGATGTCGCCAATCGCTATAATTGTAGAATAAGGTTCCTGTTTCCGGAGGCATATCGAATAGTTATAGCACTTTTCTGCTAATATTCTATGCCAGGGTCATACAATATTCCTTCCTCTGCGTCGTGGAATTGACACATTTGCTCGTTTCTATGGTTTGTCCGAGCAACTTTTGATGCGTCAAGTGTGCACTCGACGGTCTCACCAGATGCTGTTTGGCACGCACATATGCAAAAATCTTTGTTTGTTGCCCATTCTTGTCTTTGTTTTCGTTTTAAAGGCGACAGAAAAACCTAAATGCCTGTAAATAAGCCGCATGATTAATTTGAATTGATGGTTTTCGAGTCATACACGGAAAATGTTTGGAAAGTAGGCGCCAAACAGTAAAATTGGAGATGTTGTTATTTTGAGTGTCGACACTTAAACACCATTATAGCAACTCTCTTGATAAAAAATCGTTGTAAGTTGACGACGCACATTTCCGACATTTTTTCCGATTCGGCGTCCCTAAAAAAATAGTGCAGAAATTTCTTTTATAATAATAGTTTTCTAATCCGCTATTTTTAATATTGCAATCTATACATATATATATATATATATATATATATATATATATATATATATATATATATATATATATATATATATATATATAGAGGAGGTTAGTTGGGTGTTCGATCATTTAATAATTGAGAAACTCGCTTTCTTTGTTGATTGCTATATTTCGAACCTGTATTGGGTTCTTCTTCAGGCAATACAAAATCTACAATGATAGAACAGGCACAAAATGAGCCATCGAAACAACAACAATTAAACAAAAAACACTTACGTGGAGTTACATGAGGCGGCAAAAACTTTGTGAGTTAACATTTTCCTTTCATGACGCAATTAAACGTATTTGCGGCGAACATAATAACTTTAACACTAAACACGTGTACGCACATTAAAACACAAAGGACGACAGATGTTACCAACGCCAACGTTGTATGGAGTGAAAATTGTCAAGTCGCTTCCAACACTCAGAAAAGAAAATTCTCTAGAGCCGTGAGGTTAGAAAGCTAAGCTCGAATTACTGCCAATTGAATTGGCTTTGGTGTTGTGACGGTTTTTGTCAAATTGTAAAATGTTGGAATAAATAATGCTCAAAGAATCAGTATCTTTTTTAAAATTTACGGTGTTATCAGTGCAATTTATATTATACATTTCTAAAAACATTCTATTGTGGTAATTGCACTCCGTATCTAATATTTTAACACTACTGAAATCAAAAGTATGACCATTCTGCAAAGCATGACAAGCCAAGCACATCTGGTCTTCTTTGTGTTACAATCACTTTTATGTAAATTAATACGGTTCCGAAGCCACTGACTAGTTTGACCAACATATTTGCCCTCACAATCGTTACACGGAATACAATAAACTACGTTTGATTTAAAATGTAAGGGTGTTACATCTTTAATTTTACTGAATATTCGTGTTAATTTGAATGGATAATGGTGAACTACTTTTATGTTTTCAGAAATTAACGGTTGAAAAACTTTCACAAGTTTGCCTGTTACAACAGGTAATGACATTAATTTGATGTAAGAAGGCACTTGGTCACTTGGCGGATCAAATATGCTCCCAGTGTGAGCAGTATTAGTATACGTGGAGAATAATATCTTGTTGATCAATTTCAATGGAAAACCGTTATTCAAGAACACGTTCTGAAGCTTTTTTAGTGCTGAAGGCTGAAATTGTGGGTCACAAATTTTAAGTACACGATCTTTCATAGCAGTAATGGTATTAACTTTATGGCTGAAGGCATGACCTGAGTGGAAATTTATGTAACGACCAGAGTAAGTTGGCTTTGTATACCAGTCAATAGAAACAGAACCGCCTCCCACGTTTAAAACCCTGCAATCCAGAAAAGGAACGCAACCAGCAGTTTCCAACTCAACTGTGAACTGTATACTCTCATTAAAACTGTTCAGGATCGTCAACGTATCCTCCACCTCACCAATCGGAACGCAAGTGACAATGTCATCAACAAACTTATACAAAAAGGGTGTGTGGAAACCAAAAAGTGGTAGAGTATGGTCTAATACATAATCCATCACAATAACAGCTAGGATCGGGCTAATAGGGGAACCCATTGGGGTACCAAACACCTGTAGATAACATTGGTCATTAAAAGTGAATAACACGTTCGAGAAAATAAACTTCAATGCTTGAATGAAAGTTTCCAATGAGAAAGTCCAATTAGGCTCCACTAAATCCCACTTCTCAGCAACAATGTCAGTGACCAGGTCAAGAGGTATTTTCGTGAATAGACTGACCGCATCGAATGAAACCAAAGTATAATTGGGGGGAATAACTACATTTTTTATTTTGTTGACAAAATCAAACGAATCTGCAACATTATAGTCAGTGTTATTAAGGAAAGACACAGATAGAATGTCTGCTAAATGCTTTGAGAGTTTATAAGTCGCTGAACCTGAAGCCGAAATGATGGGTCTAAGTGGCGCTCCATCTTTGTGTATTTTAGGTAAGAAGTAAGCTTTACTTAACGTTGAGTTTCTAGTAGTCAGCCTCTCAAGATCAACTTTACTTATGTGCTTATCACTGTTTAACCCTTTTAGGAATTTGTTAAGCTTGTCCTGTGTAGAAACAAGCGGATTACCATTAATTTTCATATAAGTTGTCACTTCCTTAAACAACACGACGCATTTCCTTAAGAACAACCCCGATATCTTGGTTACCAGGGCAGATAAGGGAGCGACCACGGTTATCATGGATAAGAATGAATATTTGACTAAAGCTACGGAAATGCTTGGCGATGAGACAACTTATATGAAAATTAATGGTAATCCGCTTGTTTCTACACAGGACAAGCTTAACAAATTCCTAAAAGGGTTAAACAGTGATAAGCACATAAGTAAAGTTGATCTTGAGAGGCTGACTACTAGAAACTCAACGTTAAGTAAAGCTTACTTCTTACCTAAAATACACAAAGATGGAGCGCCACTTAGACCCATCATTTCGGCTTCAGGTTCAGCGACTTATAAACTCTCAAAGCATTTAGCAGACATTCTATCTGTGTCTTTCCTTAATAACACTGACTATAATGTTGCAGATTTTTTGATTTTGTCAACAAAATAAAAAATGTAGTTATTCCCCCCAATTATACTTTGGTTTCATTCGATGCGGTCAGTCTATTCACGAAAATACCTCTTGACCTGGTCACTGACATTGTTGCTGAGAAGTGGGATTTAGTGGAGCCTAATTGTACTTTCTCATTGGAAACTTTCATTCAAGCATTGAAGTTTATTTTCTCGAACGTGTTATTCACTTTTAATGACCAATGTTATCTACAGGTGTTTGGTACCCCAATGGGTTCCCCTATTAGCCCGATCCTAGCTGTTATTGTGATGGATTATGTATTAGACCATACTCTACCACTTTTTGGTTTCCACACACCCTTTTTGTATAAGTTTGTTGATGACATTGTCACTTGCGTTCCGATTGGTGAGGTGGAGGATACGTTGACGATCCTGAACAGTTTTAATGAGAGTATACAGTTCACAGTTGAGTTGGAAACTGCTGGTTGCGTTCCTTTTCTGGATTGCAGGGTTTTAAACGTGGGAGGCGGTTCTGTTTCTATTGACTGGTATACAAAGCCAACTTACTCTGGTCGTTACATAAATTTCCACTCAGGTCATGCCTTCAGCCATAAAGTTAATACCATTACTGCTATGAAAGATCGTGTACTTAAAATTTGTGACCCACAATTTCAGCCTTCAGCACTAAAAAAGCTTCAGAACGTGTTCTTGAATAACGGTTTTCCATTGAAATTGATCAACAAGATATTATTCTCCACGTATACTAATACTGCTCACACTGGGAGCATATTTGATCCGCCAAGTGACCAAGTGCCTTCTTACATCAAATTAATGTCATTACCTGTTGTAACAGGCAAACTTGTGAAAGTTTTTCAACCGTTAATTTCTGAAAACATAAAAGTAGTTCACCATTATCCATTCAAATTAACACGAATATTCAGTAAAATTAAAGATGTAACACCCTTACATTTTAAATCAAACGTAGTTTATTGTATTCCGTGTAACGATTGTGAGGGCAAATATGTTGGTCAAACTAGTCAGTGGCTTCGGAACCGTATTAATTTACATAAAAGTGATTGTAACACAAAGAAGACCAGATGTGCCTTGGCTTGTCATGCTTTGCAGAATGGTCATACTTTTGATTTCAGTAGTGTTAAAATATTAGATACGGAGTGCAATTACCACAATAGAATGTTTTTAGAAATGTATAATATAAATTGCACTGATAACACCGTAAATTTTAAAAAAGATACTGATTCTTTGAGCATTATTTATTCCAACATTTTACAATTTGACAAAAACCGTCACAACACCAAAGCCAATTCAATTGGCAGTAATTCGAGCTTAGCTTTCTAACCTCACGGCTCTAGAGAATTTTCTTTTCTGAGTGTTGGAAGCGACTTGACAATTTTCACTCCATACAACGTTGGCGTTGGTAACATCTGTCGTCCTTTGTGTTTTAATGTGCGTACACGTGTTTAGTGTTAAAGTTATTATGTTCGCCGCAAATACGTTTAATTGCGTCATGAAAGGAAAATGTTAACTCACAAAGTTTTTGCCGCCTCATGTAACTCCACGTGTGTTTTTTGTTTAATTGTTGTTGTTTCGATGGCTCATTTTGTGCCTGTTCTATCATTGTAGATTTTGTATTGCCTGAAGAAGAACCCAATACAGGTTCGAAATATAGCAATCAACAAAGAAAGCGAGTTTCTCAATTATTAAATGATCGAACACCCAACTAACCTCCTCTCTACAGTTCACGATCAAAGAAGCTTATCTTCAACTTCCTATATATATATATATATATATATATATATATATATACTAAAAGTCAAATCGGCGAATTGGGGAAAGGAACCCCAATTCGCTCCCCGGAGAAGCGAAAATCAGCGCCCCTGACGCCGATTTTCGGTCCTCAATTCCGATCCGCAGCGCTAAGGCATATTTTCTTTCGATTTCGTCGATTTTCGGCCCCGTTGATATTTTTTCTTTTCGCGCCGAGCGTTGAAGCATAGTCACGCTTCTACCTAAATCGGCGTCCGCAGGCCTATTAGGCCAGCCCATTTTACTAGTGATTATGCTATATTTGGATTCAGAGTCTTTAAAACCCTATAAAATGCTTATCAGTAAACTAGATGGTCGAAAATTACCTTTATGTCCTACATGATCATAAAGTGACATTTTACATGTTACTTACCGGGACGAAAACAGCTACTTTTTGCGCCCTAGGGCGATAAAGATTCTTTATGCGCCCTAGGGCATAAAGGATATTATATCAAATATTTGTCATTCAAATTGTAAATTTTAAATCGTCAATGTCAATTATTGGCGATTAAGGTTATAAGTTTGACAATTAATTGTCTGTATTGCCACTCAACTCCGAATTGTTTGTATGGTTATTCAACTCCGTAGATACGCCGTCACTTGATAACGTCAAAATATTTATTAATATTATTCAAACGGAAGAACAAAACCATTGTAGGACATAAAATTTTTTATGTACCTCGGGCATTACTTGATGTTTATACCCTCGGGTGACTTAAAAAGCGCGAGGGCCGATAGACCCGAGAACTGTCACCCTCGTGGCATAAACATCCGTCTCATGCCATTGGTACATAAATAACTACTATTTTCATTTTTTGGTCCACTATTTTGTTTATTATGCCATTTTAAATTTTGCAATGTTTGAAGGAGTTCCAAACGATTTCAGACAAGGTAGGGTAGTTTGTGGTAAACTAATTGCAGTGTATATATTTATTTTTATAGGCTGCCGGATTTACGATAAATCCTGAAACAGGCCTATTGAGCTCGGTCACGTTGAACTCAATTACACTTCCGGTCACGCAGAACTTTTTATTTTACAATGGAGCAAATGGCACGAACATTGGGGCCGAAAACAGGGCCTCTGGTGCGTATATATTCCGCCCAGCCAATATAACCCCGGAAGCATTGCCGATTTCGACTACGGCGACCTATACCGCGTACAGCAGTGATCTCGTTGACGAAGTTCATCAAGTATTCAACAGCTGGATTCGTCAGATTATTCGCGTCTACAAGCAGGAAAACTACATCGAATTTGACTGGCTTGTTGGGCCTATTGAAATTATCAAGTAAGTTTTATCATGAATATAACATCTCTAACATAATCTAAGTATGTATTTTAAAGAGTCATTTATAGTAAAACTACATGAATCGGTATTGCGTATTATCGAAATTTGTTTAAGTTTCAGATCAGCATATTTTGTAATAGCATATACTTATTTTACATACATATCCAGTAGGGCAAAAGGTCCCACGCATCTCTAAGAAACAAGTAGAAACCATCAACAATGCTTCGTTGTCTTCTTGACAAAGTTACCGCTATACCTCCAGCTTTTGTGGAGGAGCCGGATACTTATGATGAATAAGGATAATTCGGTAATCGAAAATAGGTTCTGTGTAGGAAATAACTTCAAAATTGTTTAGAAAAAACATGCTGACATAACATTACAGGGATCTCACAAAGGAAGTATATAATTCATTTTAAAGGATTACTGGAAGAACAGGACCAAATTAAAATAACGATCAAAAATCCGTAAAATGCTATGAACAATACTAAAAGCAAATCATTTTCGGAAGAGAATATCATTAAATTGATTAACATTATATTGCCCTTAGTTAATTCTACAACTTATTATTATCCATTAGTAGGTATCCCGTTAGCATGGACGACCTCGATTGACCCCAAACTCCAGTGGTACTCAAACAAGGGGTCACGCGCCGAACTCCAGAGGTTCTCAAGTTCAGAGTGGGCTCCCTTCGCCCCTCCAGCTAGGGCTCCGCCCCCGCTGTGGCCCCCTCGCCACTCCACCTAGGGCTCCGCCCCAGGGCCCCCTCGTCAGAGCTTCCCAATTTTGAGGTTAGAACGCCCCTCGATGCATCTTTCAAATATTCCGCGCGCCACTTTATTGTTAAACTTTTTGTATTTGAAAAAGAAAAATCACTTAATCTTTCATTGAAAAAAAGTCTAATTCTTAAAGAAAATTATAAACATTAATTATTAGCTTAATCTAAAAAATAATCCAATAACTTTAGAATCTGGATATCAGAGAATTTTTTGCAAATTTTCAAGTAGTTACGTACGTAATTTGTTAAAAAAATACAATAATCTAAGCTCAGTGACCGCGTCCTGGTCACAACTCATCCATATGGGGCCTGTACGTAGAGTTGTGAACGAAGAACGCGTAAATTAAAAAAAAAATATCTGTGTAATATTGTTACGTAGCTCGTGATAGGGATGGTCCAGGCCAGGGTGGATGAAAATAAAACTCACACTGGGGTTTTACATACTGTATAATGTGTACGAGACAGTCCAAGAAAACAGCTGAGAAGGCAGACAAAAATGCTTAATACAGACAAATAACAATCTTCTTTGATACTCCGCTATGCTTCTACTTATATCAATTGTCCAAATACGTCACTCCCATTAATTAGGTTACCAAACGTCGAGGTTGTTCACTTGATTTTTGTGCAAACGCGGCGTCTGGAACCCGTACTTGGGAATTGCAAGTATTGAGCAAATTCGGGGTCATTGGAATCAAATTTTCGCATCAGATTAAAAGAAGAATTATCCATATTCTTCTGGTAATGGTTTTAACAACAGCAGGAAATTTAATTCAAATCATAATAATCGAGGTAACAGACAAAATTCTTTCACAAATAACTATCAAAGACAGAACCAAAATTACTGAAATGGTAATACACCAGCGAACAATTATTTGCAACCTCAGCGCGATTTTAACAGAGGTCGTGATCCGCAAGTAAATGCTGTGTCCGCAGAAACAGAAATAAATATTAACAATACACATACTTAATTGAATTGTCTTAATTGTGTTACTGTTTGAACAATAAACTGATTATTATTATTATTAATAAAAACTATAGAAATAATTATTTTAGAGGACAAACTCAGTTCAGATGTCAAAATAATTTTATGCGAATTTAAAATGATAATCGTTTATGCAAATAATTGCATGTAAATTAAGAGTGGTTATTTAAAATTTTAGATGGTATCATATGGACTTATTGGTTTTCTCAATTGCTTAAGAAGTTAGAGCCGATTAAAATACGGTTTCGTTAATAACGCAAACGGTTGTAACTTTGTTATAAATTGAAAAAATAACAAGTCCATATGAAACGTTTTACACAGTATCTCATTTAGCATACTGGAGAAAAATTGCGGGGAAAAAAGTGAAAAATGAAAGAGTTACAAAGAAAAACTTACAAAAGTATTATGAAATAGAATGTTCGACTAAATATAATGGAGGTAAAGTAAAACTGTTTTTGGTGTACAAAAGTTTTAATAATATAGAAAAGTTTATAATATTTAAACAAAAATAAATAGTATTATAACAAATAAACAAACATAAAAATATTAAAAATATATAATAAATGTATATTTATCGATCTTATATATCTTTCAGCTTTCATAAAATGTCTAACTCGGTGGTCTATCGTCAACAGCCAAAAAGATATTAAGCATTTAATGTTACATTTGTAATTATGCACAATATTCACAAATTAATATTAAATATCCAGATTGTTCGATGAAATCCAACAATCTCTCAATTATAATAATTCTTCTTTTCATGCAGCAGCTTTTAGTAATAGCATTCTGCAATTTTGATTTATACAAACATATAATTTGTGATATTTAGTTTCTTCAAAGTTAAAGAATTAGTAATTTATATATAAAGAATGTAAAATTTTATGCTAAAATTAATGGGAAATAGGGAATTAAAAAATGGTCGGGGATACAGTGTGCGAGTTTTAATTTCCCCAGAAAATGTTATTCTAAATACAAAGTTTTCGATGATCTAAAAACTTCCTAACCACAGTCAGAGTTTTGGTTTTAGTAATTTTAGCAAATAGGATAGTAAAAAGCGAAGAGTCAGCTAAAATTTTTTAAGAGTAATCTGGATTTGATTATATTTAAATTAAAACTGTCTTAGAGAACTTAGAAGAATTAAAATTAGAATTAGACCATTTATTACTATATACCAACACAAAATTGTTATGTGAAAAGATTGATGTAAGAAAGCAAGCTAAAGCGCAATTTTCCCGCCAACCCCAAAAAATTCAAATTTTCCAAATTTTCCCCGTCAACCCCAAAAAATTCAAATTTTCCCGCCAACCCCCCAAAAAATTCAAATTTTCCCGCCAACCCTCAAAAAATTCAAATTTTCCCGCCAGTCCCAAAAAATTCAAATTTTCCCGCCAACCCCAAAAAATTCAAATTTTCCCTCCAAATTCTACGCCACCATACTGCGCATGCGTGACGACTCAAACCGAGCGCGCCCGAACGCTGGAACCTGGAGTGTATGACTCACACGTCGCTGTTAGAGAGAGAACGCACTGCGATTTTTATTTTCAAGCGTAAGGCATGCGCAAACCGATCAAATTCAAATTTTCGCATCAGATTTATTCGAATTTGAATTTCGCGCACACCATCTTACCCGATGATGACCGAGCACCGATCGCCCGAACCGATAAAATTTAAATTTTTCCCGCCAACCTTAAAAAATTCAAATTTTCGCGTCAACCCCATGTCCACCAACCCCAGACGTACCAACCCCACGCGCTAAAACGGCATGCCGACCGGCCGTCATATTTTAAACGACGTTATCTTCTTGATCAGACATCTTTTTAGGTTAAAATTATACTTCTTACGGAATTTTAGAGTAATACAAGTAGATTATGTTAAAATAACTCTTGAAATTTACTCGCGGTATAAATTTTAAAGTTTTAAATCAAGTTTTCGCGCTAAATTTATTCGGTCTAATTTTAAAATTCTACAGAGCATGCGCGAACCGACCAAATTAAAATTTTCGCGTCATTAAGGATAAATTTCAAAGTTTAAACCGTCATGACGTCACCATCAACAGTGGTTTAATATACTTACCGTTTACTTTTAAATTATTACTGCTTAATCTATTAAATAAAACATAAGAAATTCGTGGTTCAGACCCTGTATACAGACCCTGTATAATCACAACAGACCCTGTATACAGACCCTGTATAGTGACCCTCATTTGACCCTCCGAGACCCTCATTTGACCCTCCGAGACCCTCCGAGACCCTCATTTGACCCTCCGAGACCCCCATTTGACCCTCCGAGACCCTCATTTGACCCTCCGAGACCCTCATTGGACCCTCCGAGACCCTCATTTGACCCTCCGAGACCCTCATTTGACCCTCCGAGACCCTCATTTGACCCTCCGAGACCCTCATTTGACCCTCCGAGACCCTCATTTGACCCTCCGAGACCCTCATTTGACCCTCCAAGACCCTCATTTGACCCTCCGAGACCTTCATTTGACACTCCGAGACCCTCATTTGACCCTCCGAGACCATCATTGGTCCCTCCGAGACCCTCATTGGTCCCTCCGAGACCCTCATTTGACCCCTCCATTTATCCGTTTAGCGCCTCCATTTATCCGTTTAGCGCCTCCATTTATCCGTTTAGCGCCTCCATTTATCCTCTTAGCGCCTCCATTTATCCTCTTAGCGCCTACATTTATCATCTTAGCGCCTCCATTTATCCTCTTAGCGCCTCCATTTATCATCTTAGCGCCTCCATTTATCCTGTTAGCGCCTCCATTTATCATCTTAGCGCCTCCATTTATCCTCTTAGCGCCTCCATTTATCATCTTAGCGCCTCCATTTATCCTCTTAGCGCCTCTATTTATCATCTTAGCGCCTCCATTTATTCGTTTAGCGCCTCAATTTATCCGTTTAGCGCCTCCATTTATCCGTTTAGCGCCTCCATTTATCCGTTTAGCGCCTCCATTTATCATCTTAGCGCCTCCATTTATTCGTTTAGCGCCTCCTTTATCCGTTTAGCGCCTCCATTTATCCGTTTAGCGCCTTTATTTATCCGTTTAGCGCCTCCATTAATCCTCTTAGCGCCTCCATCTATCCGTTTAGCGCCTCCATTTATCATCTTAGCGCCTCCATTTATCCTCTTAGCGCCTCCATTTATCCTCTTAGCGCCTCCATTTATCCTCTTAGCGCCTCCATTTATCCTCTTAGCGCCTCCATTTATTCGTTTAGCGCCTCCATTTATCCGTTTAGCGCCTCCATTTATCCGTTTAGCGCCTCTATTTATCCGTTTAGCGCCTCCATTTATCCGTTTAGCGCCTCCATTTATCCGTTTAGCGCCTCCATTTATCATCTTAGCGCCTCCATTTATTCGTTTAGCGCCTCCATTTATCCTCTTAGCGCCTCCATTTATCCTCTTAGCGCCTCCATTTATCCTCTTAGCGCCTCCATTTACACTCTTAGCGCCTCCATTATACAGATCTGTATACAGACCCTGTATAATCACAACAGACCCTGTATACACTGTATACTGTATAAGTTCTCTAAGACAGTTTTAATTTAAATATAATCAAATACAGATTACTCTTAAAAAATTTTAGCTGACTCTTCGCTTTTTACTATCCTATTTGCTAAAATTACTAAAACCAAAACTCTGACTGTGGTTAGGAAGTTTTTAGATCATCGAAAACTTTGTATTTAGAATAACATTTTCTGGGGAAATTAAAACTCGCACACTGTATCCCCGACCATTTTTTAATTCCCTATTTCCCATTAATTTTAGCATAAAATTTTACATTCTTTATATATAAATTACTAATTCTTTAACTTTGAAGAAACTAAATATCACAAATTATATGTTTGTATAAATCAAAATTGCAGAATGCTATTACTAAAAGCTGCTGCATGAAAAGAAGAATTATTATAATTGAGAGATTGTTGGATTTCATCGAACAATCTGGATATTTAATATTAATTTGTGAATATTGTGCATAAGTTACAAATGTAACATTAAATGCTTAATATCTTTTTGGCTGTTGACGATAGACCACCGAGTTAGACATTTTATGAAAGCTGAAAGATATATAAGATCGATAAATATACATTTATTATATATTTTTAATATTTTTATGTTTGTTTATTTGTTATAATACTATTTATTTTTGTTTAAATATTATAAACTTTTCTATATTATTAAAACTTTTGTACACCAAAAACAGTTTTACTTTACCTCCATTATATTTAGTCGAACATTCTATTTCATAATACTTTTGTAAGTTTTTCTTTGTAACTCTTTCATTTTTCACTTTTTTCCCCGCAATTTTTCTCCAGTATGCTAAATGAGATACTGTGTAAAACGTTTCATATGGACTTGTTACTTTTTCAATTTATAACAAAGTTACAACCGTTTGCGTTATTAACGAAACCGTATTTTAATCGGCTCTAACTTCTTAAGCAATTGAGAAAACCAATAAGTCCATATGATACCATCTAAAATTTTAAATAACCACTCTTAATTTACATGCAATTATTTGCATAAACGATTATCATTTTAAATTCGCATAAAATTATTTTGACATCTGAACTGAGTTTGTCCTCTAAAATAATTATTTCTATAGTTTTTATTAATAATAATAATAATCAGTTTATTGTTCAAACAGTAACACAATTAAGACAATTCAATTAAGTATGTGTATTGTTAATATTTATTTCTGTTTCTGCGGACACAGCATTTACTTGCGGATCACGACCTCAGTTAAAATCGCGCTGAGGTTGCAAATAATTGTTCGCTGGTGTATTACCATTTCAGTAATTTTGGTTCTGTCTTTGATAGTTATTTGTGAAAGAATTTTGTCTGTTACCTCGATTATTATGATTTGAATTAAATTTCCTGCTGTTGTTAAAACCATTACCAGAAGAATATGGATAATTCTTCTTTTAATCTGATGCGAAAATTTGATTCCAATGACCCCGAATTTGCTCAATACTTGCACTTCCCAAGTACGGGTTCCAGACGCCGCGTTTGCACAAAAGTCAAGTGAACAACCTCGACGTTTGGTAACCTAATTAATGGGAGTGACGTATTTGGACAATTGATATAAGTAGAAGCATAGCGGAGTATCAAAGAAGATTGTTATTTGTCTGTATTCAGCATTTTTGTCTGCCTTCTCAGCTGTTTTCTTGGACTGTCTCGTACACATTATACAGTATGTAAAACCCCAGTGTGAGTTTTATTTTCATCCACCCTGGCCTGGACCATCCCTATCACGAGCTACGTAACAATATTACACAGATTTTTTTTTTTAATTTACGCGTTCTTCGTTCACAACTCTACGTACAGGCCCCATATGGATGAGTTGTGACCAGGACGCGGTCACTGAGCTTAGATTATTGTATTTTTTTAACAAATTACGTACGTAACTACTTGAAAATTTGCAAAAAATTCTCTGATATCCAGATTCTAAAGTTATTGGATTATTTTTTAGATTAAGCTAATAATTAATGTTTATAATTTTCTTTAAGAATTAGACTTTTTTTCAATGAAAGATTAAGTGATTTTTCTTTTTCAAATACAAAAAGTTTAACAATAAAGTGGCGCGCGGAATATTTGAAAGATGCATCGAGGGGCGTTCTAACCTCAAAATTGGGAAGCTCTGACGAGGGGGCCCTGGGGCGGAGCCCTAGGTGGAGTGGCGAGGGGGCCACAGCGGGGGCGGAGCCCTAGCTGGAGGGGCGAAGGGGGCCCACTCTGAACTTGAGAACCTCTGGAGTTAGGCGCGTGACCCCTTGTTTGAGTACCACTGGAGTTTGGGGTCAATCGAGGTCGTCCATGCTAACGGGATACCTACTTCCATTACCTGAATAGGATGTGCCCACGATGAAGAATATTAGCAAATGAAATTAAAATTACCCATAATTCGCGTTGCTGAACTAAATAATACATCATGATTTTTTTCTAGAATTTTGGATAGAAAATAGTCTTCTAACATAAAAAGTCTATCCGCTACGAAAAAATGTATTATAATGTAATTATGTAGCAGATAATTAGGATTTATATAATATTTTGATGTAGTAAATTGTAATTATCGATCCCATCAGTTTATAGGAAAATCTCAAAAACTACTCAAAAAGATGAAATCTATATATTTGATATCCTTAAGGAAAGCCATGACAAATGATTCTCACCACCACATGACCGAATTTAACAATATTTTGTCACTGTATCAAGCTTTGACCCCTCCAAACTTCGCGAAAAAAATACTATTTCTGAGGTTCTGACCATTGACGGGCATTTATCTACCTAGTATTTATTTTTTTTTTGGGGCGATGTAGGGGCGTATTTCAAAATATACTGCGTGAGTCATTAGAGTCGCAGTGGTCGATATTTCCGTTATCTTAAGCAATAGAACGTATTAATTGTTTAACATTTTCAACTGGCTTCTCTTGAGATTTTTAAGTAGTACACTCTTAAATAAACAGTATTATTTGTTGGCTGCAATGACCCTTAGCTTCTCTTAAATTTATAGTATGTCATACAACGATTGTCACTAGTGTTTGTCATATTATGACAATTTTATAGTGTATGTACTGAATACGAATCTGTTCTCAAAAGTTGCCCATCCGGTTTCGTTTTAGCGTTTTATGTTTGCTTTGAAGTACAAAAAATTACAAGCGCCTACCTAAAAGTACGGGATTAAAAGTTTACTTCGGGATGCAATCGAAGATTCTTGGTCTGCTGGTTTGTTCGTTGTACGTTTGCAAAAATGGCAAAACATACTTATAAAATTTCGTAACAACTTGTTAATATATTGATACCCATAATACTCTGTATATGAGTAAATCGGGTTAAATAGGTTCTAAATGAGTTCTTCTATAACCCACTTTTACATAAAAGTACCAAACACACTGCACACAGAGCAATGTTAAGGTACTCTAATAGTGTATTTCTAATATCACGAAAACTGTAAAAAATAGATATAGGACATACTGAATGTAAATCAAAAAGGACTTTGTAGTACATACATAGTGAAACTGGTTTTAGTTATTTACAAAATATTTAGAACACTAATATACACAAATGTAAAAATTACGTTGATTTTAAAACAGGCCTGAAAATTGCCAATTTAGGCAAACAATTGAATATGTCAGATATGTTCTCTACGTAGGTACAATCTGATACGGTGGAAAGATATCTGTATTATATATATATATATATATATATATATATATATATATATATGTTACGGTCATAGTGATAAATAGGTTATTAGTAATAATTACCGGTTATTATTAATAATAGCCAAGTGGCGTGGTTAAAGTGAAGAATTTATCACATAAACCGGCTATTATTAATAATTTCCAGCATGCTGTGGTCAATGTGATATATTTCAAT
This sequence comes from Aphodius sticticus, assembly GCA_963966075.1. Taxonomy (NCBI): domain Eukaryota; kingdom Metazoa; phylum Arthropoda; class Insecta; order Coleoptera; family Scarabaeidae; genus Aphodius; species Aphodius sticticus. The sequence continues at coordinate 68,490,869 of OZ014506.1, forward strand.
GCCATATTGCATTAAGGTGATGCTACAATATAATAGAGCCTCAGATTTGTAATTCTGTTAGTATCTACATAATCGCCACACAACGAATCTAATCACTGGGTTTTCAGTGTTGGGCCTTTAGTGACGTTACTCCTGACTAACTTATTTAGTTACTACTCATGACTAAAATAAGGAAGATTATCAAAACGAGACTAAAAGATGCCAATCCATACTAATTGCATGCACGAGTGTGTAACTCTTTGGGTCATGCTTATTTGCGCAATTCTAAAAAGCTAAGTAAGTAATAAATTAGAAACTCGGTTTGTATTATTCTGCCAGTGCATACGTACATAGTGCTTCTGTATTATGCAATTCGTGGCAAGAAAAATTATTTTTATTTATAACTTATTATTTATTATCTTTTTAATACAAAACTTTAAAAAATGTTTTATATTTAATTTTTAATACAAAAGTCCTTCTAGACCTTTATTTTTTTTTGTGGTAGTACAACATTTATATTGTAAAAATAAAGCAAGATAAAGTTTGTAACAATAGGACGTCATCCTCTTTTGTTTTGTTCACAAATGTGAACTGTACCTGTATTTTATTTTTATTTTATTATTTACTATGAATATTGTTTATTTTTGATTTGTAAGTGCACAAATGTGATACAGACTTTATTTGAGTTACCTACTGTTAATTTTATTTATTAAGAATATATTTTATTTTTAAACTGATTCCTGGACTTGCGAATTATTGTGTTTTTGTTATTGTTATATTTTTACTTTATCATACGCAGTATGTAAAGTATTGTAATCGTGCCAAAAAAATTTTTTGAGATTTTAGCGGAAATATGTCTTTTTGGGTCCCCTGAACATTTTTGACCAAGGTACAAAAAATGTCTGTGTGTGCGTGTGTGTGTGTGTGTGTGTGTGTGTGTATGTGTGTGTGTGTGTGTGTGTACCCGCTTTTTGTGGCGACGATTCCGGAGAAACTACTGAAGGTATCGGGACGAAACTTCATATTTAGAAGTTTCATAACCAAACTTAGAGCTGAACAGCTTTCTGTTGAAAAGGGTCCAAAGGAACTGGAGGTTTAGTCTCAGCATTTTTAAAAGATTTTGCAAATAAGCCGCCATTTCTGGAATTACGTCGAAATAGTTAAGTAATAAATTAAAAATGAGGAAATTCTGAATAATTTATGAATATGAAATTTTTTCATACAATCAATAGTTTAGCTGCATGAGCAAATTCTATTTTATCGAGATCGGTCGTACTACATTAAAACTAGTAGCCAGGATATGTCAGAAATTTTGATTCTAATGACAGTAATGACACTAATGACAACGCTAATGTCTTGACAATAACGTCTGTCAATATAAGCTGCGTTCGGATATTGTATTACACTTTTTACACCCAATAACACGTAAGTATCATTTGGACGGTGTACCCGGTGTCAACGGAGTACAATATCCAAACGCAGCTTTAATCGACATATCTGTCTAGTTCTACTAGTTTTATTTTAATGCAGACATGGCCGATCTCGTTCAAATAGAATCTCATGCAGCTAAATAATTAATTTTATACATAGTATGATAAAGTCATGTGCCTGGCCACATCAGATTTTTCATATATGTAAATAAATAATGTACTTAAAAGTTTTTTTTTGTTGGTGATAAACACTTAAACACGCCTTATAAAACAGATTATATCCGTCAGATATTAGATATGCTTACGGTAGGTATAGATAATGGGCAACCTAATGTTGGGGCAAGTTGTTAAAATGTTTAATCTTTTATTTATAAAATAGTACTTTATTGTCAAACACCAAAAGTAAAAATACCGTGTTAGGAACAGAACCATACAAAAATGTTTGCATCATTTGTGCGGTGCAATTTATGTAAAAACATCTATGTAAACTAGTCTCGCCTATTCTTGCATGTATTTGCATGAAAATACAATATTGAAAAAATTGATATTAAATGCGCAAAATTTCAAGATAATAGGGATTTGAAAATTTACTTAATAAATTGTAATTGTACATTTACAAAAAACTACCCACATGCATTAAGTATAAAATGGGTGTTATTGATAATAAAAATGTTAACTTTTTTGAATACTCTGTATAAAATGTTCTTTTTATGTTTTCGTCATTGAGCCGTCCTTGGGTGTATACCAAATATACACCAATTATATCCAGTAGTTTCTAAAGCACAAGGGAGACAAAAGAAATATTCTGTATTATCAATGTTTTGGATTATTCGTAATTTTGGTCATTGGGCTAGCCGTGCTGATGATTTGCGTCGAGTAAATAAATATAATAGCTTACATAGTAATCAAAATAACTTAGCTAACTTCTTTGAAGACTGTATACAAAATACCTTTTGTAAAAAGTAACGTTTTTATCACTTTTACCGTGCCCGGTAGGAAATTATTAATAATAGCCGGTCCATGTGATTAGTTAAGTGTTTCTAATCACATTGACCAAATGATGCGGTTATTATTAATAATAGCCGGTAATTATTAATACAAACCACATTTATCACTTTAACCGTAACATATACGTTGGACGTAGAAGGGAACACCCAGCATATTAGTACATTCTAACCAAAAACATGGCTGTAAATTTGAAAAACTAATGCTTTAGTTATAAGTTTGCCCTCAATTTTATGAATATGAGTGTATATTGTGCTCAGTGCAGATCTAAATTTATTTTTTTGGATAATAGCAACCTCGGCGTAGAAGTTGTGACCCGATTTGAGACTGACCTACAAACAGATGCTACGTTCTACACTGACTCGAACGGCCGACAGATGGTGAAGAGGATTCGCAACTTCAGGGAGACATACGAGTACACTGATGAGGAACCCGTATCCGGAAACTATTACCCAGTGACGTCGAAAATTACGCTGAAAGAGGAGGCACGAAACGTGGAATTTGCCGTCTTGAACGATCGCGCTCAAGGTGGCACAAGCTTAAAGGATGGCCAAGTCGAGCTTATGGTACGTAATGAAAGACCCTGTGCTTACTTATCCCGATTACTTACGATTATCCGAACTCTCCAACCTAGTTTAAAAAAAATTAAAAGTTTTAAAAATAGCATTTGAAGATGTTAAATATTATACAAATGTCTTGTACCTAGAAATTAAAGAAACACTATTGAAGCGACGGATTTCAATGCTGCAGTTCATTATAAAATGGGACCCAGCATAAACGTAACTTTCTCTTGTCAATTGGAACCGTTTTTTACAATGATGTTTAAAAAGGTTCCAAACAAAACTTATTTTGTTTTAAAACAGGTTTTCTATGAGTGTCATAACAAATGTATTTTGCTTCATGTACATCGGTGAGGGTTTTTCTAAGAAGGTTGTCAATTCCTGCTATTAAGTATTCAGGAGGATCCGTTGTATTTATAGTAAATAATTTTGAGAAATGAGTCAAACATTCCTACATTTCTACTTAAAATTCTAGAGCAAGATTAGGAACAAATTTCCCCAATACGCGTTGTTTTATAATTTTGGTACCAGAGTTATTACAACACCTACAAGGAGAATACTACACTTAAAATTTACAAAAAAAAATACAAATGTGCATAAATTTACATATCTATGTATGTCTATATAAGTGTATAACAGCACAAAATGTGAAGCTGTTTGCTTTTATAATAACCGAGCTATTTTTGCGGTATCGTTTACTTGAAATGATATCGCAAAAGTCTACAAGGAAGTAGGAAAATAAAATACCTCAAACATTGTGGCATTTAGATACAGGAAAATCTGATAAAAATTGAAACAAAAAATTGAGATAAATATTTTATAATTCCATTTAACAGTCGATACTGTTGTCAACTTGAGACTCTTTTAAATTAAAAGTTCGGATCGAAGAACTAGGTTCTAAAGTTGAAAATATATAGATACGGTGGAATATCAGAAACTTCTTATGGAATAGTTCAGTGAGACGTTCTGTATATATATATTGAAACGGTGTGTTACAGGATTTAAAAAGAAACTGGTTTTTGAGAAAAGCTGCATCAATACTATGGTTACTGATATAATCTCAACAAAACTGAATATTTACCCAGTTTTCTACACAACGGCATGTTTATAAACATTGTTTCTACTTTGCGTTCGTTATAAACTCATAACGAAACCGCTTTCAGTGTCGTTATGAAAACACTAGAACACAAACTTTTAGTAACTTTTAGTATTACAAGATCGATGATATTGACTTCAAGTGTCAAATAAGGCTGACATCTCAATCGCTATTGGCTCGCGTCAATCGTATTTGTGAATTTTACCACAAGTACCAACTGTTGAATATAAAACTACGCTAGACTGTAAGATGACAACTACAACCTTCGAAATTTATGTAAAATTAATGTCGCAAATATCTACGCTGGAGGCCCGAGTTCGAATCTCGGCTCGGGCTAAAATCGACTGTCCTGGTATTTTAGGCAGGGAACAAATCCATCGGATGAGGAAGTAAAGCCGGTGGCCCCGTGTGCTGTCATGATGCGACGTGCACGTTAAAGAACTCTTACTGGAGGTTGGAAATCCTTCAGTTTGACAAAATTGCTGGGTGTGTGTAGCCTGCTCTCAGCGTCGGTGATTGGCCTAAGTTGCGGAAATAGACCGACGTAAAATAAACAAGTTTAAAAAAAATGTTGCTAAGCAGAAAAAATAGTATATAACACTCGTTTTATAAGACGTATTGGCGCACTCGTTCCATTTGGGTACTCGCTACGCGCGTCGCGCCCACAACAACTCGTGCGCCAATTTTTGTCTTATAAAACTTGTATTATAATATACTAAAATAAGACATTAACCCAACCCTGTTTCATACTTTGGGAATAAACTACCAATGGTATAAGCAATTATGATTTTTTGTTTCAAAGTACGCTCTTTGAAATATACAAAAGTATTGTAGGTATTAATTTTCACATAAAAAGAACAAATGTCCCATTTGTGCTGCGTATTAGTAAGCACATGGAAAATGCTGTAAGCTGACATTCGTTAGCTCAATTTTTTAAATTATATATTCTCAATTCTGAAACGGAATGACATATCAACGTATAATTTGGTATTTTTACTTGATACGTATTACAAACACGTTCAGTCTGTTGATGAATTTATTAGATAATTGTTAACACGCATACGTTTCGAATTATATATTGTCAATTCTGAAACGGAATGACATATCAACGTATAATTTGGTATTTTTACTTAGATACATGAAATCAGCAATTATGTATACCAATTGTCGTAGTGGTGAGGTCAAACAGTGTTAGGGTTGATACGTATTACAAACACGTTCAGTCTGTTGGTGACTTTATTAGATAATTGTTTACACGCATACGGTTCGAAGGCAGGCCTTCGTCTTCAGTTGTCACGTTAATTGCGTTGAGGTAAGAATGATGTAGCCATTTTCATTACTAATTTCCTGCTTATACGAGTAACTATTTTCGAACAACAACCTATGCGTGAAAACATTGCACAACAACTTGAAGGAAAGTGATGGAAATTCAATATAAAAATGGCTACGTTATACTTACCTAACTGCAATTAACTCACGAACTGAAGACGAAGGTCCCTATCGTCGAAACATATAACTATTCATGAAATCTATTATTTAATTAAGTCATTAAAACTTTGAACGTGTTTATATATAACTAACATATGTGAAAAACTTGAAAAGGTGAAAAAGACATTTATTTAAGCACGAATTACTTACATTCTTTTCGTTCCTGCAAGACCGAATTACTTCTATTTTCGGCGGGTATTTCTATTGATATATGACATATTGCGATATATAAATAGTGAAAACAACATCAAACCCTGCTGATAGTTTCCAGAAAAAATCAGACAATTCTTTTGTGTGCCACTTAATACCTCTTTGTATCCGATTTAACTCATTCAATGTAATTAAATATCGGACGAGGTATTATACGGTAGCGAAGAGGATATTGTGTGTCGGGCCAAGGCCAGCCACCCAATTTGAGTCCGAATGTTCTTCGATTTCAGGTGCACAGGCGACTGCTGAATGATGACGCTTTTGGGGTAGGTGAAGCCCTGAATGAACTGGAATTTGGCCAAGGGGTAGTAGTCAGGGGACAACACTATCTGACCCTGGGATCGATATCCGCAAATCCGGATGGTAAGTATCCATAATTTGTCAAGAATTTCCAAGACACCGCCCATCAAACTAATAGTATAATATTTTTCATTCAATAAATGTAAATTGATTTATAGAAACACAGGTGGGCTATTTTAATCTTAACATATGATTATTTTGAATACCACGTCCCCTGCGAAAAAAAAATATACAAAACACTTCTTATATGAAAGGGACGAGTATCTGGTTTTTTCATACATGGCGCTAGTTTCGTGAAATGTGGTCAACTTCATTATTTTAAATAGGTTGGTCTATATTTCTGTATGTTTGCTTATTATTTGTAAAATGTTAGCGCATCTCAGGAGCTATCTTAGTCCTTCCATTTTTTGGGCAAAGTATTGCTTTATTTATCTAAAAAAATCATTTTGAGAGAAAGAATATATCAAGTACTTGAAGTCTGTTGTAAGTCATGTTTGATGAAGTAAAATGCACATCGTTTTTACATAACTATCGAAATCCACAACAAAACCAGCAATCCCTACATACAAGGAAAGTTTTGTATAATTGTTTTTTGCAAGTGACATACTTTGTGCTTTACGTAATACAAGGAGCATTTAAGGCTCCGTTCTGAACATATCGCAACTCCGAAACGAACTATTTCGTTTCAATGTTTGTTTTTGTTGGGAGTGGTCAGCCTGTCCCCCACCAACGTCAATCCATTGTCACCAGTTATAAGCGGTGTTTAAAGCTCCTGACGTCTACTGTCTACACCGGGCAGCAGTAATATGGGCAAATAAATACATTTTTGGCAATTACGCTTTATTATTCCAATTATACCTGCTGAAAAGGAGCGGAGGTGGCCTAGTGGAGGAGCGGAGGTGGCCTAGTGGATAAGGCGAATGCCATCCACTAAGAACCCCAGGGTTCAAGCCCAGGTTAGGCAGGGATTTTAAAAATACTCCGTCTCCACGACCGCCGCACAGACAAGCCAACAGGCTTTGTGCACATGGCGACATCCCAAAAAAAAAAAAAAAATACCTAATGTTTGGGTTAAAATTGTACTATTTTTGTATCATGAGTTGGGCTAGATGTTTTATATTTGAAAAAAGCCAAAAATGTAGAGGTAAAATTAATTTTTACATCCAAAAAAATATTTTATGTCCTACATGATCATAAAGTGACATTTTACATATTAGTTACCGGGACGAAAACAGCTACTTTTTGCGCCCTAGGGCGATAAAGATTCTTTATGCGCCCTAGGGCATAAAGGATTGCCATGGTTATATGTCAATTATATCAAATATTTGTCATTCAAACTGCAAATTTTAAATTGTTAATGTCAATTATTGGCGATTAAGGTTATAAGTTTGACAATTAATTGTCTGTATTGTCACTCATCAATGTCAATTATTGGCTATTAAGGTTATAATTTTATCAATTAATTGTCTGTATTGTCACTCAACTCTTTGTATGGTTATTCAACTACGTAGATACGCCGTCACTTGATAATGTCAAAATATTTATTAATTTTATTCAAACGGAGGAACAAAACCATTGTAGGACATAAAATTTTGTATGTACCTTGGGCATTACTTGATGTTTATACCCCCGGGCGACTTAAAAAGCGCGAGGGCCGATAGGCCCGAGTCACCCTCGGGGCATAAACATCCGTCTAATGCCCTTGGTACATAAATAACTATTTCATCCAGCCCAACTCGTTATTTATCTAATAAGTTACACTGAAAATTTCATAAACTTTGAACAATAAATAACATTTTTATTTGAAAACGCGTTTTAAGAGAGGTAGACTGGGTCTTAATGCTTCTATATGGCATAATATTATCCCCTATCGAAAACAACCTTCTAAAAATTAAGTATTTTTATACAAAACCTTGAACTAAGGTTAATTTTAAAAAATGCTAACATGTTCTAAGAAAAACATGAAGCAGACACAGGATTTTTTAGGACTTTTAGTATGTTGTTCAGGGCGCTAAATTGAAAGTAATACCAATTTACAGATTGACTTTATTTATTGGTCAAATTTGGTTTAAAATGGGTGGGCTAAAATTTCTGTGATTGCGTCCCACTGAGACAAAAGTTATAAACATTTGTTTCTAGAAAGGCCCGAGCAGCATAACTCTTTTAATAAATACTACCATCATTTGTTTAACAATCATAAGCAAATTTGGCATTTGCCTCTCTCTGAGACAAAAGTTAAAAATTTTAATTTACGAAGATGTTTATATGTCAATTGTTAAACATATTATGGCAGTAATATTATAAAAGTTCCGTTGCGTGGGCCCTTGTAGCAATTCTGATAGGAAATAAAACATTTAAGAAAATTTAGTTGCCCGCGTTTTTCATAATTTCAAATATTTATAACTTTTGTCTCAGAGGGAGGCACACGCCCAAAAGGGTCGTAATTGTTGAACAAATGAAGTTAGTAACATTTCGAGAGTTGGTTGCTTTGGTCTTTCTAAAAAACACAGATAAAAAATAAAACATCTAAAAATATTAAGTTGCCGCTCATTTCATAAATTTCAATGTTTTTTGTCTCAGAGGTAAGCAAACGCCAAAATTGCTCATAAATGAATCCGTGAGTGGAAGAACAGAATAAGTCCAAATCAGGCGTTTGTGGCAAACTAAAAAAACTTAGAAAATTCGGCAGCTGTGTATTTTACAAATTTGGTAAGCACAGAAAAATTTTACTAAATTTCATTTGCAGTTGTTCTGGAAGTGAATTTTGGTTCAAAAGGCAATAATAAATAAGCAATTAGATAAAACATCGGCTGCACTTGTTCTGTTTTTCCAGTCAACGACATAATAATCTGTTATTTGTTGAAAAAAATTATGCTATTAACACAAGCGGTAAATAAAAATGCATAAAGACGAAAAGAACAACAAGTTTAATATTAGAAACAAAATTAAAACTAACAAAAAAAAACAAATTAAAAAAAAAACAACATTATTAAACTTGTCATTAACACGTCGATTTATAATTATCAAAATACACCTTATGATATGAAATTAACTTTTTTACTTTCATTGTTTTTAACAGATGACGTCATCGAATTTTCTTTAAATAAGCCCCTGATTTTTTAATGAATTTGACAGGTCTTTTAATTGTCTTAGTGGTAGCATAATATTTTTATTGCCTTACAGAAGAAAATTTTCGAGAAACAAACAAAATCTCCGGAGCGGCTTCACCGAATTAAAACAAATGTTTGGAATTAAGTATGGCGTTACTATCGTTGATGCAACGTTTACAGTTTCCGAGATATAGCCTCAAACTTTGAATGTCCAAATAGAACACCCTATATATTTTGATATTTTCTGTTACAGTCTTCATTATTATATCAAAAACATCTAGAAATTAACAAAAACCTTTATTACATTGGTCTAAAACTTAACAAAGAAAAAATTGATAACAAAACATTATTAAATTTTCTACTGCAACTACTCTAGTTGGTTTATGACGATTCTCAACCATTGACAAGAACACGTTGTTTTAAATTTTATCGGTTTATTTTATTCTGGTTGTTATTTTTTGTAATCAATTTTCTCTTTGTTAATTTTTAGACCTAAGTAAGAAATGTTTTTGTTAATTTCTAGATATTTTTGATATAATACTGTAACAAGCGTAATAACATTGACGTGATAACAGCGTAATAACATGGAAGACTGTAACAGAAAATGTCAAAATATACAGGATGTTCTATTTCAAATTCAAATGTTTGAGGTTATATCTCAGAAACTGTAAATGTTGCATCAACGATAATAAGGCCAGTGTCTTCACATGGTTGTAAAATACTTAATTCCAAAATTTCGTTAAATTCGGTCGAGCCGTTCCGGAGATTCTGTTACTTCTATTTCATAACCTTCAATTGTCTTTTTCTCGAAAAGTTTCTGATGTAAGGCCATAAAAATATTATGCTACCATTAAGACAATTAAAGAAATGTAAAATTCATTAAAAAAATATAGGGTTGTCATTTAAAAAAATGTCTATGACGTCATCTGTTAAAAACAATCGCGCTCCATGCAATGAGTGAAAAAACAGAGTATGTCCTGGACATATTCTGTTCTTCCAGTCATTGCGTGCAGTACGGTGCTTCTACAGCAGTACTGGTAATATATATGATTATGTTTTTCATATTTTCGAAAATCACCGATTCAATTGTTTAAATGATGGAAGTAATAATAGGAAAGTTGCTTGCCGGGTTGGCGCTGATCGTAAAGTTAGAAACTCGTAGACGATTTCTATTTCCGTTTTCTCGAAAACTATGAAGAGGCAAGCGAAACTATTAAATGTCAATCAATGGCAATGTATTTTCTCAAACATTTTGGTGACTGCTCAGATTATGGCCTGTACACAGCTCAGATTATGGCCTGAGCAATTTAATGACTGCTGAGAAATACAGGGTCCTGCAGCTCAGCTCCCGTCTTCTGTAGCTCAGTTACTAATTAAGCTAAGAGTTTGACATTTTGCAAGCGTACCCTGTACTTCAAGGTACATTTCAAGAAATTATTTTTGATTATACAGGGTGTCCCAAAAATGTGCAACGCCAACGTGATATATTTTTTTATATTGCATGCTATATATTTTTTTACACATTTGGAAGCCTGTTATGGTTGCCTACATACCACCAAAATTTTCTTGAAATCGGTTGAGTGACTGTAGCGCAAAAAAATGGAAACAAAAAAAAATTGATTTTGCATCGTTGGCTTTAAAAATCAATAAAAACCATAAATTGCCCCTCGTTAATAAAATTTTGCGACGTGCTTATTAAGCTAGATCTAGTAGTCTCGTTAACCAAGTGTCATTGATCGAAATTATACAGGATGACCAAAATCTAGTGTCAAAGTTGTCAAACTTCAAAGCGTGTTATTGTTCTTATTTTAAATTGGAACCCATACATTTTTTTAGGTGAAACGATGCAGAATTTAAAAATAAACATTGTTTCTAAATACAACCCCATCACAATTCCCAATATTTTAAAAGTTATTCGCCAAAAACTCATTTTTCAACGTTTACAACGGCAATTTTAGGTAATAAATATCGTACGTGGCGTTAAAAACAATTTATTTCATAAAATATAACACAGAGAAGTATTTTAGATTTGAGTGTACTTAATTAAGTAGTTGTTCGAAATGTCTTCCGTGCTCTTCGAGGCACACGAAGACGGCAAACGAAGACGAGTATGAAATGACCTCGCCACTGCTCTTAGTAGGTCGGGCGTAATAGTTAGAAATGCATCTTTCTTGCATGTTTTCTGGTGTTGTTGGAGGTTCAGCATAAACGATGTCCTTAACGTAGCCCCACAGGAAGAAATCCAGTTTCGTTAAGTCCGGTGATCGAGGAGGCCAAGAGAAGGCCACATTTCCACCCTTACCGCTATAGGTAATTTTTTAAGTAAATTTGGCAATTGAAAAACTACTTAATTAAGTACACTCAAATCTAAAATATTTCTCTGCGTTATATTTTATGAAATAAATTGTTTTTCATCGCCACGTACGATATTAATTACCTAAAATTGCCGTTGGAAACGTTGAAAAATGAGTTTTTGGCGAATAACTTCTAAAATATTGGGAATTGTGATGGAGTTGTATTTAGAAACAATGTTTATTTTTTAATTCTGCATCGTTTCACCTAAAAAAATCTATGGGTTCCAATTTAAAATAAGAACAATAACACGCTTTGAAGTTTGACAAGTTTGACACTAGATTTTGGTCAGCCTGTATAATTTGGATCAATGATACTTGGTTAACGAGACTAGTAGATCTAACTTAATAAGCACGTTGCAAAATTTTATTAGCGATGTGGAATTTGTGATTTTTATTGATTTTTAAAACCAACGATGCAAAATCAATTTTTTTTGTTTCTATTTTTTTTGCGCTGCAGTCACTCAACCGATTTCAATAAAATTTTGGTGGTATGTAGGCAACCATAACAGGCTTCCAAATGTGTAAAAAAATATATAGCATGCAATTTAAAATAATATATCACGTTGGCGTTGCACATTTTTGGGATAACCTGTATAATCAAAAATAATTTCTTGAAATGTACCTTGAAGTACAGGGTAAGCTTGCAAAATGTCAAACTCTTAGCTTAATTAGTAACTGAGCTACAGAAGACGGCAGCTGAGCTGCAGGACCCTGTATAGGGGCATTGTTTTCAATAAAAAAGTGCTGGTACAATACACTCTTTAGCAACCTAAAAATTGTGATAAGTCAGTAGAAGTGGGGATTTTTTTACACCGCCGCGCCGCTGTTACTTGGTTCACATTGTGCTGACACGTAGTTTTTGACTCACTAACAAAACTACTTTATTTACCTTCCTAAATTAACACAAAAGTTGACAAAGTAACTAAAATTATGTAAAGAAAGAAATGCCATGACACTTTTCATGTTCGGTCAGTTACCTACAACTATGTCAAATTTATTTTAAGTATTATTTATTTAAGCACGAATTTGAATTATTTTAAGGTAGGAGTTCGGCAGCCCAACAAAGAGATCTCGCCGCTAAGAAGCTCTTATCGCCCTGGATATTTATCGGGGACGCCACAGGAGCTACCCATTCCTTGCAAAATCTACAATCTAAACTGAACTTCCAGGTAATCATGGTCTCCGGAGTCGGTTCCTTAATCTAATCAATGTTTCTGTTCCAGTTCTCCGGACTGAGTACATCGTTACCAGAAAATGTTCAGATTCTAACACTTGAGCCTTGGGGAGGCAACACATTGTTATTTAGATTGGAACATACGCTTGAAGCCAACGAAGACGCAACGCTTTCCACACCGGTCTCAGTCGACTTAAATGTGAGTTAAGAATATTTTGTTATGTGAATTTCTTAGTACTTGTTAATAATTTATAATGTATTTGTTATTTATCATTTTCTTTTGTGTTGTCCTGTCAGTAGATTTATTACTTTAAATTCGGCATGCTGTAAATTTCAGGAAATGGTCATTGACCGTTTTTTGCTGTAACCCATTTATCTGGATTTTAACTAATGCCTAATAAATAATCACTGTTTTGGGCCAATAATTAAATATTGGTCTAATCTTAATATTTTGTTGTCCGAGATTCATTTCTATATTTATAGTCTATGTTGGTCTAGTTGAGTTTTTGTGAGACCAGCTGTGGCCGGGATATAGTTGAACCTGGTTAACATTGGAAGTGGTTTCGAGGGAGACAGCTGGTCTAGGTGATTTTTCGGCCGATTCATTCGCTACAAAATATTCGTGAGAGCAAGTCGTCTCGTTGTGTTCGACAATTATTGAGGTGCTTACTCATTGGTGATAGATATTTGGTCTACTTGATGGTTCAGTATTGTTCTATATTGATCTAGTTGGTACGTTGTTGGTCAAGTATTGGATATTTATTCTATAATATAATCTATCAACGTGGGAATCGAACGTTTTGATCATTCATCATTGTCATTACTTGTTTGTTATGTGCTAATTGTTCTTTCGTATACAGTCCACTGTGGTTTTTGTTATTTCTATCGCCTTTGGCGAACACATTGGTCCAGTCGAGCCGTGGATACGGTCAGCTATTGGGAGTTATTATTATTTGGATATTTTTGTTTTACTGGTGAATTTTGGATATTTTTTAGTTGAGTTTTCGGTGAATAAGAGTTTTTTGTTTTTTGGTTTGATTACTTTTTGGATTTATAACCCATACGGTCAGCTATTGGGAGCGATTATTATTTGGACATTTTTGTTTTACTAGTGAATTTTGGATATCTTTTTTGTTGAGTTTTTGCCGAATAAGATTTTAGTGTTTTTTGGTTTGATTGCTTTTTTGGATTTATAATCCATATATAATCCAAAGCTTTGGTGTTGGAGTTTTTTCTATTTAAAAAAAAAAATATAATAAGTTAAATTGTTCCAATATGGCGGACAAGTCCAAGGAACAAAAGTTAAAGGTTTTAATTGGAAAAAGAGAATTTTATTTTACCAGGCTACAAAATTTGTATGATTGCACCAAAAATTTGGAAGATCCGAAGCAGTTAAAGGTTTTTGAAGCACGACTAAAGACATTGCCTGAAACAAAGTCTCTATTTCTGGAGTTAATTGATCATATCAACACCCTTAAATCGAGTATTGAGGAAGAATATGTTCCGGATTTTGCAGTGCTTGGGGCCTTTGATGATATGTATTGTCAAGTTCTTTCCATCGCTGATACAGTTTGTCCAAAGCCCCTGACTACCGCTCCTGCGCTTGCAGTGGATGCAACTGGACCTGCTAGATCTATCCCACGTTTGCCCAAGTTGGAACTTCCTTCATTCTCGGGTGACTTGAGAGAATGGCCAATCTTTTATGAATGTTTTCGATCGCTTATTCATCAAAATGAGACTTTGTCGCCTGTCGACAAAGTGCATTATCTAGTTGGCTCGTTGTCTGGTAAAGCATTAACGCTATGCAGTGGAATACCTGCAGTGGGCGCAAATTATGATATTCTTTGGCAGTCATTGATCGATAGGTATCAGGATGAGCGTATTCTCGCTAATTATTATTTGCAGCATATGCTTAATGTGAAGTCAGCCAGTGCTTCCTCTTATAAGTTTTTGAGTAACTTCTTGGACGTATTTGACAGTTCGTACAATGCGTTACGCAGACTGAAACTTCCTGACATAGCCGACTTTATTGTGTCCTACTTGGCTCTGAGCAAGTTGGATCCAGATACTAGAAATCTGTTTGAAAATGCCTATGGGAAATCAGCAGTGCCAACTTATGGCGAGATTGTTTCTTTTATTAAAGAACAAACAAAAATTTACGAGAGATGTCGATCCTCTATGTCCAGTGTAGGCACATCGGGCCATAAGTCGCAGTCTAGTCATTCATTTGTGGTGCAAGCAAATTATCATTGTGACCTTTGTAAATGTAACAGTCATAAGACTGTTAAATGTGCACAGTTACTATCTCTACAACCTTACCAACGTTACAAGCTAATTAAAAGTAGGGGACTGTGCTACAATTGTTTTTCGTCACACACAGCGATAAATTGTACAGAGGACTTCAGATGTCGGGTTTGTGATCGGAAGCATCACAGTTTGCTACATTTTGCAAAGCGCTCAGGTGGGGATGACGTGGAGGTTGTTCGTGATATGTCAGATAGATCACCTGAGTCTACCGCTCATCGTGATAGTTTACCAGGTGGTTCTAAGGGTACTTCATCCAAGGATGATATCGCCCTGTGTTCTTCCACCATATTAGTCGCCCCTTCTGAGCAAAACGTTCTTTTGTTGTCAACTGCCACAGTTTTTGTAATCGATAAGTTTGGGAAGCAGCATAATGTTAGGTTTCTGTTGGATTCGGGGAGTACCGGACATTTTTTGACTAGCAGTTGTGCGCAGCGCTTGGCCCTAGATGTTAGAAGCAGTGCATCAGTTGTTAGTGGCATTGGCGTGTCTAAGAGTGACGTAATGGGTGTGTCGGAAGTAAATGTTAGTTCTCGTATTAATCCCGATTACAAATATGTATTGGAAGTTTTATTAGTAAATCGTATTACGGGAAAAAACCCACAAATACCAATAAATAAAACCTTTTTGGGGTACTTGGATGGTCTAGCTTTGGCGGATACAACGTTTGACCACCCGGGTGAGATTGACGGAATAATGGTGCTGAACTGTTTCCTCATTTGTTGGGTAGCGGAAAAGTTTGTGTGTCACGTGCTCTTCCTGTGGCAGTGGAAGCAACTCTGGGTTTTTTGGTTATGGGTTCTGCTCCGTCGTTGATATCTCCGCTATCTTGGCAATCTTATTATACCAACGTTGTGCCTGATTTAGAGCAGTTAATGACGAAATTTTGGGAATTAGAGGCCATACCCGAGCAGAAATTCTATTCCCCGGAGGATAAAGCTTGCGAAGAATTGTACTCTTCGACAGTAGGTCGTGGGGTATCTGGGAAATATGTCGTTTCACTACCATTTAAGGATGACCCCTCGTTGTTGGGGGATTCCTATACTTTAGCTTTGAAGCGTTTTCTGTATTTGGAACAAAACTTCGAAAAATTTCCTGTCTATAAGAGACAATATTGTGAGGTTATTGACGAGTATTTGGCGGCTGGTTACATGTCGGAGGTCAAGGACGTCAATCCCTCATTACCATCTTATATAATACCCCATCATGGCATTGTTAAACAGGGTAGTTCTTCTACACCATTAAGGATTGTAATGGATGCTAGTGCAAAGTCGACTACATCTCGATCACTTAACGACCTGCTGTATGTTGGTCCGAAACTGAAGTCTGATGTTCTGGCGGTATTTTTGAATTTTCGGTTATTTCCTGTGGCCTTCACGGCGGATATTCGAAGAATGTATTTACAGATATCTCTGTGCCGGGAACACCGTCGTTTTCAGCAATTATTGTGGAGGGAGTCCACTGAGGACCCTATTAAGCTATACCAATTGAACACCGTATCGTTCGGAGTTAGATCTTCACCGTTTTTAGCAGTGCGAACCTTGCAACAGCTGGTAACCGATGAGGGAAATAATTATCCATTGGCAGCATCGGTTGTACTTAGAGATTTCTATATGGATGATTTAGTATCCAGTGTCGCTACCGAAAATGAGGCAAGGACTCTATATAAGCAGTTGATTGGCATGTTTGCTGCCAGTGGTTTCGATCTGGTAAAGTGGGTTGTAAACTCCGATACACTGAGACAGGAGATTCCGTTATCCAGCCTTTCTCGTTCGATTGTCGATTTTGAAAGCGACAATCTAAAAATTGTGGGTTTACAATGGCACCCATATCGTGACGAATTTTCATTTTCGATCGATCCACAACGGCATGCTTGTACTAAGGGGAGAGTACTATCGGTCTTGGCTCGTCTTTTTGATCCTTTAGGTTTTCTGGCACCAGTAACCCTGCAAATTAAGTTGATCATTCGTGAGTTGTCCCACAAATCATCCAAGAGATAAAAAGATTCGCCAGTAAGCATGAATCTCGCCTAAGCCATCACGTCAACGTAGAGGCCCTGCAGCTACTGGACAACCAGAACCTAGTGAGAAGACTAAAAAGAACTAAACCCTTCGAACTAGTGAATCAGTGAAATGTGTAAAAAGCAGAGCACAGTGAGTGAAGTGTTAGTGCTTCTTGTTTGGGACAAAGGAAATATAGGGACATCAGTGGATAGCCTATTAGAGACAAGTACCTAGTTTTAAGAATTCAGAGTAAAATTGATGGTTCATCTTTTAGATTAGGTTCAATATGTTAAGCATCCTACGCTTATTAAGAAAACAAAAATTCGTGAGTTTTGGATGTTGGGATTGGACTGGGATGCAGCACCACCCTCAACGTTAGTGTCCCGATGGGAGCAATTTGGGGGAGAGTTGGCTCAACTGGTGGAGGTAACAATACCGCGTCATTTGCAGATGTTTAAGGGCGGTCGTGGTACCTTGGTGGGATTTTCGGATGCTTGTTTGGCGTCTTACGGTGCTGTTGTTTATTTGCGGACAGTTGGAGTGGACGGAACTATTAATGTGAACATAGTGTGTGCAAAGACTAAAGTGGCACCCATGAAGGTTCAATCGATCCCTCGACTGGAGTTGTGTGCCTGTTACCTGCTGGCCAAATTGATGCATTTTGTTCGGTGTACATACAGCACCCGTATAACTGTTGATGA
This sequence comes from Aphodius sticticus, assembly GCA_963966075.1. Lineage (NCBI taxonomy): Eukaryota > Metazoa > Arthropoda > Insecta > Coleoptera > Scarabaeidae > Aphodius > Aphodius sticticus. Next base: position 68,508,583 of record OZ014506.1, read on the forward strand.
TTGTTATGGTTTGTCAGATTCTGCGGTTGCCCTTAGTTGGATTCGTTCAGCGCCTTATCGTTGGTAAACTTTTGTTGCCAATCGAGTAGCAAAGATACTGGTGGCCCCCGCATGTTGGTTTCACATTGGCGGAAAATATAATATAAGTGATTGTTTATCCAGAGGTCTAAACCCGTCTGAATTTATAAAAACGTCAGAATGGAAGAGCGGTCCCGTTTGCCTGAGATTGTCATTGTCTGATTGGCCAATTAGTTGCAATCTTCCTGAAAATACCGACCTTCCTGAACAACGAGTTACCTCTTTGATAGCATCTGAGTTGGAAGCGTCGCAAATTTATTTATTGATCGCACGATGCTCATCCTTTCTTCGTTTGTTGCACGCAATGGTGTACGTATTGCGATTTGCAAGAATACTTAAAACATCGGGCGAGATCACTGCAATGGATTTGGCAGCGCTGAATTATATCTAATTAGAGCTGTACAACATCATCATTTTCGGGACGACATTGCACTATTACAAAGGGGAAAAGTATGTTCTGTCAGAATACGTCCATTATGTCCGTTCCTTGATGATAATGTGATAAGAGTAGGGGGTCGGTTGAAGAATGCTTCGGTTGGATACGATGTTAAGCATTCTTTCCTGTTGCCAAAGAAGGATCATTTTGTAGATCTACTGATTGATCACTGTCACCGGAATAATCTACATACAGGTCCACATTTAGTCACTTCAATTTTACGTCAGAAGTATTGGATTTTGTCTGCTCGTAGTGTTGTTAGATTTCGATTACAAAAATGTAATCATTGTTTCAAAATCGGTCCAAAGTGTACAAATCCTATAATGGGCAACTTACCTTCAGCACGGGTATTAGAAACCAAACCATTCGTTCATTGCGGCGTTGACTATACCGGGCCCTTTCAGATTACCTGGTCTCGAAGACGAGGTGTTCGAACTCAAAAGGCGTACCTTTGCCTTTTTATTTGTTTAAGTACAAAGGCTCTGCATCTCGAACTTGCATCTGATCTGTCCACCGACAGACTTTTAGCAGCATTTAAGCGTTTTGTTGGACGTCGTGGACTTTGTTCCGTCATGTATTCGGATTGTGGAACAAATTTTATCGGGGCCAAGAATGAATTGGACTCGCTGTATAAGTTGGTCACTTCAGAGGAATATATGACTAAACTCAGGGATGGATTAATTGATTGTCACGTTGAATGGCGCTTCCAACCTCCTGCTAGCCCTCATTTTTCTGGTATTTGGGAGGCTAATGTGAAGTCCGTGAAATCTCACTTATGCAAGGTGGTTTGCAGGTGTTAACCTATGAAGAATTCAACACAGTCTTGATTCAAATCGAATCGTTGCTGAATTCACGGCCTTTGTGCTGGCTGAGTTCTGATCCGTGCGATCCCTTGCCCTTGACACCGGCGCACTTCCTTACTCTTACTCCGTTCAGGGCTCTTCCTTGCTTGGACTATACCGACCAAAGACTAAGTCTCCTAAGTCGCAAACAGTTATTGGATCAGCTGATCCAGACCTTCTGGAAGAGATGGCATGTCGAATATCTGACCCAGTTGCAGGTTCGTCAGAAATGGAACACTCCGACTTGCCCCATTACTGAAGGAACGTTAGTAATTATTCGACATGATAATTTAAAACCTTTGAGCTGGCCCGTGGGTGTGGTCGAGCGGGTGTACCCGGGCAATGATGAAGTTGTTAGAGTAGTAACTGTTAGAACTCGAGATGGTGTTTACAAACGTCCAGTAGTAAAACTGTGCCCTTTACCTACACAATAAGAGCTTGTTCTCTTTTTCTTTTTTTATATAATTTTGTTCCTGCCATGGTTCTGAACAGTGGTTCAGGGCGGGGGGTATGTTTAGGCCAATAATTAAATATTGGTCTAATCTTAATATTTTGTTGTCCGAGATTCATTTCTATATTTATAGTCTATGTTGGTCTAGTTGAGTTTTTGTGAGACCAGCTGTGGCCGGGATATAGTTGAACCTGGTTAACATTGGAAGTGGTTTCGAGGGAGACAGCTGGTCTAGGTGATTTTTCGGCCGATTCATTCGCTACAAAATATTCGTGAGAGCAAGTCGTCTCGTTGTGTTCGACAATTATTGAGGTGCTTACTCATTGGTGATAGATATTTGGTCTACTTGATGGTTCAGTATTGTTATATATTGATCTAGTTGGTACGTTGTTGGTCTAGTATTGGATATTTATTCTATAATATAATCTATCAACGTGGGAATCGAACGTTTTGATCATTCATCATTGTCATTACTTGTTTGTTATGTGCTAATTGTTCTTTCGTATACAGTCCACTGTGGTTTTTGGTATTTCTATCGCCTTTGGCGAACACAATCACTAATAACTAATATATTACAATAATATCACTTATTACACTTATTACGTATAGTGAGTGAGCTATTTCTTTGTTTTAACATTATCTCGGGGCCGCCGAGAGGGGGTGAAATCTGAGAGTTTTGTCAAGGGTCTCTGATATGCCTTATCACTGTGCAATACATGCTTTTATTTTTTGTAATAATTCAATAACGATAAAGAATCATAAGGGGCGCGTTATACATGCATATATCGCTGGACAAATTTGAATTTGACTGCCCCACGTACGAAGTTGTACGAGTATGTGGACTTCCGCGAGAAGGAATCTAAATAAAAATATATTGTACTATTAATATACGATAATATCGAATAGTACTTACTATTAGATAACGTTTGTTCGTAATAAAGCTTTCATTAAAATCAAATCCCTTTATGTAAAACGAAAAAAGAAAACAAAGAAAACAATATAGAACACATAAGTTAGTTTGGTTTACATCAGCGATCAGCCTTATTATTTTTTTGTTGAAAGGATTATTCATATTGATAATTTTACTGGCTATTTATATATCTGCATGCATATTATAAAATTAACTAACTTTTGGCCTTACTTTATGCGTTAATAACATTATAGCTTATTTTAAGAGAAGTTCCATACGGGGTTTTTCTTAAGAACGTTTTTATCGTTTTGAATGTTGAAAGGCAATTTTGAATGCCATCGGAAACGTTATTAAAATTTTAAAAATGTTTTATAGTTTTACTTAATGTCTCCAATTATGTTTTACTTGTTCATTATGCAATTAGATATTCCATCGGCATATACTGCCTGATTGTGCCGCAATGTTTACCGTTCCCAAAAGTGAATATTGTAAAACATTTTTCATGTGTTTTGCCAACAACTAACAAATGGTTCAAATCTGTTATCCCAGTGTTTGTCCACCATTCATCCGTTCCATATAATAAAATAGTGGGGGAGGGAGTCAATTTTGAGTTTTTTTTTCATCACAATCACTCTTCACACTCCTAGAAATATCAGCATTAAATAACGTTCTTGCAAATGTTCGGGATTTGCTTGACATTCATTGTTTTAAAGTTAAATTCGGAGTAGGCCTTCCAAGTCTTTCTATTTCACAGAATGGTTCAGCTAATAAATTCTGCACCAAATTAATTGTTATTTTTTGTATTTTGCTTAACTACTGACTACAAGCTGCAATGCAGAAATACCCGTTGTACACGCTTGCGGCCTCGCTCCAAATGCCAGACCCTATAGCCAACTTGTGCTTATTTAGTTATAGATCATTGCTTATTGACTATTATACTATTATTACATACAATGAAACTATTTTCGTTTTATTGTCATTTTTGGTAGGCCGCCACAGGTAGGTACATTCAAATCATTCCTACAAGAACTCAGACTAGATCTTAAAAGAGACATGAAGGAAAAAGCTTGAAAAAATTAAGTGTTAACAATAAACAAATTGAAATACAATCTATGTAGACCACGCTAGAAGAATACGATCGACGAAAAAATTTTGTAACCAACACGAATATTAAACGGCGATTAATGATCTCTACAATTAACGCTTTCGCTACGCTCGAGCGTTAAACAGTCTCGATCATTAATCGCTCTTTTTAACATACTTGTTGGTTAAATAACTATTATTACGGTTTATTTCTTAATATACTTAATAATGGCTAAATTTAAATCAAAATCTTAGCTGCTACAGTTTATTCCAAAGTGTAAATTATAACTTCATTTACTCCTCCAGTATTTTATTACTATTTCTCTCTACAGCGCATCTTGCTATCACCGGGAAATCAGTTGCATATTGCACACTGCAGGAAAAGCTCCATTATGTCACTTTAGAATCTATATTCGATGACCCGTATATACTCTAAAGAAAATTTGTGTTCCAGGGTCTTTTCACTTCGTTCAATATCATGAGTATCCAGGAAATGAACTTGTCAGGCAACGTACCAAAGGATGAAATCAATAGAATGCAATGGGACGTAACAACCTCAAAGGAGAGCAAGGTTGCTAAAGACGTTGCATCGCCAATTGTGCTGAATCCAATGGAAATCCGTACCTTTATTATAACAGTCACTGGTACAAAGTAAATTAGACAAATAAGTGTAATATACCATTTGGCATGCTGAATTTGTATGAATAAAACATTTCTTTTTAATAGCAGTTGCATGTGTTATTTCTATTATTCAAAACCCTTGAAATCAATATTATCAAAATTCATTAAAACTGAAACAGCTATATTCACACTGGGTAATTTTAAGAAGTAGGTATCATATAAAAAAAAATTAAAATTTGATCGTTTCCGGGATGTGTTCTTCAGTAGAAAAGAAAGTGTTTTCCGAAATGAAATCCTTATGTTAATGGGCTATTATAGCATTTCTTTACAATACATTAAAGGTTTATTAAAATACACTTATTGTGTTGATGATAAGAAACCATATTGAATAACAAATAGATACCTTCGTTTTTAACCCGTTTCACACCACTCTAATCGGTGCGACGCGCTTGCACTGACGTACCTTAAGACGTAAGGCCACATAAATTAGTTAATTTATAGATTTACGCTATTTTTGTTATGGTGTGTTCAGACTTGTCATTACTGTTCCTATTGTATGGATGTTATTGAAATAATCAATAAATTGAATCATGGAATTCCAGTGGATACCAATAGTTGTAGTTGGTGCTCCCAGTTCGAGAGGAAATTGTGTAATTGTGACCAATTGTCGCGTTAATTTCGAAGTATTACATTGGAAGCCGTCTGGTATAATTCAATTTTGCGAATAGTGTATTGACCAAGTTAGAAATGGTAAGTATCGATATTATTTAGTTTGTTGTACTATGAATGTCTTTTGAACAAGAACTTTGTATGGCCCTATCCTGCCAGGCGTCACAGGGTTTTTGGTGGTACTGGCTCGGACCATACTTTTCTTGTGTTGTCTATTGCGATCAGTAAACATAAAATTTTGAAAATATAATTACTGAATTTGCTCGGCATCTTGGGTTAAAACAAATCAAAATTTGTTTTTATCGGTTTTCTTGCGATTATCTCGGAAATTATCAGCGCTATTCACACCATGTCTTTAAAGTTTTTATCGTAAATGTTAGTTTAGGCGGTATCACCGCAACCCTACATGCTGCGTGTCTACACTACAGCGCTTTTTACCGCGCGTACTGTGACAGAAATTGATAAACAATTTAAAATGAGGACGTGGAGATTAGAATAAACTGGTGGATGTTCTAACTTTTTTTTATTTTGTTTATCATAAAATTTCTCGAAGAAATTTTTTTTGTGGGAAATTTAATGAAAATCTAAATTAAAAAAAAAATGGTGTGATAGAGCCAACAATTTCCGACACAATAGCAAAAAACAATAAAAACAGATTTTGGTTTGTCTAAACAAAAGATGCCGAGCAAATTTTGTCGTTTTTATTTTCAGAATTTTATGTTTATTAGTCGCAAAAACCAATACAAAAAAATCGATGGTCCGAGCCAGTTCCTCAATCCACGGATTTTATATCTCTGACGCTTGGAGTATATGACTATAAAGGAGCTCCTACACGCAGTGCCAACGTCTCGCCAACGTTGGTGATGTGACGCGCTGCGCGTAGTGCGCGCATTCACTTCGCCAACATTGGCCAACGTTGGTATTGGGCGCAAGGTATTTCTGTGTATCGTAGAAGGCTTGTAGCGTCCCGTAGAGAATTAAAAATGAACAGTGAAGACGATATCATTGTTGTTGCCGCAGCTCCCATTATTTTAAGCAGTGCATTGTTGCTTAGAATTAAAAAAAGGAACCCTCGAAAGAGGACACTGTTTAATAAGGTTGTTAAATATTAAACATGTTTTCAGTCATTATTTATACAGTACGTTCGAAAATATTAAATACATTAAGGAATACAAAATTACAGCAATACAGGAAACAAAATTATTTAGTTTTTTATATATGCCACGTGACATTAAAACATCTCCCTTTTTATTTTCTTTTCTTTATTTTCTCTTGTTTCAAGTAACAAATGCGGAATAAGATGGGATAAGATCTCATACACTGAGTGGTCTATATTTTTATGCAGGACCCTGTTAATTTGTGTCGTTTCTTTATATAAATATTTCATTTCAGTCAAATCGATGAATTCATAATTTTGATTTAAAATATAATTTGTATAATAAAACTGAAATTATTTATAATAAGATACAAAGAAAAATTGAGAACCCTCACATACACGGAATTTTAATTATAGATATTAAAACTCCGTGTATGTATATTATGTAGGTATATTTATTATTATTATATCAACCCAATATTTTTAGTAACAGATATACTTTTTGATATTTTTCTGATAATCAAAATAAGGAAAAGCATCCAGTATAGTTTTTAAACTTTGTTGAATACATTAAATACATCAGATTATTTAAATTTGCCGCTTAAAACTAATCTATAAATTGTTAATTAATAAATAGTTAATTGTTGTTAATTATATAAATGCAACTTTGTTTGATTGTAGTCAAGATTGTAGGGAAGAGGGTTGACCGGAGTCCTTGGACCCCTATACCGTATGACTCCCCATCGTGTGTAGATTCATATCCCGCTTCCCTCCAACCCCCTCCCTCACCTTTCCCACCCCACCCTAGCGAATAAGGTTGACCGCAATCCCAGAACCTAAATACCGTATGCCTCCCCATTGTGTGCGAATTCATTTTTAAAATTTTAATGATGACGTCATTTCTGGAAAACCCGGAAGTCATACTAACCTCAAGACCATCCCATAAATTGGCATTTTCTATCTATTAACACAACGTTCGGTGTGATTCGGTGTGATTTGGCGTTCAAGTACCGATCGGTACTTGAACGCCAAATCACACCACCACCCCCAACAGAAGAGAAGTGTTATTAACACTTTGTTCAACAGAGCCGAGAAGGTATGCGACTCTAGCACCTTGCACGACGAACGGAAACACTTGGAGTGGACGCTACGCCAGAATGGATACACCAAGTCTGACATACGACGTACCGATCGGTACTTGAACGCCAAATCACACCACCACCCCCAACAGAAGAGAAGTGTTATTAACACTTTGTTCAACAGAGCCGAGAAGGTATGCGACTCTAGCACCTTGCACGACGAACGGAAACACTTGGAGTGGGCCCTACGCCAGAATGGATACACCAAGTCTGACATACGGCGTGTCACACAAAGAAAACCGCAAGTCTCAGAGGAACCGCAAGAGTCAAAGGGGTTCGCTTGCTTACCATACGTAAGTGGGGTATCAGAGAGAATCGGTAGAGTACTGAAGAAATCGGGTATCACGGTAAGGTACAGAGCACCAGCTAAGGTAAAAGATCTTTTGCCTAACCCAAAGGATATCACACCACTCTTGAAGAACGAAGGGGTATACAAGATAACATGTGAGTGCGGAACATGCTATGTAGGACAGACAGGACGAAGCATCGAATGTCGAATCAAGGAGCACAGTAGGGACACCCGGCTAGGCAAGATCCAACAGTCCGCTGTTGCTCAACACTGCCACGAGTCGGGACACACAATGGATTTCGATGACGCGAAGATGTTGGCAAGGGTGGGTAATTATCATCGAAGGCTTATTAGAGAAGCCATCGAAATTTACAAACATCCTGACAACATCAATCGCGAGGACGGTACTGACATTAGTAGGGTCTGGAAATCGATCCTAACGCGGTCAGGTGGAAAAACACATGGAGTGGTAGCGCCAGATGTGCGCAGTGAGCTGTAAATTCAGGTATATAAGGGAGACTTTCTTGGTAGGTCTTCAGTATTCAATTAGCTTTGAAGAAGCGAGCAACATGGCTCGCGAAACGTCAGCATTAACAAATCTTGACACACGGCATAACCCGGAAGCAGTTTATTTTCTAAAAAAGCATTACTCTGACGATCAACTAGAATTTATAAACTACGGGACCGATGTAATTATTCTTTTTAGACATAAAATTAGTACGTAAACTCGGAAAGATTGGTATAAAAATCAAGAAGAAGATCATGAACTAGAAAGAATTAGGAATGTTAAAATGGCTGGAAATATTATTTTAGAAGATATTCGTAAGACCGTGTGCGATCAAAATAACTATATTATACCTAATTTTAATAAGAAAAACATCTTTGAAAATGTTCCTGAATCGTTGAAAATTTACTTGACATTGTTATTGCAACTCATAAGAATACAATTAAAAAATCTGATGTCGCCAGGCACATGACTTTATCATACTATATATCAAATTTATAGTTTAGGTGCATGAGATTCTATTTGATCGAGATCGGCCATGTCTGCATTAAAATAAAACTAGTAGAACTAGACAGATATGTTGATTAAAACTGCGTTCGGATATTGTACTCCGTTGACACCGGGTACACCGTCCAAATGACACTTGCGTATTATTGGGTGTAAAAAGTATAATGGTGTACAATAACCGAATAAGTTGTTTTAATGCAGTACGACCGATTTCGATGAAATAGAATTTGCTCATGCTGCTAAACTATTAATTGTACTAAAAGATGTTATAGTCATAAATTATTCAGAATTTCCTCTAATTTAATTTATTATTTAACTATTTCGACGAAATTCCAGAAATGGCGGCTTATTTGCAAAATCTATCAAAAATGCTAAGACTAAACTTATAACATTTTTCTTACTCTGCTGCTTTTCAATAAAAATGCCAATAAATCAAAAAGTATAAAGTTTAGGGTAGGTATTATTATTTTTCATTGTCGTAAAATTTTGCGAGGAATTCAAAATTGTGCCGAAATATAGGTTGTTCCATTTACAAAAATATAAGTTTGGGTTGGTACTACCTTATGGAACAACCTGTATACACGTTAATAATTTTAAAATGTGCGCCTAGACGGTCTGTATACTATACATACATGAGTGAAATCAGTTTTAAAATATCTTTATTAACAGAGGCACAATCTTCCGAGATCGCACTGTTGCGACACCCTGTATATAGTGTATATGATATTTTCATCATATCGAATCCTAATTTATTGATTGAATTACAACTGGGTAGCTGACTGTAAAAACACGTTATTTTATTAATATATCTTCACATAGGCTGTTAACTAACAATACAAGATTTGGTTCCCAATAATTTTGCAGTGACTAGTTTCTCTTCAGACACAAAACATCTAAATAAATTCCTTAAAAGTCTGCGTGATAATACAAACATTCGAAGTTGCAGTGTATCATCATCAATTATTATGTAAACTCAAGGTTTTCATAATATGTAACTCAAGGTTTACATCATAAAACGAAACACAATATACGAATTAACGCGTATCCAGACAATCGAGTCCGTACTGTATTCTAAAAGAAACTTTGGAAGGAAACAATCTGAAAATTGAATGAACGAAAAGACGAAGGAATACAATAATAATGTAAGATAATGGTACATTATTTACCATGTTGGGATCGTTTTGTAAGTTGGATGATTCAACCACGCAAGGTACCATAGGTCAGTTGTTTTGTTGCATTACTGTATTTTATCTTGCTAAACCAATAGCTGAAAAGTAGTAGCTAGGTACGGTTCTGCGTTCATGAAACGACGCGTGCGTCCTGGTAAAGATGTTCACGGTCGACCCGATCGACGAGCTGAACCCCCGGCTCGTGGCTTCAGTACCCGGCGACGCGTCCTTTGATTTCAAACACGCGCCGTCCGCAAAACTACATCCGAAGTACTACAATACTGGACTTCTTCACTTGACACCTGCCACTCGAGCATCTCTGTTCATCGAACGACCTCTCGAGAATGCAAGACAACAACTATAACTAACAACCACATCAACTGATACAGATATCAAACTCCTGAGAATCATAAAGAACAATTTCTCTTAATTGTAAATAAAAGCAAGGGTTAGGTTAGTGTTGTGAAATTGTGTAGACATTGTCAGGAGGAGCAGATTTTTGCAGAGTATTGAGATTCTGTTAGCATTTTAAGGGAGGATCACTAGACCGGGTAAGTTTCCTAGAATTAGGAAGAAAGAGGAGGACAAATAAAGCCGTCCACGCCACTGATGTCGCCTTCCGTAATTTTATTCGTCAGAGGTTGCTTAATATTGTAATATTTTTTACACAGATTTGCAAGAACTTTTTAAATACGAATCCACATTAGTGATTAAGCTTAAGGGAGTTAAGTCGTGCAAATAACTGCTCTTGATCTGCAGCCATTGTACAATCTTTCAGCGAATAAAATTCAAAGATGCTGAAACGTTTGTTTATTAATTAAAGAATGCTTTTACGAAAAGATTTCAGCTTACTTATTGTTTATTGTATCTAGAGCTACATTTGTTGTGTATGACTTATTCTAATATATGATTCTATTGCTTTTTTACGCAATTTTAGAAAACAATTGAAAACTGTCTGCATAGTTTTTGCTAGTTAGTACTAGTTTTTAAGAACTAAGAATTTACACATATAATTAAATAATTAAGTTACATTAACTTGATCAAGTTAATGTAATCTTCCTATTTACCGAAAAGATACATGAATAATACTGTAAATAATATTCAATAATATACATGATTGCATATACATCATATAATTAGTAACAGTAATATTACAAAGCTACAAATGGGATACAGTTTCAAGGAAATGAAGAAACTGTAGCATGTTCACAACTTATTGAGGGAACAATGAGAACCAACGTATGTTCTTGACAGCATATACTCATGCAAATATAAATATGAGGCTACAAACTCCACAGAAACAAATAATAGAATCCATTGTCACAAATTACGGAGGAACTGTATTTTATCTGATGGAATTAAGAACTGGTAACATTTCATACGCACTGGAAACGTGTCTTCAAAGATTAGGTACCGAAAAAGTAGAAACATTAAGGTGAGACAATATGGATTGCCTTAGAATGAATAGCTAACATCTTAAGACCTACCACAAGGCCAAGACAAGGATGTTTGAATAATCGATTACCAAGTATTCGACAGGAAAACAATATTTCGTTATACTGCCGTGTTATGCATAGAACGTATCTGCACATTAATTTAGGTTTTAGTTTTTCGAATGAAATCATAAGACGGAAGTTTTTTTTGTTAATCTTTTAAAACTTAAAGATTTAATAACATGACAAATAATTTAATAAAGCATACAACTTCTATCTGCAAAGTAGCAGCGCCATAAAAATCTTAAAATAACCATTTTACTACAATTTACAAACGTAGATAGGACTTCTACTACATAACATAGTATATAAGTATAGTCGAATCACTATTAGTAGAGCTGTGAATGAGATGGACTGCGTCGTACATCTCTATATATCTCAGAGAGGTATACTCTATGCTCAGTGGTCTGTTAATAGTTAATCGACCATAACAGGTATCACAAAGTAAAATTTCAAATCAAATATTACTAAAACCAGACTTTAAAAATCAATACTAATAAACACAATTATATTTTGCATAGAATTAAAGGAATTTGTTGACACTTGATCGCATTCTCTACGTATATGATACGCATTTACAAGTATTTGGTTACTATTAATTCTACATATAACAAAATGTGAATTTTATCTTTAAGCTGACGATTTATTTTGTTATAAGGTCTGTTATTATATTAATTTAATAAATGATACGAGTATTTACATGGTGCAACCGCCACGATCCCAGGGAAATAAATGACGCTATTATTAGCAAAAAGAATTGATGGCCCTTATTGCCAATACAACATCATACATGTGCCAATAAAACAAATCAGTTGGCTCTATTTTTTGCTAAACATATGTACGGATACACTTAGATGTAGCCTTCAATACTATTAATTGTTAGCATGGTAAATTAAAAATTTTCTGCCGCCGTTTAATTAAACTTGTTAAATATAGGTAGTTGTCAACCCTTATGCGATCATTGGTTTATCCATCTGCCTGTGATAATCGATTTTCTGTGGACCCAACAATAGTATCAAGCTGAAATTTGGCATAACATATAACATATAACATAATATGGTCCCTTAAATTTTGGATGGATACACCTAGTATATAAAACGACGGAACAAGACACGTTTGGATAAGCCGAAACATTGAGCCGTTCTCCCTAACTCATTGGTTCGGTATATCGCTATCACACTTTGTTTGGCTTAAACATGTTTTCTTCCATCATATTTAATATATTTCGCGTCGGCTCCTAAGGAAGCAAAAATTTGACATACCAAACAATATAAATTTGTATTCGGTTATTTCAGGTATGATTTGAAAGGTTCTTCCCTAGATATGGATATGAAAACAATTTTTTTCTACTTTGCATTCACAATAAACACATTGTAACATCGTTTTTAGTAACTTTTTTCTAAGATTGGTACACATTGATATCACATGCCATCGAAGGTATTTTCTATTAATGTCACATGTCAAACGTACAACACATAACCACACACTGCCGAAATTGCCTCTTTTTAATCGCTTGCAATCGCATAAACTGCGAAATATCAATATTTTGTACATATTTAAACATGCGTGTAGCCTGCGATAGTATGGCCAAAGGATTGGGGCTTTCTTAGTTTTGCTTTGTTCATCAAACTACGCCAGTATGACGTTTTCGGTGATGTTTTGCGACTCTGGTAAGTGATCGTCATCATTCTTTTTAACTAGACATCAAATCGTCTTTTCAGATAGAATTCAAGGATAGAATTCAAGGACCACATTTACTTTAATAAGGTATTATGCGAAGATCAAATCTACATCGTAGATATGAACGATTTTAATTACTGCTGCGAGATTGTATATGCGCAATAAATGGTTTATTGAATATCAGCATACACGTAGGAAGCTATAGTACATTTAAAGTGTTGAGGGTATCTTAGTTTATGTAACGTATAAGTTGTCGGTAACATATTTGACCGAAGTCTGCTGGGTTCAATACCGTATTCGTTTTTGTACGTCGCTTTCGACTTCGTCTTAGTTCTGGTTGTGTGCAACGTATTTGTATTACCTCCATCACATGTAAGTTTACTAAGTATAATTTATTCTAATAAATTGTTACACCGAAATTAGAATTTGGTTTCAATTATATGTGCGTGTAAACTTGTATAAGCAGTGGTACCTACTAGGTAGAAACTGCTATTAAACGTTAACCGGTATGTAACTAATCAGTTACCGCCAAACACGTCTATTCTGATTATTATACTTATGAAACCACTATTTTAAAGTTAACTTTTTATGTTATGTTTTATGTATTTATCACAGTAGGGTTAAAAGTGTTGCCCCAAGCTCCATTATGATCATCGTTGCGACCTCGCTGATTATTTATTAAAACTTGTAGCCTAAAGTCGAGTAAAATTATTTACAATTAGATTTTGTCATGATTTTATTCCATCCTTACGAAGTTGACAGTTACTACGGTACTGCCACGTGGTACCTGCAAAATACCATAGATTCTAATTTAGCGCAATACCGTAACCACAATTTCTAAATTTATATAAAATTAATGACGCAAAGTAGAAAAAGTAGTATGTTACACTCGTTTTATAAGACGTATTGGCGCACTCGTTCCATTTCGGCACTCGTCGCTACGCTCGTCGTGCCCAAAAGATCTCGTGCGCCAGTTTGAGGTCTTATAAAACTTGTATAATAATATACTATTAAAATTGTATGTTATGTTGTTTTTGAAATGTTGGATTTTATGCAACACGAAACATGTTCGTCGACCGGTTGACTATCAATGATTGACATTTTGTTTTTTGGTTGCCCTTATTTTGTTAGAGTAATGTTGAAATTCCTGAATTTCAAATACACACATGTCAAATAAACGTTGTATAAAATTGGATCGTCATTATCAGTCCTTGTTTCAATGGGCGTGTCCAGCAGACTCACCGGTAACATACCGGCAAGTTACCGGTGGATTAGCGGCAACGATAATCGAATTTTTCAGCCTGATTGAAATCCAGAACTTCTTCTTTGTGCCACTGTCACAGCGACCGTGGCCAGCGATGTATTTAACATCTCTTGGGAGGGACTATATCTCCATAGTTTTGTCGAGATCCAGTAAAAACTAATCAGCGTCCGTCTCTGTTATTTACAACACTGTCCAACTCGTTGTGGTATGGATTCCAGCATATCGTTCCAGCGTTTCAATTTGAGGTAATATGTTCAAATGGACTTGAAATTCATGGCAGAGAGCGTCTGCGGAGGATAATCTAGAAGAGTCTTTAATCGCGTTCCTGTAATGTCTTCGATAATCTATTTACAGTAAAACAACTCAAACAATTCAACTTAACTCTTTATTCTGGAAAATATACGCAACAACTCTATACAATTATTTTGTACGTGTAACTTCGGCCGTGGTAAACACATATATATTATCAATGTCGGGCGGATATCGGCTATAGAAAATAAGACAAAAACTAAAAGAACATATTCGAATTTCTATACATACCAACATAATAATTATTTAATTTACAAACTATCACAGTTCCCATCATGCCCATCGTCATAAGAGATCTTGTGACAAGGTTGACATAGGCTTCTTGAAAACATAAGAAAACCTGTTTCTAAGGTGATGAGTTTGTCTTCAATCGAATATATGGAACACAATGGGAAGGAGATTAAGGAGGTACAAAATGTCATCAATTATTACTTATTAGTAGACAAAAATTTCTAAATAATGTTGAAAAATACATAAATAATGTTGTGTAGTATAATGTTTGTGTCCTTAATACGCTCCTGAACTAATGACCATTAAAACTGAAGCCGCCTGTATAAGTATATATAACTATTGTGAAAATACATTGATTTATTTAGTTCCTCTAAATAATAAATAAATCATTTTTATTAATGTCAAGGTCACATTTTTTCACCCCGGTATGCCCCATGCCTAATCAATATATTTCAGGATGGGCATGCCCGAAATAGAAAACACCGTCTGTTCAATTATGCTGCGTAGTTATCATATTTAAAAATGTGTTGATGGCTTTACATAGTAAAACTGAGATTTCCTGTCACAATCCGTCTCATAATATATTACTGGGATTCATTCCTCATCCACATTTATATCCTTTGGGGTAGTGTATTTCTGAAAATATGAAACAATTTTACGTCCGACCCCTACAGTGTAGCGGCCGCAATCCTGATAGGACTTAGAGACGGATCAGGCTTAAATAATGTAGGTCAAACCAGACAAATCTCGAAATAGTAATAGCTAACAAGGTATACGCGAGGATAATATTGTTAGTTAAACAATTGATAATAATAAGAGACGTTAATTAATCTTTGTTCTTTTGTCCTTCAGTATTTAGTACTCAAATGAAAAAAAAAATGACTGAAAAACAGTTTGGTTTGCTATAATCAGAGTATTATTTTACTTACTACTCACGTATTCAACACTCAGAAATTGAATAAATTTACTAAATTACTACACTGGCCGACACAGTTAGAGGAAATGATAATACCTATTTTGCTAAACTTTTGATTTTCAGCAAATTTTGTTTGGCCGTATTTAGTGAAACTGTGTATTTTCTACACTAAATCAGATATTGGGATGAATTAGAAAACCAAATGTTGATTTTGAAGTTTTGAATGAAATTTTGATGAAACAAAGAATTGATTTGGCTTTCTACAGAGTACTTGAGAGGACAAGTTCCTTTGTTACTCCACAAGATGAACACAAATTATTGTTCTCTCAGTATAATCAGCTGTGACATTAAAATTCAGACATCAAAAATGGTTTAAGACGTTCCTTTAATTCTGGCGGTCTACTGACCGTCAGAATAGACAGAATTGTTTATAGGAGTAGATACACCTAAAAATTCAATAATATAATATCGCTCACATTGATTTCAGTACAAGATAAACAGTGCAAACTACTGATGACTACTTATAATTTCAGATGAGGATTGCATATTGCATTTCCTCATTTCATACGCCTTAATTTAGATGCGATCTAGTGGTGACTCAAATATCGACAAATATTAGTAGATTTCCACTTTATGTTTCCATAATAGTAAGTAAAAGCACGGACTCAATTAATAGTACACGGTGCAGCAGCATAACTTCCTTTTTTTCAAAACTTAATAAAACCCCTTGTATGAATAAGAATATTTTTATTTGTTGTTTATAATGTTGGTGCATACCTAAAGTTTTGTTTTACGTTTTGAAGATCAAATTAGGTAGGTGACGTCTCCCATTCTCTATACACTGTAATCGTAATTATTTTACGGTTAGCGGCAGCGGTAGTGGTGGATTGTATCGGAACTGGTAACTACTTGTAAATTTAAAATGGAGGAATGAAATTATTGTTGCAACAATATGATTCATACTGCTGTGGAGACAACGGACATATTCATACTGCTGTGGAGACAACGGACTTTCGCGAACTGATGCAGCGTACCTTAAATATATACCGACGCATTCCACTGTAATCTTTAAGAGGCTGGTTCATACTAACTTCAGGTCTGTTCCGCTTAGCTCTGGTGGTCCCCTATTGGTCCAATTATTCAAATAGTTCAATGCTCCTGTGGGTTAATTATTGAATAATGATAGCATCTTATAAGATTACAACAATCTGAATTAACTATTCTAGTGCGCCAAATCTCCATATTTATTATACCCATGACCAATTTTAAACAATTGCTGCTCAAAGATAGACGTATAATTGGAGGACGGGTAATATCCTGATTTCAGGAATAACATTTCAATTATGTATTTTTGCGATGCGCCGCAGTAGTTCCACTTTATGTCAATGTACAATTTGAAAAAAATCCAATAAATGAAAAGAAATAAAGCCACACCTTTGAAGAATCGGCGTCGTATTTTCCTAATTTTTCCATCCATGTTCGAGTCTGAACAGTGTGTCCATCTACGGTGTTCTCGAGAACTAGTCGTCATTAGACGAAGATAATAGTAATGGGTCTATCTCTATCTACCAAATACCACAAAAAGTCTGTAACTCGCTAAAATTCACATTTATACTTTACTGGACAGATTTCGAGAGCTCTAACCTAGAAATCAGATATAATCTGAAAATAAAGAAAACACCGCACAAAGCAGTATTCCAATCGAAATTAGGAGATTACATAAAAATTCTACCATTGTATCAGACATCAATCAGGTTTGTGCCAATTCTTAGGTTAGCTAGCAGAATATACATATAAACAGTGCTGTTTTATCAATTCTACCACCAGAGAATTCAAGCTCCAAGTATGGTATGATGCAGAACCTCATTACGGGTTTTGTAATTAGATTCAAATTACATTACGGAGAATCAAACTCCTGATGTACTATTTTGTTAATCGAAGAGGATTTCTAGACAAGAGATGTGATTACTAATTTTCATAATTTCCAGGAACTGACAATAAAATCACCGAGGTATGCTGAAGATTACCGATTTTGTATCAAATTTGTTGATAATACTACTGGAAGACGTCTATAATATTATTATACGTGAAATGTTATATAATGGGACATAGTCGACTTGTCAACCACTGAGTCTAGATGTTTCTCTTCTCAAGTGCAAAGTGTATGGAGAATTTATGTTGAAGACAACAAACTGCAGATTCTATTGAAATTACCCCCGAAGAACCGAACAAGCATTACGAACCATATGCGTGACTGATGATAGCGAGCATCGTCATTTTTGTGATTTTATGTTGACATAATATAGTTTTAATAAAGCTATATAATATGTTGTGTAATTGTCTTATAATATATGAATTACAAATTGGTAAATAAAGAATAATTTATTAAGTGTTTTGTTTTTCTTATACGTTATCAAATCCCTGTGCTATTTATGTATATACGTATGTGTACACGTATTTCTTCACACACATAATGCTACGTACATATTTTAGGTATAAATGGGCACATAACCTTACACTTTCAAATATTTCACATATTCATAGTACGTGTGTTTTTGCAGATATCACTACATAAACCGTAGACAAATGTTGAAATTATATAAATATATGATAAATATCTCAAATTCTCAACGTAGGTTATGTCGTTATGTCAACAATTTATCACAGTAATTTTTAGAGTTGCCATGTTATGTTGGTAAGCATTGTAAAAAATCACTATACAACGGACAGCCTGATTACGTGTGCAAAAATAAATTTAAACAGCGTTAAAGACGTTAGACCGTATAATGTTGACCGCACGTCGGCAAAGTCTATCTTGTTCCAAAGTAGCTTTAGCCGAAACGTCGACATCCCCACGCAAAGACCAATTCTCGACTGATTTTTCTAAACTTATCAAAAACAGCCAAGCCTTTGTCGATCAGCTGTTGGACAGGACTCTTAAGGGGGATTTTCTGGATTTCTGAATCCAGAATTCAGATCTGGTCTCCGAGGGCCGCTTCAAGCATTGCTCTAAAATAACAACAAATTATTTTAAAAAAACATATGGATCTCATATTCTTATTGTTGGCAAAAGGTCAAGAACGCCCATGACATCTGCATCCAACTCGTTCAGTCAACTTGCAAACAGGCTCGCACCATCGTTATCACTCAAGTTCATTTATTATTCAAATATTATACAAGAGCTCTTAGGAACTCTCGCTGTCTACATATAGGTGGTTGTTACAAATTTATTATTGGACAACAACCATCCTCCAAACCTATGAAGTACTCAAGACCTGTATTGTTTAAATGATTAATCGTTGTCTTTTGTATGTAAAGTCTTCCAGGGTCGAAAATACTGGTAATGTCAGTCAATAACAAAGCTATTATTACTTCAAAGTCTATAAACAGTTTGTTTGGGGTTGTATCGACACTGTGCCTCTAAGGGCACTTTTGTCAGGGCATACGTCAGCATGTTCAAGAGACTGCTTCTTTCTAAATTCTGACTGACGATCGTGGAATTTAAAGAAATGTTCGCACCATAAATATGGAAAATCAAGATACATCATCCTTGAATTTGACCCCGTAAGACTGGGTGAGCACCATGCCTACATAGTACATGGACGGCGTAATAAGTATAGTAAGCATAGTAAGCACAGCGTATAAACCAGAAAACAAAAACAGGTATCAATATCCTATAAAACAAGCATCCATAGTGACCTTAATTTTGTATTAATTCTCACATGGTATACATCAAATTTCAGATAAAGGTGTATTATTAGTGGTGGTAATATACAGGGTCATTATAAATGACTGTAGTAGAAGTAGGTCATGCCCATGTTAGATAATTTTTGCCGCTATACCCAAACAATTGTCAAACTTGGAATAGATTATGCAAACAATTTAAATTTTGCGTTTAGAACAGTACTATGTATTCCATTCAAATAGAGCGATAACCAGAAATCTTTACATTTCATATTATGGCCTACTTCCACTACAATCATTTATAATGACCATTTATATGTATTAATTGTTGTTGTATTTCCCTCCCATATGACAACATTGTTGCCATCCCGGTAAACCTATGTTTATGCTTTACCGTGGTTGCCACTTGCCACCATTAGAGGACAGTTTATGTAAATTATTGCGTACGCGCATGCTCGCAAGTAATCTAATTTTTCAACAAACTGTGTAGTGTCACACACAAACAAATTAAAATGAACTAACTTCTTGCTTAATATATTAAACCGTTTCTAATTTAACTTCTTACGCCGTTAATAGCGTAGTGTAAAACGGCTATTAGTAAGGAAATGAACACAGATTTTACATGTACATGCATCTCCGGTTGACGTTAATAATTGTGAAAGAAATTTTGTTGATTCGTTATTGATGTAATTAGGCAACCTTTAGAATCTCATGTTTTTGAGTTTTTGAGACGTTTTTGGTCGACTCGTATCTTACTTCTAGCTCTCTTGGTAGATGGATGGACATCTTAGGTTCCTTATCCGCCGCGCCGGCGCCGGCTTAAGAGGAATCCGTACCCCCTACGTTCTAGTCCCGAAACACATAAAAATTCTGAGGGGGTTTCTCAGCTATTAGTTCACATAATCGTAAAAGCAATACCTACACCAAATTAAATATAAAAGGTATAGAATTTTCCGTCTAGTGGTAGATTTTTATCATTTTGTTCCTTTTTGACAAATCTGTAACTAAATCTGACATAAAATTGACTGTTTTTCCGATCTTTTATACAGGTTAAAATTGAAAAATCTGATGTGGCCAGGCACATGACTTTATCAAACTATATATAAAATTAATAGTTTAGCTGCATGAGCTTCTATTTGATCGAGATCGGCTATGTCTGCATTAAAATAGAACTAGTAGAACTAGACAGATATCTCGATTAAAGCTGCGTTCGGATATTGTACTCCGTTGACACCGGGTACACCGTCCAAATGACACTTTACGTGTTATTGGGTGAAAAAAAGTGTAAAGGTGCATATTCACGTGACAGTAAGTCGCGACTTTTAATATCATGACATCAAATACCATAGCCTTCGTGCCTGTGCGAACTGAAATGTTCACTGTCGTGACAATGTGTTTGTTGTCGCGACATTAATGTCACGACTGAAAAAAGTGTGATTTTGAATTCTGCTGTAAAGTCATATTGTCACGACAGTATGGCCGAAACTCTAGTATGGCCGTCTATTTTTAAATGAGTACGAGAAAACCCGTGTCTTTGGGACAGGAATTTTGGATGTTAAAACTCTCAGAAAAACAATTAGAAGTATATTCGTGGTACATATAATACGGAAGTCAGAAAAATTAAATCTAAAAAAAGTGGTTCCGGACAAACGAAATTTATATTCCAAAACTTGGGTGGTTTGGCATAGCGGATAGATTATAGTATATATTATATATTATTAGTATATATTTATTATTATCAAATGCATTCTTTTTATGAATTCGTCAAAGTTTGATAAACTTTGTGAAAAATAGACTAAAAACATCAATCAAAAACAGTGTCATGAATTGGAAATGGTGACGTCATTGCAGTGTCGCGGTTCTGTCACGATATATTAAAAAGGTGTCATACAGCAAAGCATAATGTCGTGGCATTAAAAGTTGCGATTCACTGCCACGAAAATTTAAGAAAATCAAAGTGTCATGGTATGAAAAGCAGAGTGTCATAACACTAAAAGTCGCGACTTACTGTCACGTGAATACGCACCTTAACGGTGTTCAATATCCGAACGCAGCCTATATTGACAGTAGTATTTTTAAAACATTAGCGTTTGACACTAGCTACTGTCATTAGAATCAAATAATCTGACATATCCCGGCTACTAGTTTTAATGCAGTACGACCGATCCGATGAAATAGAATTTGCTCATGCAGCTAAACTATAAATTCTACCAAAAAATGTCATATACATAAATTATAGAAAATTTCCTCTACTTTAATTTATTATTTAACTATTTTGACGACATTACACAAATAGCGGCTTTTTTGCAAAATCTTCGAAGGATGCTAAGAGTAAACCACTAGTTCCTTTGGACCCTTTTCAACAGAAAGCTTTTCAGCTCTAAGTTTGGTTATGAAACTTCTAAATATGAAGTTTCGTCCCAATACCTTTAGTAGTTTCTCAGGAATCGTCGCCACAAAAACGGGTACACACACACACACACACACACACACACACACACACACACACACACACACACACACACACACACACACACACACACACACACACACACACACACACACACACACACACACACACACACACACACACACACACACACACACACACACACACACACACACACACACACACACACACACACACACACACACACACACACACACACACACACACACACACACACACACACACACACACACACACACACACACACACACACACACACACACAGACATTTTTTTGTACCTTGGTCAAACATGTTCAGGGGACTCAAAAAGACATATTTCCGCTAAAATCTCAAAATTTTTTTTTGGCACGATTACAAAACTTTACATACTGCGTATGATAAAGTAAAAAAGTACCACATAATAGATCTAAGTGACACCTTCCTCTATAAGTGTACAAGTTTTCATGTAAAAGTATCTGCATCTTTCATGCCTTTTTCACTCAATACTTTACTTCTTTGAGTAACACGAATCAGATATATTTTATCACGTATCGTGATAAAATGTTGAGAATTGATATGGCTTTGTGACCATATCAATTCTCAACATGACTTTTTGAGAACACTAGTTCCTTATAGCGTTTTCTTTAGATAAAACTCTTTTCTGTTGGTTGCATTCACAGAGTGTTTCGTGTTCTGTTGGAAAACCGGTGCAACAGAATCTGCACTCAGTGCACAGTTTCTCCACGAGCTCTCGTAGCTCGTGTTGGCCAGTGCAATATGGCTCCAATTCGTGTACTGTTGGGATCGCACTCGCTTGTCCTACACTCGTAAAGAATGGGCCGGAGTGTTACCAAAAGAAAGCGCTATTAGTTACCACAAAGGGCATCGAGCTTAGATCAAAAGCAAGCTTAATCAGCACTAACATTTTTTTTTATTTTTAATATTATGTTAGTCTTGATAAACTCTTCACAATATCTCGAAAAAAGAATGAAAATCGGTTAACGATTCCAAAAGTTATCAAAGCTTACTGGTCCGGAAATAGCTTACCGGTCAACATAGTCCGGACCCGGAATGCCACATCCTGTATTATAAATTTCTGTTAATGATGATTACAAAAGTATTCGTATTTGCTGACATATTTTAATAGTTGTTTTTTTTGGTGTATATCAAAATAAGTAGCGAAACTCTATAAAAGTTTACTTGTTAGCAGTAAAGTAGTAGTCAAATGACGTTGTTAGTCGCATTCGCCAGTAATTGCGTTGGCATTTTTCAAACAGCAAAACTTAGTTCCACATTTTGTATGAAAAATTAGCACTTTTATCACACAACCAAAGTGTTCATAAATTACTAAGGTTTACATTGGAACTTTTATACTGCTTCCGAAACTTCTTGGCTTCGTTTCAGTTGGTTTATATATCTGAATCAGTACAGACTTCTTCTTGCCACAGCCAACTGTTGTTACTTCAAATATTTAAGGTATGTAATAATTTATAATTTTGTACGCAACCTGATTTATTCGCTTAAGATTAGAGCACAGATTACAATTTGTTTCTACTAGACAATAGATGAGCAATGCGCTACACGAGATGTATATTTATAAAACTCTGCCTGTATTTATAGCACGGCATAATACAATTTTATTCGAATGAGTCTCAAAATAAGATAATATATATATAGACTAGGGTTGCGACCTTTCGAAAACTCGTTACGAGGACATACTGAAAATAGCGGGGGACATTTTTTTGTTTATCAACTAATTAACCAACTGAATTAAAAACCATACTTTTTATTTATTACTCAAAATTAACCTCAAACTCATAGTTAATAATAAGAATGCTTTAATTATGGTATTATTATGTTATTGTTATTGTGGTATTTTGTGTTATTGTTCTTGTACAGTTATTGACAATTTTAATTTACATCCTTAAATTAAAAATTGTTACCTAAACAAAACTTCTTAAATAGATTAATGAAACACATATTAATATAATATATAGTAGGTTTCCGTACATATTTAAATTATCTCCTCAATGCAACAGTATACTTCGACAAAAATATCTCCACTTTAAAACACAATTCAATACATAAATAAATATGACATTTCACACACATACACATATGGAGACTCACACCAACTAGGGGCGAAATGTGTTTGTCAGATACTGGTGAACAGAATAAAATGACTTTGTCGTTAATCCATCTTTTAATATGGATTTAAATAAACCTAAGGTTGATGAACTTACAACATGGTTGGGCAGTGCATTAGCACATTGTAAGCTCATACCATCATACAGTATGGTCCACGCTCAAAAATTTCTAGTACTAAAAGTTGTGGACACGTCAAATTTGTCAAATTTGTCAAATTTGCTCTACAGTACGACAGGAGACGATATAAATATAAGCAGGGTAATATTAGTATATTAAAAAGCCTAAAGTGATCCCTGCATGATTCCCGGAAGCAAGTAAGGAAGCGTTTCTTCAACATAGCGATTTTATGTGAAGTGATTGAATACTAGAGTTTCTTTCACGACGAGTGGCAGTAAACCGCTGACATAATACGCAAACGTTCCTACGCATTGACATGTGTTAGAATGAAATAAAGAAGATTGCTATTTCATTCTAACACACGTCAATGCGTATAGGAACGTTTTCGCGTCATGTCGCGGCTTACTGCCACTTGTCGTGAAAAATACCATAGCAAAGTAGAATGATCAAAGTGAAGCTTGATCTAAAGCACTCCTAAATTTAAACATAGCGTAGTGTACTCTGTACTCGCATATAGACGAGGATCAACGGTTGTTCTTACAGGTACTGACTGCTGAGGTACTTCAAATGAAATAGTATATTATATAGGTAAAACTACGAGAGCTGAAGGTGAGTCATCGATTCCAGCTGTTATTTTGCTGATACGTTACAGACCATTCCCGTGCGTTAGAAAGAAACAGAGTGCTTTTTCATGCGTCTGTTCTTACGTTTTTAGGCGATGACTCACCTTCAGCTCTCGTAGTTTTACCTATAATACAAGATTTATAAGACAAAAATTGGCGCACGAGTTGTTTTGTGCACGACAAGCGTAGCGAGGAGTGACATAATCTAATTATAAATAAAATCAAAAAGACCTGTTGATCGGACCACAAAGTTATGACCATATTAAAAAATGAGGCTTTATTATTTTTGAAAAATCTCTGAAATCATTAGATATGAACTAGATTGTCGATGTATATCTTTAATAATAACAAAAATAATGACAAACCACTGTATAGTGCAAAGTAAAATTTACTCCAATGACTACAAAATTAAGTACAAAAGCTGAAAATAATCACAACTCTTACTTCTGTTAGTGGCAATGACGTCACAATTCTGGCTGCAACGAGTATAACTTGCATACATGGATATTCTACATCCAACTTAAATAAACGGTCCTATTTCATAATCTCAGTAACCATTTAAAATCTACATATTTTGTTAAATACAAAGGGATGTGATACTTTTCACAAATTTGTTCAAGTGCTGAAAAAATAATCAATTTCGGTTAGAAGTTTAAAGTTATCAAACATTAAAGCTAAAATTGCAAAGTTTTACAAGTAAAGCTGTATCTCTTACAAACATTCAGATAATGGGGCGAACAAAAATAAAAAACGTATAGAGTTGACACGACTGTGATACCATCACACTGTTTCTTCTGGTACAAAAGCTGTAGGAAACTATTTTTTCTTTTTAAAATTGCAAGGGAAAATGATTAAAATACTTTTTGCATTATTTAATGAATTGTTCAGCTGTTCTTTGTGGCCGAACGAATACGAGCAAATCCTCTTAATATTGATGTATAAGGAAAACCACACTTTGTCGCTTCACTTTGGAAAGTTCTAATTCGTCTAAGTATGCATCGAAGTCCGATTTTTTTATTTGTAGATGATCGAGGTATCATGATTAGCACATTGAAGTTGATTGTTAGAAATTGGATATAAACTAGGTATATATGCGACGTGGCAAAGGACTCACAATAATCATTTGCGAATCATCACACCACCGACCTGTGTGATTTGTAGTTTAATTATATTTACATATGTAGGTACTGTAGGTAGGTACCTACTTTGTAAAAGATCTAATTATATGTTCAGTTAATTGTTTACTATCTATTGAGGCACCGGCCATGTCGCATGTCTTTTTCTACGTCATTTACACATGGACTCGGAGTCGGTACATTTTTTCCGACTCCGACTCCGACTCCTCTAAAATTTCGACTCCGACTCCACAGCCCTGATTGCTGTAACATGTGTAGGTTTATACATTACGTTCATACGATAACCTTAACATTGTGGTGAAGGCCTCAAACCGTGTCCCCTAGCAAGAAGCTCCCGCCAGGAAACCGTACTGAGTGTATGAAATAATTTTAATCTTCTATAATCTTCAGTCCATGTTTATTTATCGGTACAACATTTACAACATTTATCGGCGTTCGTGAGTGTATTTGAAAATATTCCCTGCTTAAACACAATTTATTAAGTGCTTAATAACACACACTATTGCACCTGATGTAACCTTCATTATAAAGAGTGGTATAGTATCCTCCCCATATGAAGATTTCGGCTATGTTAAAGAAAAATAATAATTTTCAAAATAATAATTATAGGTGGAGTAGAAAGAATTATACTTCAACTTCACATCGAGCTCACAAAATACCTCTTGCAATGGTTCGTTCTCCTTGGTTATCTTCAATAAAAATGAATTCAAATTACACTTCCTAACTTGTCTTTTAAAATATTTTTGTGACCGTGCTTATCTGTCTTCTATCTATATTAATACTACAGAGCAAAAAGGAATGGTGTGAAATTCCCGGATACCCAATCGTCGACCCAACCTCGTCCATCCACAATGAGCGAAAAAACCTGATCAATACACCTACCCACCCTTGTCGCTTCGTAAATACATGGTTTTGCAGTTTTTCTGATTCCAATAATATATCATATACCCTTATTTAGATAAGATTCTAGGAATCATATTTGAAACAAAATGAAGTTTGCTTGAAACTTTTGGACGATCGCACCTCAGCTGTCGAATTTAGCATACAGAAAAACATCGATTTTTTGTTGTATAAGCTGAATCTGCCGTAAGAAATGACGAATTGTCTCTCGTTTTTGACAAACTGAAATGCAAGTGCAGAAATATACAGGACGCGTTTAGTCATTTGTTTTTCTCAAAAACTAGAGACTATTAGTAATAATTTCTGTCATTGATTCAGATACGGAAAAACGCATATCATTCTCTATGAAATTGAAGGAACACAAAAAAATATTGTTTCATTTTCTAAAAACCTCTTCCATAACCCTTTAAAAATTTTATATCAAATTGGGTACACTCCATACGGAGAGTATTAAGGTACTAGGATAGTACCTTAAAAGTAGAAAATTAAATATGTGACATACTGAATACAAATTAACAATAACTTAAACGCATTGCAATTATCAAATAATATAAAGTGTTAATATACAATACTCAAGGAAAATATTAAAAAATTAAAAATTGCCACATGCTACGATTACCCTGGATAGCCCATCTAATTTTTCGTGACAATCAGCTTGGTTTTGGTGATAGTTATTATTTCACAAATCTGCAAGAATCTACTATTTACATTTTCTTTAATGAGATTTTGATTACATTCAACTGAGATACATATATTATATGAGAATTACTATTATATTAGTGAGATTATAATCCATCGTGCAGTAATGTGCTTAATTAAATAAATAAAACAACTCTTCTTTGGTACCAAAGAAGAGTTGTTTTATTTATTTTATTATATTAGTATTTGAAACATGGATACAAAAATTAATGAAAGTCTAAAATGATATAAGCTTTTATTACTGAAGTGATACCGAAACTATAGTATTGATGACACAAGAACCATGTTAATCAATTTTTCATTACTGTGCACATTTTACTGCCTTTTCATTGCCATTAAAATGCCATTAATTGCACATTGATTCACACAAGCTGGACATAATCCGGTCGGGATAAAACTGACACCGGCAGACTCATCGTGTACAATTGCCGATTACTAAACTTCTTTTTAACTTCTATCTTTTTGTTATTTTAGTTTTTGGTTGTTTTATGTCCGTTGTTAAGCTGCACTGATTATGTTAGTACTGTCTACCATACACAAACCTACTGCCCCAGTTAGTGGTTCAACTAGGTACCGTCAAACGGGGTAAAGTGAATCAAAATTGACAGTCTTTTTAAACTACGCGTGACCGGCAATTTTTTTTTATCAAAAAAGTGACATACTGAAAAACATTGAGGAATAATACCCAGTACCTACTATATTTTTGTTTAATTTTTTATAGTGATCCGATTTACTCCTTATATGGGCGTAAATCCACTTAAATTCACAGAAAATCCACTTAACGTTGTGGGAAAAGTGGATCAGCATATACTTGTACCTATGCAGTGCAAATAACAAAAAGAAAAAAAAAAACCTACTTTGTCTTCTGAAACATTGTAAAGAAAACATACGTGTATAACAGACGTGTATAACTTAACACATATTAAACAAAACTTAACAATTAAGAAGTAACAATTAACAACCCAAATGTCACAATATTTCTGATATCGATAGGCTTTAAAGGGAACCCCATTCCGCACACATGCAGGGCCTCCGAGAACTGTTGTGGGCGCCCGTAGTTTAAGGGATTTTTTTTGCAAATGTCAAAAACTTAGGACAAGTTTGATGAATATATTTAAAAGGTCATCAAAATCATTAAAGGCTTACAAAAGTTACGTACCACCAAAATTTAGCAAAATTTAGATGTGTCATAAATAAAACAGTCGCCACAGAATTAACTTTTCATATTAGAATTGCTGAACAGCTAAATATTGCGGCTAAACTAAAATGTCTTGGCTCCTTGCCAAATAGTATTTTGCAGGTAATTACTTTCAGTTTCACTAAATCGAAAGAGCCTTCAAAACAAAAACATTATAACACTTTGTAACCTACAAATGCTCCATTCCATCGTAATTGATACTTAGTTTAACACTAAAGTGTATAATAATAATTGTAATATTTTTCCGTCTTCGTTGTCATTTTTGTCCTTTTTTCTTTTCGTGATTTACGTCATTTATCCTTTTCGTCAATTTCTAATTTTCGTGCTGTTATCATTTGTTCTCTTTTCTCTGTTCTATCCATGTTGTGCTTTTTGGCCTTTTAGAAAACAAACATTCTATAATAAGTATACTAAAAGAAAAAACAAGCTATCACTCTTATCTTTCTTTGTGACGATATTACTCAATATCTACACAAAATGCACAACTTACAACAATGTGTTTTCTTTTTCCTGGAATATAAAAATTATGCATGAACGCCCGATCAAAATTCTACTCAAACTATTTAAACTGACTCAAAATAATCATAACCCAGAAGAAAAAGGATTTCATGTAATAAGGAAATATTCAAACCCAGCTGGATTCTTGTGACCTTTGATGAGGCATTACAAATAACGTGCAAAAAGTCCCTATCGATATCATGTCTGCGTGGTGTGAGTGGTCATTCACGGTCAAAGATGACCAAATTTGGGTTTTTAACAATATCTTGCTACTTTTAACAACGTATAACAACGTAATTATTCATGCATAAGGTGTATAAGGTCGCATCGGAAGTAAACATGATTTTGCATCATATTTTATAATAATTTAAGCACTCAATCAGAATGTTAAGACGTGTCTTACGTTTTATTTGTATAGGAAATGCACCAAAACTAGTGTAACTTTGTTCTCAAATCTACTTTAGTGAAGGACAGTAGTTTTAGACTTTTTTCTCCTGACGAACATACCGTGTCCGGCAGAAAGTTGGACACGTGGTAAAAATTTGTAATATCACTTTTTCAGAAAATTTTATTTTCATAAAACTTCCTGGATCATTTTATTTGAAAGAAGTATATTAGTAGTCACCTTCGACGTTGGATATATCAGGTGTTGCCAAAAAGATGGAAATAATTTAAGACTAAGCTTCACTTAAACGGACATAGTTTTTAGAAAAGTGTCTGCATTGTCTTAACAATAAAAACTATGAAGAAATCTTAAGAGTTTTAACTCTACCTTTATTTGAAAAGCTATGCAAAGATGTATTTGATAATGTAGTTAGAAGTATTAAAGGGCATGAAATAAAAAATTATAATCTACCTCGTCGTTGCATGAACACCAGGTATATGTAATGTCAAAAGTGACATATTTAAGAACTTCTAATATTTTGAAATACGATTTCAAGTAATATTATTGCGTAGCTCTTATGTCATTGTCAAATTTTTGGTAACACGCGATATATGCAACGGAAAATCATTATAATTTCGTATTTAAATACTTCTAATATTTACAAATACGTTTTTCAATTAACATTTTTGCATAGCTTTGAACATAAGGATACTTTACTCCTCGGAGTTTTTCAGTTTTGGCAACACCCGGTACATGCAAGCAAATACTTACATTCTAATACTTCAATCCAGAGACTTTTATGAAGAATAAAATTTTCTCAGAAATTCATAATGGAAAAAATATTTAGATATTTTTAAAGGGCATCAAATACGAAATTATAATAATTATATCGAAATTATAATGCCAAAAAGGCGACAATGACTTAAGAGTTAAGTACCTTTATTTGGAAAATGTCATGTAAAAAGGTATTTAGAAATTCAAGAATGTATTAACTACTAAATTAAAATCGCCTTCCTCGTTGAATATACCGGAAGTCATCCAAATTATAAAAATGACTGGAGTAAACTACCTACCCAATATAAATTTATTGTTAAAGATTCATTACGCAGTCTACCAGTTAACTTAAACAACTAGAAAAGGAAAACAAGTAAATAACAAAAACTAATTTTCACTAACAAGACAACACAATTTAACATGTCATTTAACGTGACCACTTCCATTTTCTATGCTTAATATTGGGGGCCTTTTCATCTCTCTAAGCTCACTTCTGATGTGTGAGGAATTAATTGCTGCATGCAATTTTCGATGACTTTTTCAAAGGATGGACGTCTTCAAATTATCGTAACGCATACACATCCTGTTCTAAAGTGGCCCAGATCCATAAGGTTAGATCAGTCGACCTCGCAGCCATTCTGTTAGAAAAAAACATATTTCTTCATGGTCATTCAGAATGGACTCAACCTTGAATTCTAAACATTGGAATTCATGCACCCACCATCTACAATTTTTGTGTTGGAAGTGAAGGAAGCCATGGCCAAATTGTCGTCTAGTATTAAAACAATGTCAATCCTTTTTTCCGTATTCAGACGCATCTTTTGAACAATGTATTATGGTTTGACCTAAGTCAAACTATATAGTTTTTGCAGATATTATAGCTTATACTGCTTATAGGCTATTTTTTATTATAAATCATGATGTTTCTTTAAATTCTCTTATAAATGTTCAGGACTCGAAATGTGACACCCTGTATATAACGTATAGTATTTAAAGAGACAGGGTTGAAGTTATTACATAGCTCTTGTGAAATGTTTTCATCACTGCGATTCGATTCGCATGCAAATTGGCTTAGCGGCATTTTTGGAATCAAATCAATGCGGTTACAGGCAACGTTCCCTCACAGACCAAAATATCCAGTTTATGGTGGGATCGCGTGGATAAAACTCGTTTGTTAACCACAACCGTGTGGCAGGCATGCCTTTTAATGGCAGATATCGGAACGTAACGGAATTAAAAACTTCTTCAATTTCAATTTATACTCATTACTTTGTAGAATCAATGTCACCGTGCGACAAACAAACGGATGAATTAATTATTTTCATGGGAAATGTAAAGACTGTCTTATTACTGAACCTTCTGGTATGGTTAATTATACAAACAATCGATGGTCGGTAATATCCTTGGTGCTCTTCATGAATAGTAGTGTCGATAAAATCAGGTAGTATCGGCACTTAAGTATCTGCGTTCAATTAATCTCCCTAGTAAATGCAGAGGAACTCCCGTAGTTTTGAGCGATTACAGTTGACGTCTAAGTTCCTTACCATTGCCGAAACTAAACGTACTTAGCTCAGACATAGAGTTAATAGAGTCAGTACTTGCTTAATAAATATCATAATAGGTTTGTCCGAGCACCAGTAGAAAAAGTACCTAACTAATTGGGTATTCTTCTACGCATTCGCAATGGATATTTTGCCCCTCCAAAATTCCTTTGCGCATGCGTAGAAGAATACCCAATTAGTTGGGTACTTCTTTTACTGCTGCTCGAACAAACCTATTGTCACCTATAATAACTTGGCCTGGCTAAATCTATTCGGCCGATGCTTGGTAGACTGCGCTGTGGAGATGACATAGTCAAGGCGGTCTGCCACGCATTACGTACGCATCTTCTATACTTCAGACAAAAATCATACAGATCATTCAGACTAAAGATCTCTAAATTCCATCTTTTAAAGAAAAGAAAAACAGATATGATACATATACGGACATTTCACAATGCAAAAACTATGTACAATAAAACATACAGTGGCAACACAAACATACAGTGAGCGTGGAACGTATGGACCCATGAGAAAATCTCTAGTCGGTTTGTTACTTTAAAAAATCCTCAAACACATCGATTTTTAATTAATAGAAAAAAGGACGTTTCAGTGATGAGTTCAATTTCCGACCGTCAATTTTTACTCAGTTATGTCGTTACCCACACTTTCTTTATATGACAATCCCATTTTGTTCTTTTTGTTGTTGGTAGATCATTTATTTGTCTAAATAGTATCGACAATATTTTGTAATCTAACATGAAAAAAATTTTAGAAAAGGTCAATTGAAAATAGTAAAATATTGATAACTTTCAGGAAAATAGCTTTTGGGAATTGAATATGAAATTGCGTTTTGGATAGAATTAATTGCCCTGAAAACGAATTTGAGCTTTTGGTAATTATAACGAATTTATATCAACTGAACCCATTGTCCTATAAACATTAAAATGTTCTCATGTTAAACCTTAATCTTTGTACTTTGCCTGAAATTTCGAAAGTTTGTTTTTGAAGCATTTACAGCGTTTCTTTAAGTTTGGTGCGAACGGCTCAATAAAAGAAACATAAAAGAACGCTATTACCTGATGTGATATGCAACTTTTGAGCTCAGATTTGCATTTAGCACAAATAAACAATCGAAAACGCGTATTCTCATTCCATAAGCAAACAAAAATGATCAAGATTACCCTAATTTTCAACTGTCTTTTTCTCGAAAAAAGACCTTCAAGACAATTAACAGATCTATCAATATCAGTACAAAAAATATGCGGTTGCAATTTAAAAAAGTGTAAATAAGTATATTTTGATCAGAAGAAACCGAGGTGTCCGAGGATTTTTCAAGTCACAAACCGTATCGGAGATTTTGTCATGTTTCCATACTTTTCGCGCTCACTGTATGTAATTAGTATTCCTATAAATAGAAAATCATTACAAAGCGATATTTTCAATCATTGGTACACATACTTTTTCATTGTCGCACTACTTCCATTTAGAAAAAAATGACAAGATGTCATGTAATGTCAGATATGAATTATATTTTGATATTGTTTTGTAATATTTTGACTCACCCTGTACTTTTATATTAGTTTGAAGTATAAAAATTAATGGAACTTCCATAACGTACCTACTTTACATATAACATCCAACGATTATTACTTTTTACAAATCCCAATAAAATACATATATGTAACTCATAAAACTGATAAAAAAGAAATAAAGAAAACAAATTCAATTAGCAATAATTAAATTATATAGGTACAAGTTTGTATACATTTTAATCTTTTCTTTTGTTACAGGTATGTTTGCAATGGCAAGTGATAGGTACCAACTTCACAACTTCAGTTTTCATGGGTAATTAACCATTAAAATTATTCTTATGTTATCATATCATAACCATACTTCTGAACAGTTGGTCGAGCTGCGACTTGCTTCGTATGAAGATGCACAAATTATAAGATACTCATAGCGCTTCAATTCTCCAAACACTAATTTAGATTTTTCTTTTCCATAAAAGGTTGCTCTTGTGCAAATTCTGATATATAAAAGTCTAATATAGAATTAAATTCAAATAAGATGTGAGATGGGGATGCCAGCTTTTTCTATATCAAGAACATAATGCTGTGACGTAGCGTATCCTCTAATCTTAAAGCAGTGACAGTTCCAGAGGCGTCGCTACTCGCATTCAACAAAGTATACCGCGTTTCAATACAACTTCGCAACTGTGGTGACACAGATTCCCTGACCTGGAAGAGATAAGTAACGTGATCGGACTGAAATTACTGCAACTGGGACGTTAAATGTAAGTTATGTGAAACGTGACCAAACCTGACCGAATGTCTATATAGATTTATATCTACCTTTTT
Organism: Aphodius sticticus; assembly: GCA_963966075.1. Classification (NCBI taxonomy): domain Eukaryota; kingdom Metazoa; phylum Arthropoda; class Insecta; order Coleoptera; family Scarabaeidae; genus Aphodius; species Aphodius sticticus. The sequence goes on from OZ014506.1 coordinate 68,542,781, forward strand.
CTCTGTAGCCAATTTCACGTGAAAGTCATTCTTCCGGATTCAGCGCGGAAATCAGAATGCATGAGTTTACTCTTGAACGCGTTTCCGGAAAAATAAGTTGAACCTTGGTCTAAATTTATGCTGTAAATGCCACCGTAAATGGCATTATATGGAGTACAAACAATTTAAACTTTTCAATTAGATTAAATTTAGGACCAGAATTACTGTGAAAATGTTTGTCCGTAAATGACATGCAATAATAATGAATATAGACAATGTGTGCCTTTCACATCAGAATAAAATTAGGAGTAGGCATTCCTGTGAATTATTCTTTAAATAAAAATGTTGGTAGTACAGCTTATTTCAAGGGTTATTGTTCATTTTTGAATAGTATTTATCACCACGTTATTCTTGGCACACTAAACTATAAAAGAACATAGGCGCATTAGGTGGATGCGCCGGGTGTATCTGAATCTTTGAATTATTCCACTTACAAAATTGATGAAACGTATTAATAAAAATATAATTGTAATAAAAAACCTCTTTAGCCTTTGCAGATTATTTATTTCTCTAAGAACCGGTTTCGATCAAAGATCATCATCAGCTTAAAACGTCAAGTAATCCAAAGCCGTATAAACAGTAAAATACATTTTTAAAAGAAACCTCCAAAATTCGTCAAGGAACGACAAGTCATTAGCGTGTCAAGATGGTTGCGACGTAAGATGGTTAGACAGACAGAGATTCTATGAAGATGGTTATTCAGACACGAGATTCTATTCAGTTCTTTAGAAAACAACTATCGGGAGGCAAACAACCAGTCTAAAAAAAAAAACAGTATCTTGACCACCAGTCTAAAAAACAATATAGGTGACATAACAAATAGTGGGGATAACATGTTATTGATTGCAACAGACTACTATAGACAGCTCTATAAACCATTAAACAAAACACCAGTAGAAGACACTGACTACAACAATGATAACACAATAACCCCGACAAATGTCATGTCAGAATTGGAACTGGCTATAAATTACCTTAAAAACAATAAAACCCCCGGAGAGGACGGCATAACGAATGAAATACTCAAATTGAGTACAGATACGGTCAAACAGGCTCTCCTCCACTTGTTTACCGAGATCTTAACGACAGAATACATACCAAAACAATGGATGATATCAGAAATAACACAAAAAGGGTGATAAACGTAACATAGAGAACTACAGTCCAATCAATATTTAATGGAGCGGGTTTAATCTGGTCATGAAAGTATTACACAAACGACTATACCTATACTAGACTGGATGAGAATAAACCCCACGAACAGGCGGGCTTTCGAAAGTCGTACTCATCTATGGACCACATACACACGATAGACCAAATTATTGCAAAGTCCAACGAATACAACAAGACAATAGCACTGGCGTTTGTGGACTATTCAAAGCCGCTCGACTCGATCTCTCACAGCACCATATGGAAAACCCTAAAAATCAAGGAATACCAAACCAATGCGTAACAATCTTGATAAATATATACACGAGTAGTAAAACCAGGATAAAGATGTTTCCATCTATACCACAAGGCCCTACTATCAACTTGGGAAGAGGAGTAAAACAAGGGGATCCTTTATCGCCAAACCTATTTAATGCTGACCTGGCAGAAATCTTTAAAAAGCTGAACTGAGAAGATAAAGGAATACTGGCAACCGGCAGATATCTCTCAAACCTGCGATTTGCAGACGATATCATATTGTTTGCAAACAGTATGAGCGAACTACAGCCCATGCTCAAAGAACTAGCCAGAGAAAGCAAAAAAAGTCGGACTAACAATGAATCTCAACAAAACCAAGATTATGACGAGCCAAAACCTACGGAGACAGAGAAGATGGAGGTATGAACTCGAGAGATTCGGCGGAGTGGATGGGAATAGAGCAGCGACAGACCGAAACGGATGGAGAACTAGAGGGGAGGCCTTTGCCCAGCAGTGGGATGATCACGCTTAAAGTAAAGTAAAAGTAAAAAGTAAGATGAACAGGAAACAACGCTTATGAATGGCTGACGCTAAATACATTATTTTAGAGCGAGGTCCGCGTTACATTGGTTTATGGTACATAACAGTATTGTAAAGCTTCCCTGGAGTGGATTTTTTGTGGACAAATTTTAAACAACAAGATCTAATTTTTGGGTAGCAATCTCCTTTATTGTGGTTCGTATTCCTCTACTCGTGTAGGTAGCTGTGGGCAGAACTGGCATCAATCCTACGTACGCAGCCCAGGTGAGGTGTGTGTCAAGATAGGCGTCATGAAAGTTTGCGCTCATAGCCTCTTGGTGGCTCTTCTGCTAGCTATTGTCAGCAAGTTCAGATGTTTTGTCGATGTTTAATACCATATTTTTTGTGGAAGAGAAACGTGCGGATGATTTCTTTTTCGATGTTCGAGAAGCAGCTGTTATCTATGCTGTTGAACATCAATGCTTGAATGGAAGATTGTTTATGTAAATTATGAAAAAGCCCCAGTCTAATTTCCTTGTGGCACACCACTCGTCACTTCTTCATGATGCTCTGCTTGCCATCACATGAAACATATTTATATCTGTTCGAGAAGTAACGCGTAAGAAGTCAGGCGGAGTTTCACGAAATCCATAGTGCTCCATCTTCTCCAAAAACACTTTGTGGCACATACAATCAGCCTTGGATCCATACTATTTTAACTTTAGCCCGGCTGAAGATAATTTTCTTTTTCTTCAAATAGCGCTGCCACCGCTAAGCGTTTCACATGATTGGCGTTGAATGCTAAGTCCTGTACTACCGTGGACGAGTTATGGTATCCAAACGTTTACAGTACCTATACATATAATCAGACAGATTTTATAAAAAAAAATTGCTAACACATGGAGACGTCATTAAATTTCTTAAAACAATAGTTGCCAATAATTGTTGCTAAAAACTTTAGCCACGATTACAAGTGGTTAGTTAGCAACTTTTTTTTATAGAATCGGCTTAATTGTTTTATTTAAATCCCCAAATATTCAACAGCAAAACGACGTCAAAATTCAACGCTACACCTTGACGTCAACAAAACTATCCTAGAAATACAAAAATTCGCAGCGATTAAAAATTGTAATTCTGGCCAAAAGTACAACCGATAACACAAATCATTCGAAAAACTTACAAATGATGGAATTCTCTAATAAAAATCTTGCTCTATAGGAGTGACTACAAAACGTCAATAAATCAAAAGAAAGAAGGGAAAGGCAACGATGGCAACCAAAAAAATAAAATTTAACAGTGAAGAAAGGTTGAAGGTGGTAGAGTAAAATGCTGTTCTTTATCAACACCTAATATCTCCGACAAGACATAATCTCTACAACGGCTATCACGCTAAAGTTCCCAAATAAGAAAGAAGTCTCCTGTGGAGATCCAAGTTCACCGCCCTACTACGGACCTTGTTCCGGGAGCCTGGAATAACGAAGTCCTTTGGATCTTGCAAATAATATAGATGAAAGCATTTTCCATGCTAAACCACTAGAAAGAAGTGTTTATTTTAAAGCCAGCGGTAGAATCAGAAACTTACTTATTCCTAGAAGGGTATTTGACCAAGTAAAAATAATACGTGGTTCAGAAGAAAAAAGGAAAAATCTCGAAGAAAAATATTGCATTTGCCGCACAGCCGAATACAGCCATAAAACTCCGGCGAACGGGGGAGCCAAAGTACGGCGACTTTCAAAGCACGGAATTTCCCAGACCGATGAAGAATCATTGATGAAGGCACGTCTTATCAAACTCTAGGCAGCGTGACGAATGCCCCCAGAAAATAAGAAAAGCTGCCCGCAAATCTGCTGGAAACGAACGCAAGAACCTAATATTTCCCAGAAAATAGGAATTAAACCTCAGAAAACCTTGTAAATGAGACAAAGTATGAAGCAAGGTATGAAGTATGAAGAAAATCGGAAAATAATCGCTATGAAACTAACTAAGCGAGATGACGAAACACTCTAGAAATAAGCTAGATTGTCTAATTAAACGTCAAAAAGATTATTTTATAGCCCCCCCTCCCCAAAACACCTAGCTGATAAGCAAGCTGTCAAGAAAACTGAAAATCAAAGTAATGTAAAACTAACAATGATAATATCGTATGTCAGCCACTCAATTTGCCATGTCTAAACGTAAGTAACTAACGAAAACAGTTGCTGTCGCGTAGAAAGTTAACTTTTATATGGTTTAGACATGGCAAGTATAGTATAGTGGTGGACAGTATTTTCCGCTACTAAACTAGCCCTGTCTAAACGGTGCCTTAGTTATTTTTGTGATTTGTTAAAAAAATTCAGTATTGGGCGCTTAGGCATAACGGTATTTTTGGCATTGATGTAGTTGCGACATTTATCTAGAGAGAGAGAGAGAGAGACTGTATGCGTATCATGCAGCAAGCTGTTTAATTCGGACATAACAGGACGGTTTGATTCAATTTGGTGGAATAGTTAATCAAAATGTATCCCGCGGCGCAATTATGCCCGTTATAGATCCAGAACGGTCGGTGGGCTACGGCGCGGCGTCGCTGCGCTGTTTAAACTAAATAGTTCTTGTATTGACGCCGGTAATTTGTATGCCAGTATCACAGAGACTGCAGATACACATTATCGTATTTGCTTATCAACGACTTATGCACGCAAAATCGTAAGCTATTTTATCTGATATAACGTGCATTTGTTTGAAATCGTGCCACACTGTAACATTACCATCATTGGTCTTTCCCCTGCAAATGATACGTGGCTCTGTTTGGTATTTGGATCAAATGGGTGCAAAACGACGTCCTTTGAGTTAGTATAAAAAATGGTAGAATCTAAATCGATCTAAGAGCCGTTTTGATATATTTACGTGTCACTGAAACGAGTTTATAAGAACACATTACATATGTAAAAAAGCGTAGAAAAAAAATAAAAATAAGAGTACAGGATCGTAGAGGATGCCTAGAGGCTTGGATAGGGCTGTAGCCTGTAGGCTGTAGGCTGTAGGCTTTTTAATATTCTGGTAACACCAGTCTTTAAATTACTCCAAAACAAATGCCTATCCATGGATCTTTTCTCTGAGACTGTCTTAAATGGAAGTGAACATTAATTTACCTGATATCTAAGTGTTTCTAAAGGGTTGGTTTGACTCTTAAAATGCAAAAGAACACAAAAAGTGTATATTTACAAATTAAGTAAAATATGGCGTGATGTATTTACATACAATATATGAATTTCTACAATTTCTAAACAATTACATTAATCATTTAGCTGGCTCCAGACGGATGTTAACGGAACTCATGTTGCACATAGGGCTGAGCCCCAGCATGGCAAACTCAACCTATCTTGAACATCATTGAAACCTGAATGACGGTCCGTGTTCTTTTCTGCTTCTTTCTACTCCCTTAAAATTTTACTCCCTCAATATCTTTGGCGCCGAAACATACCCAAACATAAGAATATCGTCTCATAAAGGCACCTGTCCCGCGTAGTAGCCAAACCAAAGCCAAGCGTTACGCGCCTGACATATAAACCACCGACGTTAAGATAACTTATTTTTAACCAATCATTTACCCCAAACACAGCCAAAAAATAAATTAATTGCTAAAAGCAATTCCTATTGATTTAGAATTTACTTACAGTCATTTTCTATATTTTTCTTTTCCTGAAAAAATACAAATAATACAACACAATATCCTCACACGTAGTCAGCTATGGTTCCGGAGTCCGACGGTGCCGGCTTGATTTCCGGCCTTCTAAACCAGGATTTCTCAAAGCGTGGGTCGCGACTGCTCGGGGAGTCGAGTAAAAATTTTTGGGACAGCGGAAACGTAAAAAAATATGGTTATCCATAGAAACGTCGGCAAAGGTGTGCATCATGGTGGCTGCTGGCATAACATACGAGTCAGGATCGCTTAGCCGCTTCGTCAATGCGTCAATGCAAGTGCAACTGGACACTACGAACGCAAAGGCAGGTATCTTATGAATCCGTCTTGCGTGTACAAAGTTGTTCTAACATACAATGATCAACTATAAAAGCAGATATTGGCTACCATTATATGTTTATCATGAATACGTGGTGGAATTTGTCAACTGCTAAAACTGTAAATGATATTGTGGAAGCTGTATATCCTGCAGTACCAGTATTAACTAAAATGCGCATATTCTACATTCAGCAAAAAAAGAGGAAATACAATGCAATATTTTTACAATAAGGTTTTACTTGCATTTCCGCTACGAATGAAGACAAGCGATGGTGCGAAGTTTGTAGCTAATTTTTTGTCTACTAAAAGTATGAAATAACAATGTATTGATGTTCGTGTTGATAAAAAATACTTAAGAGCATCCTATGAAGCCGCTTACCTAATCGCAACTATTGAAAACCTTACACAATTGGTAAAGAATGTCCCGTTGCGATTAAAATGCCTGAAATTATTCACTGAAAAAATATACAGACGAAGTAAGAAAAATTCCCATGTCAAATGATAGATACGGCGACTAGACGAAATTTGGAAATTAGCAAAGACCAGCGAGAACAACTTATTAGACGAATGAGACAGTCAACGATTTGAATATGTCTCTCCAAGACAAGAACATTTTTACACACAAAGACAAAATTCAGGCTTTTATAGAAAAAAATCTGATGTGCCCAGGCACATGACTTTATCATACTATATATAAAATTCATAGTTTCGCTGGTTGAGAATTCTATTTGATCGAGATCGATCGTGTCTGCATTAAAATAAAGCTAGTTAGCCAGGATTTGACAGACATATCGATTATGTTTTGACCTTACCTACTGTCAATAGAATATATTGACAGTAGGTATTGTCAAAACATTAGTATTTGACACTACTTACTGTTATTATAATGAAAATATCTGTCAAATTCTGGCTAACTAGCTTTATATTAATGCAACACGACCGACCTCAATCAAATACAATTTGCTCCTGCAGCTAAACTATTAATTTTACCAAAAAATGTCATAGACATAAATTATACAAAATTTCCTCTACTTTCAATTACTACTTAACTATTTTTACGAAATAGCGGCAGAAATACAGAAATGGCGGCTCATTTGCAAAATCCATGAAAACTGCTTAGAGTAAACATCTAGTTCCTTTGGACCCTTTTGAACAAAAAGCTTTTCAGCTCTAACTTTGACCAGATACCTTTACCTATTTCTCCAGAATCGTCGCCACAAAAAGACTGAAAAATACACACATACATACAGACATACACACACACACACAGACATTTTTTGTACCATGGTAAAAAATGTTCAGGGGACCCAATAGAACATATTTCCGCTAAAATCTCAACAAAATTTTTCAACACGATTACAATACTTTGTCATACTACGTATGATAAAGTAAAAATATATGTGGAAGCTTAAAGTTGAAGATAATTTATTTGAAATGTTCTCATATACCTACTGAGGATTTTCTTGTCAATAACGAGTTGACATTTGATTTGGTCTACTAAGCAAATACTTTCTACCGGAATTTTACTACAATAAATCAGATTAGATTCAATACCCATTTGTTGTCAAAATTGAAATTGTAAATAATATATTAAATTTTTTCATATACGCTGTTAGGCGTAAGTAGTTAGTAGTAATCGCACTTATAATTTTGAGTTGGAGTTATGGAAAAATGTGTTGGGTCCAAGTGGGTCGCCGATAAAAAAAGTTTGTGAAGCCCTGTTCTAAACGATCGAATCTCTCCGTCCATGAGTCATATGCAATAAACAAAACAAGAACACATGGAAACCCTACTCCCTGGCGACACATAAACTCCAAAACCTTTTGGCAACCGCAAAACATTAATTAACCATGTAATACTTACATCAAATAGAGAGGAAATTTCACCACACGAACCTAGTAGGTGCACTATAAATTACACAGATGCGCACTAAGATTTAACGACAAAAGAAGACGTTGCGGGTTATTACAGTGTGACTTTGTTTATTGTTCCACGCCATTTGAGCTGGGCGTAAATTTATAGCGACTTCCACTGTATTGTACTGCAGCACAATTTTATACTAGCAAAAGAACTTAAAATTAACTCCAAATTGTTTTTATTGGTGTGTACCTTGTAAAACGTTGTTTTTTATGGTTAAGGTCGCTGGTCTAAACGATGCAACAATAAGAGATTTTTGTCAGTGTATTTCTAATGAGAAGTGGTTAACTAGGCCAGTATCAGATGCCTGTGGTTAGAATCGGAATACCACTTTCTGGTACTAACGCTGATTTTTTTGTTTACTCTGTATATACAATCCTACTACCGAGAATATAATCTTGTTAAAACTTCTCGCACTGCTCGTAACATGGGTTGTCTACTGTCTACTAATAACTACTAATACCTTCCAGAATTTTGCCTTATTTTTTATTATTTTGGTATATTCGGATGAAATAGGAAACTTATGATATGATCAGTTTATCAAGAATTCCCAAGACTCGGACGAATTATTACAGACCTATTTTTGAGGACACAAAACTGCAGAAACAGAGAGTTAAAGATCATCTGCTTTTCTCCTTTTTTTATATCACCAAATTTCTCTTCAGTGAAGTCAACTAGAAACTATCCACCGGAAAATATTTTAAAAAATTACTGAACCGATTTTGCCCATTCACGGATTTATCCTTCGTTTTTAAAAGATAAGCTTGTATACCAAATTTCAGATCAATTACTTCAAAATTTCGGCAGTTATCGTAACTTTTGTCATCTCAGGTGTTTTGATCCGGCAATTTTCGCTTTCTTTCATGAATCCCGAGATCAATCCAGGGATCCTGGGATTACAAAATCTTTAATCCCACAATCCTGGAATCAGTTTATTGTCCGGGATTGGAAGCCCTAGTAGGTACCTATGTATAATTAGTCTGTGATATTTTATAGTAATTAAAGCGCCAAGTAAAATATTGTCGTGGTAATGCTTATTACGAGGATTGTATAAAATGTGGATGTACTAAATTAACACTATAACATATGGCAGTTTCTAATGAAATGACGTTCGGCCGCCGAACAGAGTTGCCCAGACGGACAGACAGACGGACATAGGGAAATCGATTGCATAATTTTGACAAACCTCGTGAATACAGACAAAATACAATCATCCTCAATACTTCGCTATGTGGCTACTTATTTTAATTGTCCAAGTAAGTCATTACCATTAATTAGGTTATCAAGCGTCAAGGTCGTTCACTTGAGTTTTGTGCAAACTGGGGCAACTCTGTTCGGCGGCCGAACGTCATTTCATTAGAAACTGCCATATGTTATAGTGTTAATTTAGTACATCCACATTTTATACAATCCTCGTAATAAGCATTACCACGACAATATTTTACTTGGCGCTTTAATTACTATAAAATATCACAGACTAATTATACATAGGTACCTACTAGGGCTTCCAATCCCGGACAATAAACTGATTCCAGGATTGTGGGATTAAAGATTTTGTAATCCCAGGATCCCTGGATTGATCTCGGGATTCATGAAAGAAAGCGAAAATTGCCGGATCAAAACACCTGAGATGACAAAAGTTACCAAATGCAGTCAGTAAGAAACGCCTAAAATATACTTTATCTACGACTCACATATAATAAGTTCATTGCATACGAATCTATGACTATATAATCCTTGTCAGTATTACACGCCAATGATTATAATGACACTAGCGTTGTATAATAATGACAGTTCGTTCAAATAATGACTTCATTATTTGAACGAACTGGCATCATTATATGACGCTAGTGTCAAAGGCTGTCAAAACCTACGTAGATGACAGTTATGTGACAGTTCGCCTCGCCATCATTGACAAACACCTTTAAAATATTTGATATAAAATGGAATTTATGAGTCGTAGATAAAACGTCGTATTCGACTCGCACACAACTGATATAAATCGCTCGCATGTTTATACGCTCGCCTACGGTTGATGTTAAAAAATGCCGTTGGAGTGCAGCCTCACACTCCGATACGGTGGCTTGGAGATGGTATTAGTGAGCCGAAAACGTTAGGTTAAATACTGATTTATTATACAAAACTTAGGGGTTATAATCAAAAAGCCGTCTTAAAACTATTACAGTGGCACTAAAACTAATAAATGTTCTTAATAAAATACATGTAAGTATGAATTCCAAACCAATAAATACGTTGACAACCACTGGATTGCAATTGCACTCTGGACTGATCATTTTGCTGACTCCGCGTGTGACTCCGCGTTCTTGGTTCACAAGAAATTTTGCTATATGGTGTGGCCGTCCGATTCTGCTGAAATGCACATGGAATACATACGTTTACATTAGAAGTTTAATATTATAACGCTATTTTATTATACGATGTGGGAATTCATATTTATTATTCGCATAACGGAAAAAAATTGTTTAATTAAATTAACATAATGCCGACTCGACAAAAAAATAAGGGTAGCTTCATTAAAAGACTGCGTCCTTCGTTTTGCGTAGGGTTTCTTAATTAGTTTTTACAAAATATAAATTACCTAGCATTATTTTTCTGCCGGCCCTCAAAAGTTGTAGAGAAAACATATTTTTCCACTTTTGAGATCTAGTGCTAATTCATATTTCATTGAGATGTAGTATACTATACTTTACCACGGATTCCACCTTATAAATATCTAACCAAATACCAAATATAAAAATATAAAACACTACACAAATAAATAACAAATTACTAAAAGAAAATACTAAACTATGAATTACGTTATATTCTGCAAAACATTTCTTGTATTATTTGGTGTAGCAGCATTGGATATGAAGTAGGACAAGAAGTAATCTCGATACCAGAGAAATGTTAAGCTGTTGACTTGTTTGTTCCAGCTGGACCTGTGATTTATGGGTGTTTATTGCGACTTTCATCCCTAATCTCCACTTTATGGGAATTTTATACATGTGCAAAAAAGACAGCCACGGCTTCCGCCTTCTATCGACCGGTAGCAAAGCATCGCAAGCAGCCCGGAAAACATAATTTATAGTTCGAGGAGAAATAAACAATTCTATTACACAAGAACTACTGGAAAGTTTAACTGCGCAAACTTTTCGTGTAGTTTAATTGTGTTTTCGTGAGAATGGGAAACGTTCAGGAAAGAAAGTATTCCACCATTTATTTGGTCTGGAAACACCGACGTGTAATTTGAAGACGTGACTATACATGATTACTGAATATTATTATCTAATAGTGTGACACTTACCAAAGCTGGTAACTGGCCAAGTCAATTTAACAAATAAACTTCGCGTGGAGTGAAAGTTTTTGCAGCAGAGTAAACAGTGACTAGGGCAACCAAATCAACCAACAACGATACATGGGCGGCGCGTCGCACATCAAGATTTCGCTAATTTGAGAAAAAAGCACAGATTTTACGTGGATTCTGATCATTGACGACAGATTTGTTTGTGCTAAACACAAATCCGGGTTCAAAAGCATATCAGTCAGGTTATTGCGTATTATCGTCTTGACTGCTATTATCGCCACCACTACAAAAACCGTAGTCTGTACAAAATGCTCTTGCTCTCAAGCAAATAAAGTAACGCTTTGGATGAACATCCAAAGTTAATTATCCGGAGAGAATCATCCAGAGTGAATCATCGTTGTTCACATACTTTCACCCAGTTCTGTGGTTTCACTGTGGATTCACTGCAGTACCGCAATGTCCGTGTGATCTGTACATGACGCTATTGGCTGCCCTCTCAAAACATAAGCTCACCAGAATGCAAGAATTATACGTGCCAGCATACACTTTTATGTACACGTGAACTGATTCATGGCTTTAATGCAAGTTTATCGGCAAGACCCCGTGCCCAAAGATGTTGGTGGGTGAAACCATGGATTTTAAGGAGAGAGTCTGGAAGCTTCGTCAACGCTGTTAGGTGAATGGACAGAAGAAAATCCTGAGGAGTATAAGAATGGAAGACAAGCAATTTGCTTATCTACTCACAAAAGTAACTCCATTTATTAAAAAAAGATGTTTCGAGACCGAGTCGGTTCGTTTAAACATTTTACTACGCGTTCACTCTGGAAGAATCATCGGTTCGATGAATTACTCCTTCATCAAAAGCTACTAAGGGCTCAACTTGTTTCATCGCTTATCTTTGGTGTGTGTACACTTTGGATAAAACAAAAATGAAAGGCAATCTACACTTATTGCTTTGGATGATTCTTCCAAGATGAACATCGACAGTGACAAGTCTACATTGGATTTTAGCGGGTTCCTTCCATAGAAATCGTATTACTAGAATAAAAAATCTGATGTGGCCAGGCACATGACTTTATCATACTATATATAAAATTAATAATTTAGCTGCATGAGATTCTATTTGATCGAAAAATAAATAAAATAAATAAAATAAAACTAGTAGAACTAGACAGATATTAAGCTGCGTTCGGATATTGTACACCGTTGTAACCGGGTACACCGTTCAAATGACACTTACGTGTTATTGGGTGTAAAAAGTGACGGTGTACAATATCCGAACGCAGCTTATATTGACAGTAGGTGTTGTCAAAATCATGTCAAAACATTAGCCTGACATTACCTACTGTCATTAGAATCATAATTTCTGATATATCCTGGCTACTAGTTTAAATACAGTACGACCGATCTCGATGAAATAGAATTTGCTCATGTACCTATACTATTGATTGTACCAAAAAATGTCATAGTCATAAATTATTCAGAATTTCCTCATCTTTAATTTATTATTTAACTATTTCGACGAAATTCCAGAAATGGCGGCTTATTTGCAAAATCTTTCAAAAATGCTAAGACTAAACCTCCACTTCCTTTGGACGCTTTTCAACAGAAAGCTTTTCAGCTCTAAGATTGGTTATGAAACTTCTAAATACGAAGTTTCGTCCCGATACCTTTAGTACTTTCTCCGGAATCGTCGTCACAAAAAAACGGGTACACACACACACACACACGCACACACACACACACACACACACAGACATTTTTTTGTACCTTGGTCAAAAATGTTCAGGGGACCCAAAAAGACATATTTCCGCTAAAATCTCAAAATTTTTTTTTGGCACGATTACAATACTTTACATACTGCGTATGATAAAGTAAAAAATAAGTACATGTAATACTACTTTTATTACACTCTTAATACAACAAACCTAGTGATATTAAGATAATTATCTTTCTCTAGCATATACACGTGTTTGTCAACGAACAAATGAAAATAGTCCAAGTTGGTAAAGAATTCTGAATTATCGGCTGAATGTGAATGGATATGAATAAATGTGTTTTCCCTATTGTATATGAGAATCATGAGCAGATCAAATCGTTGCCTTTGCTAAATAGTTGAGCTCCGAGCTCTTAATTAAACTCGACTTATGTATACATTTTTGCACACTCGTAATAACATGAATATGCCGCGAATGCTTTCATGCAGTGCGCATGCTTAAATCAAATCCAATGGACGGGCGATTCCGAAAATTGCATTTTATAATAACAATACCCTTCCACAAGTAACTTAGAGATTGTCATTTGCTCCCATCCGTAACGCCCATCCCTAAAGACCAGCGACGCTCGCGAGTTGAAAGATCTTCGGCCAATTAGCATCTAACCCGTGCTATCTAAGATTTTGCAGAAAGTTGTTTCAGCTAGAGTGTGGGAGCTTTTCAATAAGTTTGCCATAATTCCGGTTGACCAATCAGGATTTTGCCGGGGTCACACCTGCACCCTTTTGGATGTAGTTGACGATGTCTTGGGTGGCCTTGATAGCATGTCACAGTGCTTATGTTGCTTGATTTGTCGAAGGCTTTTGATACGTTGCAACATGCAACACTGTTATCGGTTCTTCACTACGTTGGCCTTTCTCAACCAGCTATACCAGCTATAATTTTTTTGCCGCATACCTAGAAAAGCATAGTCAGTTTGTAAATTTCAATTCTGTAGGATATATCCCTGCACAGGTTACATGTGGTGTCCCACAAGGGTCTGTTTTGGGACCTATTTTATACCTTATGCATACAATGGGAATGCAGATGATACTTAACTCAACTCTTTTATACCTATGACGATGACGGTGCTATAATGCGTCATATGCTATAATGCTGCTGTGCGTAATGCACAGCAGCAAATAAACAGTCACTTTGACGTTGAAATCGTTTTGGTGCTGCAGCGGACCTCGTGCGGGCTACAATACACATTTGACATTACACATACGCATTGGTGATGCTACTCTGGATGTTGCGTCTGAATCGCGTCATTTGAGCATTGGGGTTGATTCCGAGCTCAGGTTCAGAAGTCACGTTGCGGGACTTTTGCGTCGCGCACACTCCAGTCTGAGGCTTCTGTAGAGCAGTAGGCATTTTTGAATCAGCGCCTAAAGACTCATCTGTGCGAGGCATTAGTTCTATCCATATTTAATTACGGGTACGCTTTGTATGGGTCCTGTATTGATGCTATTACTGGGAGTAAAATACAATGGTTCAGAATGCGTGTCTTCTTTTTATCCATGGAATAAGAAAGCGAGCAAGAGTTTCACTTACGTTGTAGAGGGTTGACTGGCTGAATATGTTGCGGCGCAGAGTCTATCATGCTGCGTGTTTGTATCGCAGGGTTATAGTACACAAATGTTACTGTTGGTTTGAAGTGACATATGTGACAAAAACTGTTTATTTTAGCTCCAAACTACTCTTTGCAAAATAAAAAAAAATAGTAACATGCTATAAATTTTACAGCTAAACAGCAAGTGATAAATCAGAACTCAAACTAAAGAAAAGGCCACTTAAAGTGTAAAAATCAACATGGCGCCCATAAGAAAACCAAAAGTTGGCGATAGTTTCTCCACCAGCTTTAAAGATACACATTTATGCAACTGACTTACTCGGGCCTGTTTTACGGGCAATGTTTTCGTTACATACGTCCTACTCCGCTGCTTTTTAATTAAAAACAATAAAAATCGATGTCTAACATTTTACAAAAGAAAATTAGTCGTATACGATTTTATAAAATCTACTGTTCCTTTTAACCAAACCAAAAGAACAATATTACCTACTAATTATTTTAAACAATAAATCATTATACAAAATCGAACAAGTGAAAACTGTTTAAACGTTTTTTTTCATAGAATTTGAACCTGAATCAGTAATAATAAGAAACAGAATAAAATGATGAGAACCGCTAAAAACATTTTTTTAAACTAGACATAGTTTAGAATTTCTGCTTTCCGATTCAGTTTCTACGGAACAAAGCACGCCAAAAACAGTTTCCACTAAAGTTAATAAATAAAGACAACCCTACTGCATAGCCATACATGCAGTAGCATAAGATTGGATTGATATTTAATAATTAATAAATAATTATTAACAAATAATAATTTTTATTTTTCATTAAATATAAACAGAACAGATAATAAGTGAAAAACTGGGATTAGATGAAAAAATTGTACCCTAACAACAAATATTATTAGTAGTATTAGTATTGTTAGATTAGTATTAATAGATTTGGATTACAGTCAACAGATTTTACTTGAAACAAAATTTCCGGAAACGCGCCGTTTGGGAGGTGCAGTGAATTAAATTAATGAAGACGAGAAAATGCTACCAACCTCAGAAATAACCGAGAACAAGTAGGTCCTAACTGCTGTGAGGTATCATAGCATAATTCTTCGAGCTTAAATTAGTTTTCTCAAAAATATAATGTAATGAAAGAAAGTTACTACTACTATGCTATTTCTTAACTTAGTAAATACCATTTTCCTAATGTCTTTAACCCACTGGATCTTCCAAACGATGCGTTTCCGGAAATGTTATAACCTACAAAATACACTAGAAGTTTATAATACTTACTCATTTACACTCTGTATATATACCAAGTATATAAAACCAAGTACAACCTTAAATTATTGATACAAAAAATCGGGCTTTCTATAAATAGCTACCCAAAAATGAAAACCAAATAAGCGACACTGGGCAAATAATTCGGCACCGTGCCCAACTATAACTCCCAATGGGAAGTACATACATAGAAATTTTCCGGCGCAAACACGGGCACAATGAGTCATATGCGATTTATGCAGTCTGAAAATTTTTCGTGGATATGGTCTGGTGGAATAATCAAAACCCTTTCAGCACATTCGCACAATTTCGCTCTGCAGGCTTTTCAGCGTTCAATAAATGTTTTGTCCAACACTGGAACGGCCGAGGCACAGCGTTGATGATTGTATTCACTGCGAGTGGAAATGTAAGGCCTATTATTTATTTAACCACCGATATATTACAAGAGAAACCACAGATGTTTAGTTATTTTCTTTTTTCACCACGTCAGCGTCCGAAAGTATTGATCCGACCAGACCTACGACGCTAAAAAAACAATAAACTCTGTAGAATTTTCCCGGTACGTTACCAGTGAAGCTAACAGTAATGTGATTACGTAGATAAAGTTATACGATTTACCTAATGGGGTTACGGATGTTTGAATGATAAAGCCACTTCTGTATTCGCAATTGATTTCCACGCTACATAGTCATTTGATGACATCGTATTATATAGGTTTGAATAAAACCGATTTGTTTTACGGTGGACTAAATTTATCATTATACAGGAGTGTGTTTCACAAATAACGGCTAACCTTGAAGAACATATCCGCCAAGGACAGAGAAGCAATGTTGGTCAAATAACGCATTGGCCGGGTACGAGATGCAAGTTCTCTACAGTTGTTGGCGGTACCATGTCCTCGAGGCGAAAATGGTACAGTTCGCTACTAAATGTTACAATTATCTGTAGTGTATAAAATGGCCCAAGCAAATTTGTATTACTTATTACAATGTTGCATTTGTTATTTTTTTCCTGTATTATTAAAGTTGACAACGCGACACTTATTGTGTATCCCATTACGATAATTTAGACAAACGATATGTTATGAGTTTTGACAGATCGGAACAAAACACAATGCGCCTTGCACTACTGCGCAAAGTGTTGCCCGGTATTTTTCCGCTAGGAGCACTTACGAGATAAAAAAATCTATTATTGTAATGCCAGATGGGCTAAGGGTATTCTAATTAAAAAATAAGAAAGATGTAGAAGTAAAATTCCTAGTTATCTTACCAAAAAATTTAATTTTAGCCTAGCCCAACTCGTTATTTATTTAGGAAGTTACACTGAAAATTTCATTAACTTTGAACAATAGAGCCTCGATGGCAATATTGACATTCCCGCCACCATTTTTATAACCCCCCCCCCACATTTACTATGGTAGGGTATATTGAGTTTGTCACAACATTTGCAACACCCTTAAGGAAGCGTGGCAGGTATAGACTTGTATATACAGGGTGAGTTATTAGTATCCCGGGGGTCCATAGTTAATAAATCGCTTTAGAAAGAAAAAAATATTTTATACAAAAGTTGTTTGACTCGCCATTTTCAATAACGTAAAATTATTTTCATTTATACAGGGTGTTGCATTTAGGTGTGACGGAAAGCATATACACTTTTTAAAATGGAACGCGCTGTATATTTTATTATATTATGAATACCACTCAATTTGTTTATCCAACCGTGTATGTTGCTAAGTCACCGCGTTAATAGTTCCAGAGATATTCAACTGTTTTTCCAAAACATGCCCGTTGCAGGATCTTTTTAAAAACTATGTAAAAACGACACTTTTGCCGATTTTGCCTTTAAACTACGTGAGACAATAATCAAAGCCAGTAGGTAGATGATAGTATCCAAAGATATTAGATACACTACACAGGGTGTTCATTGAACTTAGTACATTTTGATGTTTTGCAAATGGCTTTTTCTCGAGTTTTTTAAATGGAACACCCTGTATAATATGTGTTGGCCTATATTTCGCTCCAATTTACATCTAATATGTCTTACACCAAATGTTACTATTTTTTGTGATATTTGCAATTTAACGAAAATGTAATGCAATTGTAAATTTTAATATTGCTGTGGGTAAGGTATTCGGTAGTTTGATGTAAAGTCTTCAAGTGGCGATAGAAGAGGCAACCGAACACGCGATTTAAAAATTTCAAACTATTGCTAAAGTAAACCCTAAACCCTGTACTTTTGGGTTAACTATCGTAAAAATGTGTTGACTTCTGAGTGTTGAAAATCAGATTTTCTTTGATGTTATTTATGTGCTCACACACAAAAACCAAATGTGCAACCAAAACAACTGATAGGCGTCGTTAGATTCAGATTTTCATTCATCGCCATAAAAAATCTATTAAAAATACTTCCAAATAACCCACTTTCCATTCACATTTTCAATATTACTCCTACAATCATTCATATTATCGCAATTTTGAATTGTCTCTCCAGAAAAATAACCTATTTTAAACCAATTAACAATAATAAGTAGACATTGTTTGTTGATTTTTGTACTGAATACAAATCCGTAGCTCATCAAGACAGGTGTTAGGGTTTCTGTTTGTTTTTGTGTATGAGCGCACATTGTATTACAATGAAACGTCTCCGCACAAGTTTGACACAAGTGAACAATTTTTCACGATAGTCCCCCTAAAATTACACTGTTCCTGGTTCTCTTCGGAGCCCAACTGAAGTTACTAGGTCTTCAGGTTCGCTCGCTGTACGTTTGTAAAAATTGCAAAGCATACTTACAAAGTTGTGTAATACCTTGATAACCGTAATACTTTATATATGAATAAATCTAGTTAAATAGGTTCTAACTGGCTTCTTCTATAACCCTTTAAATATTTTACATCATGATACTCAGCACACTGTATACAGAGCAATATTAAGATACTAAATAGCATACTACTCTTTAAATTCCAAATATCACAAAAACTAGTGAAAATAGACACGATATAGTGAACAGAAATTACAAAGAACAGGGACATTTCGATTAGCAAATAATATATAGGATGTTCCATTTAAAAATCTCAAGAAAAAGCCATTTAAAAATTTTTAAAAACTCGTGCATGCTACGATCACCCTTTATAGCGCATCTAACTTTTCATGACATCAGCATCTAGCTATGGGTTTAGTTATTATGTGACAAAATTTTTAGGACGATATCTGCAAAAATGTAGTAATAACGTAGTTTTTGAGAAAGGCCTGCAATTGCCAATTATTTGACAAACAATTGAATATCTCAGAAACTGTTTACTTTACACAGGTACAACGTACACAGTTGGAAAGACAACTTCCTTAGTATTCATAATATGGTATGATATACAGGGCGTTCCATTTAAAAAATGTACTGGCTTTCCGTCACGCCTAAATGCAACACCCTGTATACATGAAAATAATTTTACGTTATAGAAACTAATGAGTTAAACAACTCTTGTATAAAACATTTTTTTCTTTCTCAAACGATTTGATGACTATCGACCGCCGGGATACTAATAACTCACCCTGTATATTTTTGATCAGCATTGAAAACTGAATCTATTTAGCTATGTCCGTCTGTCGGTCCGTCTGTCCGTCTGTGTACACCTATAACTGCCGTAATTTTGAAAAAATTGATTTGAAATTTGGTATACAAGCTTATCTTTTAAAAAGTAAGGACAAGTTCGTCAATGGGCAAAATCGGTTCACTCAATTTTGTGTTTTAATATTTTGCTGCGGTTTTAACTTCAGCCCGGCTTAAGATAATTTTCTTACTAGTCTATTCTACGATATAGACGAATAGAAACCACATAGACAGTGTACAAATAATAGTATACAAATAGAAAAGGGTGGAGGAATGTGAATTTTTCAGAAAGCTCTCAAACGTCTTTCGGTCATACGCGATCGGCTATTCACCGTTGCAGGACTTAGACGATGTCTTTAAAACATATAAAAAGTCAATTCGCACTATACGGAACGCCACGACACGTCAGAGAACGACAACATCACGTCAAAATATTGTTAATCGTATTTTGTATGGTAATGTTCACACTATACGGAACGTCATGGACCGTCAACGTCCATGATGGTTAATCTCTTAGATTAGTGTGAGTAAGTTGTTAAGCCACTTTCAAAATGTCGTCAAAAGTATGAATTACAAATATGTACATTATTGTTGTTTTATTTCTTCAATAATTGCATTACCAAAGCTGGGCACAAAATCGTTAATTCGTTAATCGTTAATTAACGAAGTTAAATTTTTCGTTAACGAATTAACTATTAATCAAACTTTCAAAATCATTAACGGACTCATTAACTTCCGCTACATTCATCATCCGTTAATTCAAGTCCGTTAAATCGAAAATGTCATAATTAAACATTGCAAAATGCTATATAAAAATATAATAATAAAAATATAAATATATGTAAATTGCTGCATTCTGTGCAGGTTCGGACTTAGTTTTATATACATATGTGACGTACCAGTTTGAGTGACGCGGCGTCCGTATATAAAGCAGGCCCGCGAATTTAGTTTTTAGCTCTTCTGACTCCAACCACATTTAGCTTCTTTTACATCTGTGCAACTCAAACGTGCAATTCAATCATTCGTCAAGACTCAAGTAGCATGTGATTGCATTTGATTTTCTGTTTTACATTATTGACTATGCAACTGTTGGATGCATGAAATTAGGATCAGTTCTAAATACGTGCGATTTTAACGTGCGATTCTAGTAACATTCTCGGATTTATTTTTTGTCTACAAACGAAAATGTTGTGATGACACCAGTGTGTATAGACGCGAAACAACCTATTCCACATTGCCTTACTTGTTCTTGTTTTCTGTGATTAAAAATGTCGATTTCAAAATCGCATGGTTGAAATTGCAGGTTTGAAAAGTTTGTTAAGTAGCTTTAGTTGATCTTTTCAATGTCTTCTATAAATCTTGATTCTCGCAAAGTAGTTATTTTCGTTCCCACAGTGCCTAGTTTTTTAAATCTCCTAAATTTTTTGTATAAAATGTTAACGAATAACGGTTATCTTTAACTTCCGTTACATTTGTAACAATCTAACGGACTATCGGTTAACGAAGTTAACTTTTTCGTTAACGGACTAACGATGAACGAACTTTCTGATTAACTTTTCCCAGGTTTGAGCATTACTATACAGGATCTTTCACGACCAGCTGCCCTTAGAAGTACATGGAGAAGTTTGTGCATTAAAAATATACGTAGGAGTGAACATTGTTTCTTTGCTAATAATAAAAAATCTGATGTGGCCAGGCACATGACTTTATCATACTATATATAAAATTAATAGTTTAGCTGCATGAGACTCTATTTGATCGAGATCGGCCATGCCTGCTTTAAAATAAAACCACTAGAACTAGACAGATATGTCGATTAAAGCTGCGTTCGGATATTGTACTCCGTTGACACCGGGTACACCGTCCAAATGACACTTACGTGTTATTGGGTGTAAAAAGTGTAATGTAATATGCGAACGCAGCTTATATTGACAGAAGTTATTGTCAAAACATTAGCGTTTGACACCAAGACTACCTATTGTCATTAGAATCAAAAAATCTGACAAATCCTGGCTACTAGTTTTCATGCAGTACGACCGATCTCGTAGAAATAGAATTTGCTCATGCAGCTAAACTATTGATTTTACCAAAAAATGTCATTGTGCTAAATTATTCAGAATTTCCTCATCTTTAATTTATTATTTAACTATTTCGACGAAATTCCAGAAATGGCGGCTTATTTGCAAAATCGTTCAAAAATGCTAAGACTAAACCTCCAGTTCCTTTGGACTCTCTTCAACAGAAAGCTTTTCAGCTCTAAGTTTGGTGATGAAACTTCTAAATATGAAGTTTCGTTCCGATACCTTTAGTAGTTTCTCCGGAATCGTCGCCACAAAAAACGGGTACACACACACATACATACACACACACAGACATTTTTTACTTTATCATACGCAGTATGTAAAGTATTGTAATCATGCCAAAAAAATTTTTTGAGATTTTAGCGGAAATATGTCTTTTTGGGTCCCCTGGACATTTTTGACCAAGGTACAAAAAATGTCTGTGTGTGTGTGTGTGTATGTGTGTGTGTGTGTGTGTGTGTGTGTGTGTGTGTGTGTGTGTGTGTGTACCCGTTTTTTTGTGGCGACGATTCCGGAGAAACTACTAAAGGTATCGGGACGAAACTTCATATTTAGAAGTTTCATAACCAAACTTAGAGCTGAAAAGCTTTCTGTTGAAAAGGGTCCAAAGGAACTGGTGGTTTACTCTTAGCATTTTTCGAAGATTTTGTAAATGAGCCGCTATTTGTGTAATGTCGTTAAAATAGTTAAATAATAAATTAAAGGAGAGGAAATTTTCTATAATTTATGTATATGACATTTTTTGGTAGAATTTATAGTTTAGCTGCATGAGCAAATTCTATTTCATCGAGATCGGTCGTACTGCTTTAAAACTAGTAGCCAGGATATGTCAGATTTTTTGATTCTAATGACAGTAGCTAGTGTCAAACGCTAATGTTTTGAAAATACTACTGTCAATATAGGCTGCGTTCGGATATTGAACACCGTTACACTTTTTACACCCACTAACACGTAAGTGTCATTTGGACGGTGTACCCGGTGTCAACGGAGTACAATATCCGAACGCAGCTTTAATCGAGATATCTGTCTAGTTCTACTAGTTTTATTTTAATGCAGACATAGCCGATCTCGATCAAATAGAATCTCATGCAGCTAAACTATTAATTTTATATATAGTATGATAAAGTCATGTGCCTGGCCACATCAGATTTTTTAACCTTGGTCAAAAATGTTCAGGGGACCCAAAAAGGCATATTTCCGCTAAAATCTCAAAAATTTTTTTTGCCACGATTACAATACTTTACATACTGCGTATGATAAAGTAAAAATACCTGGGAATATAGGTGTTTTCTAGCTGATCGTGACATAGCCACTAATAAGCTTAAAATCCGTCGCCTAGACTCGACAGAATTGAGCCGGATGATTTTGTATTATCGGCAAAGGTTCCAAGTTCACTTAACTTGAAAATACCTAATCATTTCGGTGTAAATCTGATTACAAAATTACGAAGTATATTTGGTAGCCTACTCATTTCGAAACAAACCTTAAGATAGGTTGACACGCTGCGCAAAGCAGCTCGTCAGGCATCTACTGTCCGATTCAGATAAGTTGAGCGGTCTAAAACAGTCCACAATTATTGGTAAGGTACGGAATTACTTTTTACATATATTAGTAAAATGATAGAAAAGGATACAAATATTTCCGCTTGCTTTAATTAATTGGAGTTATATAATAGTCAACAATCTGTGTTACATATAATTACTATAGTGCACTGACTCCCAACCGGTGGGGCGCTGCCCCCTAGGAGCGATGCGGCATTATGAGACGGCCGTGAGCGAGAGAAGGACAGCGAAAGCAGGTTGGATAGTGGAACAATTCTAGTTTCTTTTGACAGTAGTCATGGTGAACTGTCACTCAGAAGACATCCAGTAGCGGCGGTTTATTAATTAATGTTATTAATGTTTATTAATCTAGCGGCCTGCCTCGAGCTGCCATGTGATACACACGTACCTGAAACACGCTCTGTATTGAAAATAATTTTAACTGTGTCACCGTATTTTTGATATTCTTGATTGTGATTATGTGTTCAAACCGTGTGACTGACACTGCGTTGTTCCTGTGCTCGTCCAAATTAGTTTGTTCCCGAATCTCTTCATGATCCGTTTAGATAATTTTTGACTTTGTACGTACTGATGATGGTGGTGTCCACCGAAACATGTCTACAGTAATTTAAATAAACTTGCAAGGATCAAGGAGGCTTTTATTTGAGTTCAACATTAATTAATTGAATTGCACGAATCATACCGGAACAAAAAAGAAATATATTCAATTGATAAAATGAATGTAGAATAGACGTATACTTACTGTCCATCTAATCTTCAACAAAAACGCTGGTAGTAAAAAAACTCTAAGTACCTACCTCATTAGGCGGCCAATTTCAAAATTTTAAACGATATGTAGCTACAACGATCAGCAATAAAAATAAACGACCGGAATATGCAACCAGTTGACGCAATAAACATGAAGCAATTTCCACCCTCGGCCGTTACTGCAAAACAATTACGGTCGCGCTCGTTGTACTGCTCCGCATGGCACACATTTCAAATCGGCTGGGTATTAGCGAGCTTAATTTATCTCCATCGCCTCCGGTGGTGTCTCCGTATCGGAATCACTATTTCATTGATTTCATCTTACCGGGTTCAACATGTAACCAGCAAAATTTATGGATCACGTTTCGAACACCGAAAGGGTTGATATTCATAATCGCAATTGAACTCTTAATTTCTGGTTACATTTATCGCTTGACATTCGATAACTAAAATGCATCGATACTAATATTGAATGCATTTTATTTATATTCACAATTATTATTCTATATAAATAGTGAAGGGTAATTAGATTTTCTTCTCGGCAAATCGAATTACCAGTTTAAATGGCATAAATCTGTATGGCTTAAAAATTGGCATTATTTGTTATTATATTTATGCAGTTGTTGAAATACTTATATTATTGGGGATATAAGCAATTGTAATATTTACATATAATATACAGCAAAAGTTGCGTAACTTTTTCATAACGTGCAGGTGCTTATTAGGGATGAGTCGTTCGCGAACGAACCGTTCAAAATGAACGGGTCCAATGTCTGAACCGTTCGATCCGGTTCAACCCTGGCAAACTGACCCGTTCAGTAGTTCGTTCGTTTACAGCGTTTACGCACTCGGCTCATTTCTGCTCAAGGCATAGATGGCTCAAGGCAGACACAGTCCAGCCTTTTGCGACTATATTTTAAATACTTTTGGGATATTATGTTGAATCGGGAGTTGATAATGAAGATCATTAATTTTAATAAATATAATTTATTAAACAAAATGAAAGTTTGAGAATATATAAGGAAAAGTATAAAAAGCATAAAAAGCAGAATGAAAGATATGAGATTTTTGCGGTAAAATTGAACGATTTGTTTAGTTAATCATACAGAACTTATTGAAAAGTATTGTATAAATTCCGTAAAATCAGCTTTCGAAAATCGTAAAAGATGAAAATTAATTTAAATTATATATATGCAAATACCATTGACTTATTAGCCTTAGTAGCATTTTTATAGGATCTATTTTGTTTTTGTTACTGAATGGTAATTTCTATCAGCATAAATTACAAGAAAAACTAAGTTAAATCAGAAAATTCCAGTTCTGACAAAGAAAAGTAATATTCGCAGGAGTTAGGCCGTCGCGCGTCGGTATATTCGTAAAAATGACCCCCCTGTCACATAGGGCCGCTGCGATGGCTGAACGAAGATACCAGCAATGCGCGCGTCGTGTGTCTCGTTCTTTGTGAACGGTTCGTTCACAAGATCCGTCTATAACCTATATGAAATACGTTCATTTTGAACGGTTCGGTCGCTCGGTCGGTCCATATGAAAGTCGTTCATTTTGAACGGGTCCGTTTGAACGGGTTATTTTAGTGAGCCGGTTCGACTGAACCGGCTCACTGAAATGACCGAGAATGCCCATCCCTAGTGCCATTATATGCTGATGTCGGCATTGCCATTGTAGATACCTGTCGGTCTGGTGCCATAACTCCTTCCTCCTCGATATTGAAGTTCTCCTGAACTTCGGACTTTCGTTGCCCATGCGGGCGTTGCTTATGTTGATAATAGGGCACAGACACATATCCCAGAATAGCGATTATAACTAGATACATTATTATACTATGAATTACATGGCTACGTTCTAGCGAAGGTTTTGCATTCTTTCAGTTTTAACCAATGTTGACAAAGATCGAGAGACGGCATTTGTTCTTCCGTAACAAAGAGCATATCTCTTTGGATGACGCCGTTGACTTTAGAAGTTTAAATGGTTACACCTTCAATATGATAATCACACAAGTTTATGTTATTGATACTATAAACTACTTTAATTTTGAAATTCCTTTGTATTTTTCCAGAAATTTCCTTCACTTTGCAGACATCTCGTGCAACTATAATTATCACATGCGGATACTCAAAAATCTTATATTTTTCCTTATATTTATATATAACCAGCCTATAATTACATTCATTTCGGTCATAATATTCAATTTAATTAGAGCACAAGCAATCGTTTTTCATGGTTGTTTACATTCATTTCCTACTAACAAATATTTATGATCGTTACAAGCAACACA
Organism: Aphodius sticticus; assembly: GCA_963966075.1. Lineage (NCBI taxonomy): Eukaryota > Metazoa > Arthropoda > Insecta > Coleoptera > Scarabaeidae > Aphodius > Aphodius sticticus. The sequence continues at coordinate 68,568,852 of OZ014506.1, forward strand.
ACTGACATCATTACTCATCACAAAATAGGTACCGTATTTTATAGAAGTGAGTGGATACATAACATAATTCCTCGTCATCTGTTATTGGCATACTTATAATAAACACGTAAACGGCTATATCCTGATATGCTTTTATGGTGATCAAAGATTCAAATAAGTGAATATTTTCTTGAATTACTTCTAAGGGAAATCTGTGTATTTTGCCTAAGTATATGGATTTTTATTGTTCAATCAGTCGGTGAGGACTAATCAATTGGGAATGCAATATTTTGGCTTTAGCTAAATTAATTATTTTAATAATTTCAAAGATCTCACGACCAAACATTTCTTATTTGTCGTTTCATTAATTGTTCTTTTTCTAGTTTTGCAATTGTTTCTTTCACATCACTTAAATCCAGTTTAATATTCTGAAAGTTAATATTTATATTACTCATCGTTTCATTTACGTATTTTGTTATGCCATCGTGATTATTAATTATAAATTGTTGATTATTCTTTAATTCGCTAAGTATTTTATCATAGCGTTGAGCGTCCTAGATATCAATATTTCCCGTTATAAATTGTATTCCTGTTCGAACAATGTTCAACACGCCGCGTTTTTCTATATTAGTTATTTGATTGTTAATATTCAAAGGTGGGAGTTTATTTTTAACTTGGTTTAGTAGGATTCCTATAGCATTTTCCGTGCCATACAATAATTTAAACTGTGTGTAAATATCATCATGAGTTTTAAAGATAGTAGTTAAATTTTCAAGGTTTATTCCAGTTCCTTCATACTCGTATATGCTACTATTTGTTTTAGTTTCGAATTACCAGGCCCAAGTCGAACCTTATTCTGTTGTAATTTTTGAATGATATAAAGATCTACAAATGGATTTTGTGTTTTACCTTTTCTATTGTGTTTACGATATACGATTGAGCCAATTTGAAAATCTATATCTATTCGTATTTTGCTTTTCTATGATTTTAGTCTTATTGTTAGTTTGTTTACTCTGAATATCATTGTAAAGCACTTGAGTTAGATGCTTATGATCATTAGCATAATTTCCCGTTATAATTTTCTAATAATCTAAATTCATTGGGTCATTGGTATCTATTCGTCCGAATAGAATTTCGAAGGGTGTTAATTTTGTTATAGAATTTATGCTTGAGTTATAGAATAATATTACCCTTCTTCTAATATTACCCCTGCTTCGGAAGGTCTAATATCTTTATCATATAAGTTTTTAATTTTTTAATTTAAGCGGTATTTACACTTTTCTTCTGCAACATAAAAACAACAATAGAGACGATAAGGACAGTTTATTTGAAGACGCAATCACATTTTGAAAAGTCAAAATTCAAAAATATAGAATGACCGGGGTGGGACTATTGGTAACACGTTGCTGGAAGGAGAGAAAACGGTACACATGCCATGAAATGGAGTTTGCTGTGGTGTGTTCGGAATCCGAATTATTAAGAAAAGATTAACAGGATTACCAAAAGAGTTTTAATGATTGTAATATATTTATATACATATATATATATATATATATAATGAAAATGTTTAACGACATAATTTGTCAAATTAATATTTATAGGTTAATAATATGGTGCCTGTATGTCACCATATTATTAACCTATATATATATATATAGACAGAGTTAGAGCTGAAAAGCTTTTGGTTCAAAAGGGTCCAAAGGAACTGGATGTTTACTCTAAGCCTTTTTCTGTAATTTTGACAAAATAGTTAAATAATGAATTAAAGTGGAGGAAATTTTGGATAATTTATGTCTATGATATTTTTTGGTAAAATAATTAGTTTAGCGGCATGCACAAATTTTATTTGATCGAGATCGGTCGTGTCTGCATTAAAACTAGTTAGATGTATTGCCAAAACATCAGCGTTTGTCACAGTTCGACACTGCTGTATAGTATGATAAGGTTATGTGCTTGGCCACATCAGTTTTTTTTATCGTGTAAACGTCCCAAAAGTGTTGCATATATGTTACATACAAACGAAAAAATTATTATATTTGCTCTTTTAATAAATATGTTGTTTTGGGCCATAATAAAAATCGAAATTGTGATATAGATAAATATTTTGCATTGCATTTCCTTATAAAGAAAAAACAGACCCCACCTGGATGACGCACTATGAATAGGAGGGAAATTGCGCTGTTCTTCGGTGAACCAGCATCTTCAAATTCATTAGGAAACAGTGTATACTATAAACAGTTGCGTCCATTATTTTTTTAAATAGTATTATTATATTAATCATTTCCCCATCTACCAATCGGTGTAGGGGTATCTACATGAAATCAAAAAAAAAATACAATTCATCCTAACTTAAAGTAATTCTGTGTACAATATAACTCAACACTGTTATTCTGTTAATCTGGTGAAGTTTCTCCAATGAGTTCGATTCTTTGCTATTTGTCTTGCTTCTGGTATAGTCTTTCCTCTCCTAACTAAGGCAATAGCCTTAGTGACGGTGTTGCCCCAGTCTTCTTCTGGTCTACCTCTTCCCCTTCTTATGGTTATTCGTGATTCCCATACACTTTTCACAGGTCTGCTCTCGTCCATCCTTTGCATGTGGCCCCACCAACTGAGCTGTCTTTCCTCTACATAATCCAAAATGGAATCCGTACCAAGAGCCTTTCTTATGTCGTCGTTCCTTTCTCTGTGTGTTCTGGTTACTCCCTTGACTCCTCGTAGGTATTTCATCTCTGTGGCCTGTATTTTGCTCTTCATCGATCTATTTAGAGTCCAAGATTCACTCCCAAAGGTCAATACAGGTCTATACATGGTCTTGAATATTGTCATCTTTGTTTCACTCAGCACTTCCTTCTTCCTAATAAATTTCTTATTCAGTGCGTGATACATTTTAACTGTTTTCTGTATCATTTCACTTATGTCCCTGTCCTGTTTCCCATTGTTTTGTATTATTACCCCACGGTATTTAAATTCGTCCACCTGCTCGATATTTTTCGCGTCGATTTTGATGTTTATCTTCTCCATTTCCCGTGACGTCACCATTACCTTTGTCTTATTCTTGCTTATTTTCATTCCATTTCTCTTTAGGGTTTCGTTCCATATATCTATATTATTTTGAAGCCCTTCGAAGCTTCCCGCCATAATAGGGTATTTGACTATTATTGGAAAACCATCTTAGTGTGTTTATCCATTCACCCTACATTGTAAATGCATTATTTTTCGTAATTATTTCCTCAATATTTCATAAAAATCAGCGATAAAAATTGAATCACAAAAGTCCCGCCAAAACGATACTTTCTGTTGTGTGACGTCACCGGTTAGTAGATGTCAAATCCGCCCATATGGTCTGTCAGCCTGCTATCAGCATCAGTATCGTCGCCGTTTGGTAATAGGGGTCTTGCATGATTTTACCTAACTTAACAAGTAAAATCCTTAGGTGGTAAGAAAACCGTGTGAAAAATCTTTCCGCTTAATATTGTTGCAATTGTTATTGAACATCAAAGTTTAAACCGCGCCAAAACACTCCGTGACGTCATAAGTTTGGTGAGAGGCTCAGCGAGCCTAGGCCGTAGAGAGCAGCCGAAAAAATAGGACCTACGGGCACGAGAATGGCATCGAATTGAATGTATAGCATTTGGAGGACGTTGTGTGCGTTCTGATAACGAATAAGTATAGTTGGGTCATGGAATCTTTGCGTGTTGTCAAAAGTGACAGTCGTCTGAGAAGACGTACGTCTAACTTTAATGTCAATCTTTTCACCTGTTATAGAAAGAGTGAAGGCATGACAATCGCATCGTAACTAGCTCATGTCACTTAGCCTTCGACCAAGCATGGTACGTCACACCAATCACAGCGCGTTCATATTTAAATGGACTAGACCGATTTTAATATTATTAATTGCGTAATAACAGATTTTTTTCTTAAAAAAAAAAACGTTTGCGGACGGTTCTGGTATACATTTGGCACTAATAGAGCGTATTAATTTTTAATTTTGAGACTTAGTGCAAGACCCCTATTGTGTTGTATGATGTGTTGTTTTCACAATTTCTACATAAAAGTGGGTTATAAATGGTGTATAAATCCACAATGCAGAAATACGTCAAGAAAAACTGTGGATAAACTTTTTGTAGCTGTTCCGCAAGATTTGAAACTGCGAAGAAAGTGGTTGGCTCGTAGAAATCCAAATGAAATAAATAGCGGCCAATACAAGTGTTTTTTGTTGTGAAGATTACTTCGACATAAGTAAAACTGACTAGAATAAGTTATCTATCCTATTTTCAAACCAGGTATTATCTGATCTGACAGCTTAAGGTTAGGGCTATCCTAACCTACAAAGTTATGCTTACATACATCGAGCTTATATGACTAGAGGGAGCGTGCCGGGCTTTGTTTGTGGCCAAAGATAATAAGGTCGAAAGTCGTACATAGTCTCGTTCCCAATGTAACGCACCAATGAGCGGTCAGATTAAACTGGCGGCTATATGTCAAATTTGAATTAGGCAGTCGCGTATGGCGTGAAAGGTGTAGTATAGATCTAACCATAGATCTAACCTCACACAATAAAAATCCTTTTGAATGTACATACATTTGTAGTACCTGTTATAATTGTGACATTTGTAAAATAAAAGCAATTAAGCCATTCAAGAGCAATTAATTCGCTATTCCAGTTCTCTGCAGAAATCTTTTTGAGTTCAACTTTTATATAGTAGCAACAGAATCCATTTTTTTTATAGGTTTTTTACATGTTTTACTTATTTTCTTTAATAGGAATATGGGGAATAAACTACAAGCAAAATGCAACTAATAATAGGAAAATATTTTATTTGAACAAAGTTTAACTACTGGTTTTTAAACAAAATGGTCTGGTGTAAGAACTTCGAACTCTTTTTTCTGATTCTAATAACATGGTATTACACAAATAATGCTCATTAATGTTGATAAATTGCACACTTTTTATCTTAATCGCATGTTGTAACGAGACTATTGGCGAATTCGAGCAGTTTTCTTGGTTATGGTAGTTCTTGCTAATGCTAAAACTGCCCGTGCTTGAGAGGACGAAGATAAGTCTGAAGAATGTATATCACCCATATATCGAGGATTGTACCTACAATAAAATAACGTTAAAATATACCTAAAACAATTAAAGTTTCATATTACATACATTTTCTCCTTTTTTTGGCGGTGCTGAAGGGTGTTCCGTTGGTGGTGCGCTGCGTGACACGTTCAAACCTCGTAGTCGTGGCAGTAATTGTTCACTCTGTGTGTCCCCTAGTTTCTGCTACAACTGCATCTTCTGCATCGCTTATACTATCTACGTCCGTATTTTCATTTGGTAGATCACTCATAAAAAAATACTTGGCACCGCACTACAGGAGAGATATGGTCTGCCGTCTTTTCCCAGTTTATAATCGCTATTAGAAAAGTGTCTTGAACACAACACAGTTGTGTTAAAAACCAAACAAATTTTGATAGGTATAGCTTCAATCCGAGCTTGTTTTGAGTCCTGAACTGTTGGAAATCTACGAGAAGGTTTATATCATAATTTAATATTACTGTATTGCGGTAATAAAGGTCATACCTGTGACACGTTATATTTTTTGATGCTGCCTTTTTACAAAAGCAGCAGTTTCACCCCATTGTTACCTCTTAACCATCCAAGGTTACCATCTACATGCATCTGCATGCATCTCCATAGGTAACCAAACTGCTTATAACCTCGATGTAAACAAATGTTCAAAGTAATGGCGGTATCTAGCTTCTGTGCGCATGCGCGCTCAATGTGCACGAGAATCTATACGAAATTCGACCTTATTGACCAATGTATGTTGGGCCAAAACAAGCCAATGCATTGGGATAGGCCGTACTCCGTCTAGTTATAGATGGTCTAAGCTTACATATCACTTTAGTGCTATTAAATTCAAACGAGAGAAGCATAAGAGCGCGTTCGGATAACCCGGTATTGTACGGTGAAAGTGACGCGCTGCATAATAGGCGGACTAACGCCATACGGCGTTTATCTGCATATAAGAGAGAGACAGCCGCCCCAGGTTACCTGAGCATTGCTCTTCCCATACCCTCCCTGACAAACCGAACGCGCTCTAAGCGTACTAACGAATGAAGTCACTGGAGACTGAGCCAATTACAGAGCGTTTTCAATCACGTGATAGGACGTGAATAAAATTCAATTTTAATTTTGGTTTTTAATAGAAATAAAGCATACTTTTTTTGAAAAGTAATAACAAATAGTTTTTTAAACTGTAATCTATTAGGATGACTATAATACAAGCCATATTTTAAATACAGTCAAATACCCTATTACAATATCGTCAGCAAAGGCACATTCCGATATTTCTATGCTTTGTAATTTGCGATATCCTATCCAGAGTTTCTTCAGTTTGGGTCTGCACTGCTTTTTTAAACATAATACTACTTAATACTTAAAAATCCCTGATTTTTATATAATTTTGGTTCAAATAATGCTTAACAAAAATTTGTGAATTTTTAAACCACAACGATTTTCTTTGTATGGTGGCTGAATATGCTTTCTTTGTGCTCAGATTGCTTTTAAAATAAGGCAGTTTTCCTGTTTTTAGGCGAACGGATATATTTTTTCAATAAGCCTACCTACATAAATAACTGATAGATAGTATTACCGGTGTCCGGCAACATGTTTACTGAAGGCAAATCACGAATGTGTTGTCCTGTTCAGTACAGTTTTAGTAAAAATAGCAACCAATAGAAAAACATCCCCCGAAAAACATCAACGTACCGATAGAATGTCGATATCCGACGCCTTTCGTGAGCTTAACGACCTAGCGTGGTGGGTGACTTATATTAGGTTTCTATTTTTACCCAAATCTATAATATATTTACTGTAAGGTGAGCTTTTGAATATTGACTAGCCTTTATCGTGGCCCTAAAAGCAAATTTCACATAATGCTTAAGAATGGTTTTAAATTCTTGTTTACCGATTATGTTGGAATTTAGGAATTCATGTGGGATAAATGACAAAATTTATTGGCGAAAACGTGAATTGACACCTCAGGAGCGATACAATCAGGATATGATTGTCAGATCGCAAACGGACAAATTATTAAATAAATACAAAGCTGCATCGTAGTGCATCGTCGTGAGCTCGATGCCATAAAAGCTGAAGTAATAACAGAAGCACTGAGCGCATGATAATAAGTCATAAATCAATTCAACGGTTGATAGCTTTGTCTACCTTGGTAACACTATTGAGAACCCCATTTTGTGTAGATACCTACTCCTATAAGCCATTTTGGCTTTTCAACAGCAACGGGTGGAAAACCTGAGAGCTGACGCAGGACATAGGTGCCAAGGCCAATTTCCTGGTAGAACCAGATAACAAATACTGATCAACTTGTGAGAACCAAGCAATAGATTTCGTAAAGGAATTGGAAATGGCTGGGCCATAGCTCCGCCAATCTCATGCGGACAGAGAAGCGCTTGAATGTAATATTCCGAAAGCCGCAGCCGGGGAGTTCCGAAAGCGACTTGGAGGAGTACAGTTTTGGAAGTGGAACTAGGAAAGATCAGATAGAAGTTGCCAAGAACAGGGTACGGCGACACTAGATTGTTGATGTATATTCCACGAAAGAATACAATACAATACAATGAACACATAATTTGCCTGCTATACAGAAACACAATTTTACGCTCTGAATGAGCACTTGAATTATAATTACGGTCTTATTGTCAGCCTTTCAGTACGTCCCAACGGTTCCAATAATTATAGTAATGGAACAGATTGCGAGCGAAGCCAGTTCGATTGAACTTCCCCAATACGTTTGAGTAATTTGTATTTCCAGTCAATTCCAGTGTCCAACAAAAGCAGTCATCGGTATCTTCGGCAGCTATCTGACATGCCTAGAACACTTTGGCCCACATTTAATTCATCCGTAAACAACGGATTTAATAATATATACCTAGTAATTTGTATAGGTACGATGATTTTATAATAACCTGTCTGATCTTGAAAATATTATAGACGTTAAAATATTACGGCTATATCTAACTAACCTAAAATTCCAATAAAATTTACATTATACAAATATCACTCACTTCTTATACAGGTGTCTCATGAAACTGTTCCGGTAGAGGTTTTTGATATTCCAGTATTTCAATTTACATTACGTATCAAATAGCGATTTGTTACATAATTTAATCATTTAAACAGACGCGAAAATTTATGAACTAAATAAATAGCCTCACTCTACCAACTACACAGGTTTATTGCTAAAAAATAATTAAAATACTATTATTTCCAATGAGATAACGCTGTATATGTGTGTAATTTGACTCCACTAGCGCTATAATTATTATATTATTCTTCAAAATAAATTTTGATATAACATACTCCAAATTTTATGGGATGATTAAAACATATATTTATAATATATTTGCAAAAGTACTCACGAAAAAAATGTAATTAAACCGTTTCCTGATTTTTTGTCATATATTATAAAGAACAGTCTCTCCCCACCACGTCTCACATTTGGGTGACGTAGACTTCTGGGATGACAAATACGAAAAAAAGAAATGAAATAACATGATTACATCATGTCTGTCTAAAATCATGTCTATTTTTGGCGTTTTAAGTTGCAATTACCTATTTAATTAAACTATTTACACATTATTTTTATTTTTAAAGGTTATTTATTACTGTCCCGGTTTAGAATTTCACAATTATGGTAAACCTACCTACACATATTTTCAGCGGTTTTTGAGATATGCATACTTTATTTAAAATTAAATTGCTACTGATATTGTATTAGTAGGCCTTGACATTTTGACAGAGACGGATACGTAGGTAGTGACTGAGATTGCAATTGCGTTCATGTAAAACGGTGAGGGTAGAATTTTGTGAATTCATGGCAATGGAAGTTTAGCTTGATGTGTTGTATTTATCTTGAATAATTTGGAGTAATAAGTCAAAAATTTCCATGGAGAGTATAAATTTTAACAAAAAATGCGGGCCAGCCATAATTCCCATACAAGAAGATAAACAAATTTCCGAAATACTTTGTTTTATGTTTTGTTACCTATAATAATAGTATTATATTATTTTTTAGTAGTATAAAAATTAAAGTATATAAATTACAGTTAAAATGTACGACAAAAAAACCTAAAAATGTGCATACTTTTACATTATTATGTATGTTTAGATAAGCACAAGATGTAGTAATTTATTATTAAATTACTACATTTAGACATGCCAATTGGTCAACAACAGTAATGTTTTAAACAAATAAACAATTGGAATTGTTTAAAATGTCATAGATAATAAAATTCAACCTGTCAAAATATCAAGGCCTGCAACATCAACATCAACATAAAGTGCATTTTTATTATTTAACAAACAATTATCAATAACTAAAATTATTAAAGATAGGTATAGGGTACCCCAATGTTGAAAGATAGATCGCAACATGTCCCTTGAGTTTTTCTTCAGTGCAGATATTGTTGGTTTACTCCTTGAAACCTCGTCGTCGGCATTTTTTTAAAGCCTCCCCTAAGCCTGATCACCGATGTATAATATCAGGCGCATTATAGGGAACCCCTTACCCCAGTATGGAATGATTTTCTTTCGAGTGGCGCTTTAATATATAGGATGCGCCGTTTGTCAAAAATATTGTTTTTGATGTTTTAGAATGTAACACCTGAGTTGCAAAAGTTTGAACACCCTGTATAAGATATAATGATATACTAAACATTATTTGGTTTGACCATAATGAGCGTATGTGATTTCAAACTTTCAAATATGAAGAAATAGTAAAACTTCAAATGGAACTGTTCCGTGAGACAGTCTGTACAATTTGTTATAGGTACATATGCAAAATTATTATGACTGCGTATCTACAATACTGTTTAAGGTGAATAATAGGAAAACATGCGTAAAGTCTATTTTTAGCACCTTTCGCCGTAGCCGGATCTTAAGAAAAGGTATTGCTTCTATATTCAGCTACTGCATAACCGAATACAAAAGCAAAACCGGAAGCTCCTGTGCATACCTACACAACTTTAGAAACCAAAGATTATCAGATTCAAACGTAAGAGGTGTAAAAGTGTGCGAATTTACATCGTTAATAAATGCTATACTCGATCTTACAATAACTTTTGCACCCTAAATGAGAACCACTTCAATCAATCTTTTAACAAGATTTGCGACAAAAGGTATATATTGTTTACTACGGTTTAATTTTTATCTTTTTCATAGTGATGACAAAACGCACATTTTGTTAAACTTTTAAAATCGATCCAGTTAATTAGGAAATGTTTATTGATGTGATTAGTAAACTTATGGCTCTACCGGCGCGGCGTTTCGATACGACAATCACTTTTTCATTCCACCATAGGATAGCATGCCGTCAGGTTCCATTATTAAGATCAGACGCTGAAAATAACGCTATTCGTGTTTGAGTGTCTAAAATTAAGTTAATCTTATTTGGTCGTTTTGCGTCCACAAATAATGCTAACCTGTATTATCTTGTTTTCTTTAGATTGGGAGATGGGCAGCGAAAGTGCACGTTGCGTCGGACAGTGGAGGTGATTGGTGTAACGTAATGGGGCCGTGGCTCTACGACCAGAGCCCGAGCTCTAACACTAACTCAAGAGCAACGGCGCTGGATATCTAGTGGTCATGATTTATTCCAGAGACACATCGACTATGATCGTATTCAGCGACTCTGAGGATGACGTGGTGTTCTCCCTGGAATCACTCACGCAGGCCGCCATCATTTTCGTCATGGGCGTAGCGATAATTGTCGCGAATATACTCGTCATCGCCACCTTTGTTAATTTTAGAGGTGAGATGTTTTAAACTATTTTTTACATAACGTAGTTTATTTTTTATTTATAATCAAATCACTATCGATTGTTATGTATGGACTACATCATGCTGAACTTCAATAAATAAGCATGCATAACCAGTATAGCACATGTGGTATGTGTGAGTTTACCTATAATTTGGGATAAGTAAATATAAAATTCTGAGATAAAATATAGATATGGAAAAAGAAATATTTCAAAATATTTCGTATTAATTAAAATTGAATACTTCTACTCGAAAATAAAACATAACCTAATATTAAATTAAAATCTATAATAATTGTGCCGGATGATTTTTATACACTTAAAAATGTACCGTTCTGATTCTAGTTCCCACTTCTCTGTCCAGCACAAATATTGTTGCTAATGGTTCTAAAAAAACAAAACGTGTCCTAGACAGCCTTGCTATAGTCGGAGTGGTTCCACGTTTGCAAAGTTTCATCAGCTCCCAATATGTCCTTCTTCGCCATTTGCCATTTTCTCTTACACCTCCATATACAGGGTGGGACATAATGAAATCCCACATTTTACAGTTGAATTCTAATAAAAGTGTACAAGTTATGGAAAATGTTTATAGATATTTAGAGTATATAAAAACTTTTTTTTAGGTGTTAAAAATTACATCGTCAAAATGTTGTCTTGGACGAGCGACGCCCGTATGAAGCCGCTCCTTGAATCTCGGCGATTTCCTCATGAATGTCTTGGGTTTTTGTAGGATTCGAGGACTATGTTTAATCACTCGAACGAAGGGGTCATTGAACAGCTTCTCTATAGCAGATCAGTTAAACGAGAAACATATCTTGCAAAATGGCAAAAGCTGGAAATGCACTTCATCGCTAGTCCACACAATACCGTTAGGAGGCGTCTTGCCCAATCTGCTGGACTCAATTCTTGAGCAATGATTATCTTTTAGGGTTGTAATTTAAGGCCAGTGTGCAAAAATTTCCTCACCGTTCGAACAGATATCCGATGTGCAGAGGCATTCCGAGCAGGACGCTTTGGAGACTGTTTTATTGACGGTCTGACTGCAGGGAGGTTTTCAGACGTTCTCACGAGTTTGGGACGCCCAACGGGTCTTTTTACGATTTGTCGATCGTGTTGCCCTTACATTTTGGACCTATTTCAAAATCGTTTCCCTATCAGTTTTATATGGATTTAAATGCCCCCTGACGATAAAGCCCCGTTGTTCACTCTACTACTGCATATTGACTACTGAAACAGTTCCCCCCACCTAACGGGACAGACCGCGCCAATGTGGAACTCCATTCTGCCCCACCCTGTATTATATATCCTAGATTCCAGTGATTTCATTATGGAATTGTTGAGAGTTCACGTTTCATTACGGTGCTGCATACACGGTCGTCATAAGTGTTTCCTGTTATGTCCTACCATTTTGTTAACAAAAAAATAATTCTTCATATACTACCATCCTTCATCACAGGAGGTTGGTTGTTTTATCTAACCATTTCTTGATGAGATTTCTAGGCCTAGGTATATATTTTCTAAGTCTAGGTATATGTATCGAAGTAGGTCGTATCGAGGTCCCCGATCCGATCCGTTTTAGCCCGGCTGGACCTGGTCTTCCAAAGTTTTATGGCCCTCTTGCATTCTTGCTACAGGCACCATTATTTTCTTTTATCTCCGTTGAAATCCAGTTGTGCCCTAAGAGCCCTTGCAATCTTCCTGCGATCTACAACGCATAAATGTGCGGCACTGCCCATGACCCTTTACAAATCATTGATGGTAAATTTGTCCCCTACGAAATCATACTGATAAGGAGAAAGTCCGCAACGGGATTTTTGTGGATTTGTGAAGACTTCATAGTTTTTTCACCAAGGATCAGCTTTCGTTCCTTCTATTTTGAGGAAATATTGACCAATCCGACTAATGTGTTCCATCCTCTCTATTCCACCATCGGACAACTTTACGCCCAGGATTTCTTTCTTCCCTGATCGAATAATAGCGGCACAAACCTTCTTCAACGCTCTCGTTCGGGCTCTGGGTATCTCATCTATCTTGGTTTTGATGAGAAGACTTTCGATCTGTCTTCTTTGAAGGTTGTTTTGGTGTGCTGGTGTGGTTGTGTAGCGGTTGGTAAATCCACCCCAAGCATAATGTTTGCGTTGTCGTTTAAGTTCTCCTACCTTACCGCGGTGGCCGCGGTGAGCTCAGGATTGACAAACCTTCAGCAGATCATCGGCTAGCTTGCTGTTTGTTTGGCATTCTGATGCTGCCTATCCCTTTGGTGTTAGTCCAGACCTGTTTTTATGATCATCTTAGTGTATATGGCCAATTTTAGGGTTTGTCCCACCCCTGGACTATTTTCCCTTACCACCATGGGGATTGACAAGAAAGTACTAGGTGTCTCGGGCAGAGCTCTACTAACAATGTCTTTAGTGCCTTCACGGACAGGTTAATTAGCGGCGGCGTCTTTAGTTTCTTGCACGCTATCTTATTTCCCTGCCCCCAAAGGTCTTACTCAATCTCGTCACATAGCTCTCTCCATGCTCGCGTTTTGGCATCTTTTTATAGATTAGCTCAGGTGTTTTACTGCTCTTGTACTCCTTTCGCATTCTGCCAAGTGTTTCCTGGTCTATAATTATTCTGTCCTTATATGTAGTCCTTCTTAGGGTACGGGCACGCTGGCGACCGATTTTGCGATTTTTGTTTTTTGTTCAGGAAATCCTCGTATGCTTCTTTCGTGCAGGGGATGAGCAGCAGCATCCAAAGATAACATAGTACTCTGTCTCAACATATACGATCAATTCTATTGTTCCGACGTGGCGTCATAGTCTGTATTACCTGTTATTTTTCCAGTTCAGTTATTTCGCTGATACTATACTTCTTTGGTGTAAGTGGGAAACTATCACTCCATCCATGTTCTCCTCTAGCTGGACCATCGCCTGTCGCAGTCTGTAGTCGCAGAACCATCGCCATCCTGCTCATGCTGATGTTGGTTTGTAGAAGTTTGATGGTTATTGCTAACGGTTTCCACTGCCAGGGCATCGTCGCGGGGCCCGTACGTTTTCCCTCTCCTTATTTCCCTCACTAGCTTCCGATAACTGAAACAAACCATTGCGCTGGTCATGTGATCGTCAGTCTCGCAGTTGTCGAAATGTTGCTACTTGTCGCAATCCGTCATCTTATATCCATGTGGTCACAGTTATGGTATTTATCTCCTGTGCAAAAACTGTCGGTGTTTTTTTTGTCTTCCTTGCAGTCTTTTGGTACTTAATTGTGCTTGGCGCTTTAATAGAATTTTGATGACCTGTGGACTTGACCTGTGTGCGTAGACCCGGGTAGCATACACCCGATTCTGATCCGCTTCTTTCTTAATACCACTTCCGCGCCCAATCGTAGAAATGTCACTACCGCAGTTCACCGCAGTTCTCCGTTCCTTCCCTATCTTGTTGCGTGCATTGTTGATTTTGTTCATCTCATCGGCTATGTTCTTACCGGTGTTTTCTCTGAGGCTGCTTTATCTCGTCCACTTTGCAAACAGATTCAGCCCTCTGATTATCACTACGCTGATAGCTTTAGCCACACCTGTGAAGCGTATCCTCTATCATCAGTATCTACCAGGTCTGTACTGAGGTCCACCAAGGGATCGGCAGCCCAAATCCGACCCAAAGTCGGGCCTGATCAAAATTCCCAACCTTAGTATAGACCGAGTGAGACAGTACTAGTGAAGTTAACACACTGTCACATTAACCCTCGTCTTGAGTACGAATAACCCTGCTACTTTACCAGTGCAAACGGCTATTAATATACTCATATACATGTACACTCTGAAGTCAACCCATATTGATTTATTAATGACTGGCGTTTTTACCGAGCAATAAATCAATAAGACAATTCAATTTTGCAGTACTCTTTTACTTCCACTAACTGCTGTCATCACGACAGTTGAATGTGAAATTGATTGCCTTACTGGAAATACATGTGAGTATGATGTGTATCAGTGGTTATGCATATTAATACGGACAATCGATACGGACGTGAATATTAAACTGTATGGTAATGCCTTAGCTTTGAACGCTACGCTGGTTATTTACTGCGTAAAACTACACACTCGTAGTAACAGTTCAACTTGTATATCTGTCAATTAAACCGTCATGAAATAGACCCATTGACACTAATGCGATGTTAATATTGTACTGTAAACATTAAGCACGTTGTGTAGCCTGTTTATCAATCCGTCATTTGCTTTGTAAAATGATGAACATACTCCATTTTAACAGTATGACCACTCCAATACACAGGGACTACCCTAAACTTCAATTTTGCCTCCCGTTTTGTGTTTCTACGATTCATGTTCCATTGCGTCGGTTTTCTTGTTTTTACCCTTTTCACTATCTTTTGTGTTGTTTATTTTTTTCTGTCTCCTAAACAAGTTGAAGATTTGCATATAGCTTTATTTTCCTGTTTTAAATAATATCGCAACCCCTTGCCCTCTTGTTTGCGGGGGTGATATTGCCAAAGAGTTTTCGGGTGTTGCTTAGAGCATAAATAAAGCTACACACAAAATTCAACTGTCTCAGTTTTTTAGTAGTATAATACTGGAGCATGGTCATGCAAGCAAAAACATAATAATCAAAAATATTCTAAAATAAGAAATTTTGCCGTGTGTAAGGAAACTACTTATTTACTTAACGTAAATATAATTACATTTCCAAAGTTATTACAAAAAAAGCATATTTTCTAAGCTATTTTGAATTGCGTTTGAAAGCTTAACATTGATTTTCTGAGAAACCATCAATTTAAGGTACTAATTGATAACTGCAGCAATTCTAATGGTCTGTGTTAAATCTACTTTTTGAAAATGATAATTGTTTTATTTCGAAAACTCTTCATAACTGCAATGGTACCTAGTATTTTACACAGACTTTGATATGATCGACAATTATCAATTAGCAACTGAATCAAAGTTTAACACAGTTCCTGCATTTGGCATTCGACAATATTAGCTATACAAGGTATCCCTCAACTGAATTTCGATAAAAGAGACCGCAAACGATAAATTTTTCTTTTTTAAAAAAAAACTCTAAAACCACAATAAAGTAACAGTTATTTCATGTAAAAGCTTTTCTATTTCTCGCGTCGAGTACAGTTTCCCTATAAAGATCATTCCACGCACGCATGCGTGATTCATATGTGCATTTTGAGCAACCGCAATTCTAAAAATTGTTTTTACATTAAATAACAGTTAGTTTATTAGTTTACAGTAGTTTACAGTAGTTTACAGTTTTTTTAGTTAATTAATATTAATTTAAGTAGGTCGTTATAAGTGATTGTAGTCGAAGTAGGCCATGATATCGAATGTAAAGATTTCTGGTTACCGCGCTATTTGAATGGAATACCATTGTTGCACACGCAAAAGTTAAATTGGTTGCATAACCTATTTCAAATTTGAATTGTTTGTGTATAGCGGCAAAAATGTTCTAAAATGGGGGTATGGCCTACTTCGACTACAATCATTTATAATGACCCTGTACAATTTGTTAGCAATTACAATTTGACGAGTATTTAGTTGATTTGTTTTACTTAGCAATATGAGCAGTAATACTAGTATGATATTTATTTGAATGTTTTTGTTTGAAGAAAAACATAATAGGTTGGTACTGCTCAGGGATGCCATTTGATAACCGATGGATTTGTCTTTAGGCTAGGTTTTTTCTATTACTATTTGGCGTTTGATTTAAAATAGGGAAATATGGGTATTCCGACTTTAAACTTAAACAAGTATTCCCAACTAACAATGAAAACAAAGTCAGTCATTTAAATTTATCCGGTATTGTATCCCGTCAAGTGGGTATACATGGAACGATCCACGTTTATGTAAATAACTTGTTTACAAATCGACACTTGCAACGAAGACTATCATAACTAAGTAACTAACTATATGTAATTACTATAGTCTTCGTTGCATGGGTCGAAATGCAGGCATAGCTGCATGGTTTTTGTGCGGTAGGTGATTGCAACATATCATCAAATTAATCGTTTCCGTTAATTAAAAAAAAATTATCGCGTCTTACGACCGAGTGCAAAACATAAAAACAAACTCTATTTTACGATTTTGTTTATAAAGGAATTTCTGGTGGGCTATATGGAGCGAGGTACTATTAAAAAATAATTTTATGATATTACTTATTACTAATATTTACAAATTAGGTCAAAAAGAGCTATAGGGTTTCAACACTCTATCGTTTCGTAAAGGCTATAACATGGTAGTTAATCATTCGATTGATATGAAACAAAAAGACATAATGGCTTATTTTATAGTATAAGCCATTGGATGTAGAATCACTTTAGCTGGCATACTTTTTGACAGGCATAAAAAATAGATAGAGCATTTTTTTTTATTTAATAACGTTTAAATTGTGTCGTGTTATATAAGAAACTTTTCGAGAAGAAGATCATTGAAAATTGTATAACATAGGGACTCTGGGGAACGTGGGTTTTGATAATAGAAAGTGCGTGGGAATTTTTCCGTAGAGATCTTTACGCTGAATGGGAATTCGGGATTTTGGCAACTTTTATGGCGGATGTAATCAATACCCTACACAAAGTTTTAACATATCAGGCAAAGTTACAAGTTTGGTTTGAGACACTGTCCAATTTAGAGGGCATTAGGTTTAGGCGCTATAAAATCACAATAAGTTACAAAATCTATATTTTTTACATTACGACCACAACTTTTGCGAAAATCTTACGTGGTAGTAAACTTTGGACTCCGGATTCGTATTCACCGCAAAGAAATCAACTATCGATGAACTTTCCATTCACAATCTCCACGTTTCCCAGTGTTGTTAATAATTCTTACATTTTCTTAAGTAGGTACACAATTTACATCAGGGCTGTAGCGTCAGGGCGAAGTGGTGAAGTCGAATTCGGTCACAGGAGTCGGAGTCGGAGTCGAAAGAATTATAGATCCTTCGACTTTTCTTTGCAGACTGTTAGTGGACGTCGGAGTCGGAATTGACACACTAAAACTATTAGTCGATAATTTTTACCGTCTCCGCAGACTTGATTTAAACATCAGGGGTACTAAATTATGGAGAACAAAATATACCGTTTCATTTGAAAAGCACAGTTCTCTTTTTAATATGGTAGTACAAGTGAAAGCTTTTGAAAAAAAGTAGATTTTGTGAAAAATTAATTGTGCTGCTTACCTCTACCCAGTGGCGGATACAGAAAAACCTCAAGGGGGGGGGGGGGGCTAAAAGACTTCTTGAGCTATGAGTGTCATCAAGTTTGGTACAAAACTTAAAACAACTTTTATCAAAAAATGGCTGGATTTATCCGCCATCAGAGGGGTACCGCCGAGCGACGTCCTCGCCTTCACGAAGGCCACAGGATGGCTCGAGGCAGACACAGCCTAAGCTTCAGGTACCCCCGGAGGCTAGCAAAAGGGGCCTAATGAGGCCTAGGTGCTGTGGGAATCGTCCCACCCTCCAAGATATCCATATCCATATCATAAAACTGTTTTCTACAATCAACCGAATATTAACACACATACAAGACTATACCTAGCCGATAACATCACAATCGCTTTCTTCTCCGCCGTACCAACAAATTTGCGCCTGTATCCGCCCCTGCCTCTACCGAACCTGTAAATCCATCGACAAACCACAGGCTCTTCAACAGTAAATTGTATTTGGTTTAAGCTAATGAAACTAATATCTGGTGAATGTTTTTTGCCGCATGTTAGTGTCATTCCATATAATCCTACGGAAACGTATACATATATTCACTTTTGACATGCCTTATTGCAAACCATTGATAATACAGATTCGTTTCTTTAGTATGTTCTGTAAGGTTAGTTCTAAATATAATGTCGCATAAGCAAAGTCATAGCACAAGTAATTTATAGATCCAAAGGAAACAAAACATGACTGCTCAAAATCTGACAAAAACTATCTTTTATAAATTTTTTGTCTGTTCAATCGCACTAAACACATGTACTTCTCTTGCCTACAATCCTACAGTATTCTGCCGTATTCTAATATTTATTATCCAAAGTTGAGCACAGGCTGTTTGAAAAACGCACTTTTATAGAAATTATGCCCCTCGTTTCATATAACCCACACTGTTCCATATATACCCTCTTGGCGGTACCTTATAGGTTAGATATTACCTGTGTATGATGTACCTACTATATGATCTTTTCTCTTTTTTTTTGTAGGCCAAACTGATGTGATCAATTGCTACCTACTATCTCTATCAGTGGCTGATTTATTATGTGGTTTGCTCGTTGTTCCTCTGTCAGTCTACCCAGCTCTTGTACAACGATGGGTCTACGGAGATGTTTTATGTCGAATAGTTGGCTATGTGGAAGTAACTTTGTGGGCTATAACAGTTTACACGTTTATGTGGATCAGCGTGGACAGATACCTAGCTGTTAGAAAACCACTCCGATACGAAACTATCCAAACCAAGACTAGGTGTCAATGCTGGATGGCGTTCACCTGGATATCTGCTGCTATGATGTGTTGTCCGCCCCTACTAGGCTTCAATGAGCCCCATTTTGATACGGATGCCTACATATGCATGTTGAACTGGGGGAATATGGCAGCTTACTCGATCACGTTGTCTATCCTTATTTTAGGCCCCAGTTTAATAACGATTATTTATACCTACACCTACATATTTAACATGATGAGAAGACTAAAAAGTGGGGTTCCTATCCATGATAAAGAATACGCCACAGCACTATCAGAGAACTTATCTAATCCCAGCCACATCATGTCCTTTGTTTTGGTGGCGGTGTTTTGGATGTCCTGGACGCCATTTGTCGGCGTAAAACTATACGAGTACGTAACTGGCGTGAAATTCCAAACACCATTCCTTCATTTTGGCATTGTATGGATCGGCTTCATGAATTCATTGTGGAAGTCAGTGATTCTGATATTCATGAGTCCGCAGTTTCGCTTGGCATTAAGGATCTTCTGTATGACGATCTGCTGCCGCTACAAAGGACGTATGCAAGCAGAGTTGATAGGCATGGAAGCTGACGACTGACTACCCATTCCTGTTGGTGGATGCTTTCCATCAGTCGGGTTTCCAACTGGACTGTTCGTTAGAGACTACGAGTACATTGTCTGTAAAATGCGACAATGGTATAATTACTCCAGAAATGTGTCAGTCCAAGATCGTTAATATTATGAAAGTTGGTCGCATAATATGACCGGAAACCTAGTTTAGCAGACGCGCTGTATAAAAAATAACAATTCGATAATACAGTCAATTACCTTGTCGTAGCTTAGATTAAGAAGCATGTTCTGATCAAAAGAAAATTTGTTAATGTTTATCTCATCTGCATTTCTGAACAATTTTCGACCTATTACGATAGCCACTTAATCAAAATGAAGCAGACACACCCGAAATTACTAAAATCAAACAGAGCAGACTTTCTCATGATAACTTCGAAGTACAAAGAAATTATTGACATCTACCTATATGGTTAGACAATTTATAGTAAGATGTTTGTTACATTCCTACAACAAGACAGTCAGTTTTAAAATCACTTAAAATAAACCTTTAATCCCTTGCACTGCTTACTGATTCATTATTTACTGATATATTCCATACCATTATAAACATTTACTATTCTTAGATGTTATTAATATAATGCTACAACAAGATATTGGAATGAATATAAGATGCCAATTATTAATATATATTTATTCGATATAAAAATATCGAAGTAGTACAGAGTTTTTAAATATAATAAATCTTTGTCCTAGAACATTATTGAAGATAACACATACAACGAAATTTTATAACTTTATTTGTCGCATGATGCCACATATTAGGGCAACTATTGCCGCTCATCTTGAATACTTACTACTTACTATATATTATATGTATGTATTATTCCAATAAGGTGTTTTGTGTTTAGAATTGTACATATGTAACGGCATCAACGAATATTAGAAACTAATTAAGTGCTTAGACCACAAGCAATCACAAATTATAACTACTGCATGCTAGAATTTGCAGACGAAAATAGTCAAGTTAAGTAGAACAAACGCAGCACAATGTTATCAAATCAACCCGATTTGGCACAAAACCAAACGATCATCAAATTGTTGCTCAAAACGTTAACACTTACTTTGCTGTAATCGTTAAGTAGTTAATAGAGAAAGTATTTAGACCAGCTGTTGTTTCGCGTCAAACAATCAAGTTGTTTGGTACTATTATAAGATCATTATTGAGTCGTCAATTTTTCATAACAAAATTTGGTGTTTAGTAGAAAAGAATTGTAATCTATTTCTATACATATTAGTCCGAAAATAGGCAGATTATTTTGTATTTTTGTGTAAGTAGTGAATGTAATAGGATTAGACTACTTTTTAATCACCTTTAACTAAATTATGTATGTATCTGTTACGCTCAATCGCCGAATTTGCCCGCAGTGGACAAATATTTGAAACCAAAAGCGGTGCGGGCAAGCGTAATGTCCTCATCGTGCTCGGAGTATTTATTTCTGCCACTGAGCGACGTGACAATTTTTCTCTCCTGTTTCATAGTGTTTTTAGCTTCACAACTTTGAAATCAAAATTTCTAGAGGTGTAAATGTTTCTATTCCATATATATTCGTCTATAGCGTGGAATAGGAATGGGTAAGGAAAAAGTAATTTTTTTGGCCGTAAACTCACATTTACAAAATCCATCTGCAGATTTTACTTCATTTTGTATATTTTTGTTTTACAAAATTGTTATGTGACAGAATACTTAAAGAAACATTGAATGAAAGGTTGAACCTTGGATATGATTGCTATTAAGCAAACGCCCACTTTACATCTTTTTGAAGTGGATTTTTGTCCTGTCAAACGCGAGATGAATAATAACGCACGTGGGATTCTAATGGGGTAAAATGTAATAGCGTTTTCGACTTATCCGTTTGATGCACGCTTTCAGTGCAACCCGGCACCGTGCCAGTGGGATGTGCACTTTCTTCGTGCAGTTGGTAAACCGAGCACTTCAGGTATTAAATTTACCTGAGATTCATCATACTAGTCAATTAAAATGTCAACGTTTTTTATTCGCGGCAGTTCTTTCTTGTATGCTGCATGGCAATTAATATCTCTTCATGGTCCGAAGATTATGAAGAAGATGAACCGGAATAGTTTCATTTTGTCGCAACCTGTCATTGTTTGTTGACAGTCATATTGCACAGGCACTGCTCCGACTCCGGAAGACAGTGCAATAAAATTGCCCTGCGTGCGCACTGAAAACTATGGTCGTAAGCCGAACACGCCACACTAGCTGAGTGCCACCTAAGAATTATAAGTCGAACACGCAAAACTGCCCCGGGTTAACCGATCGCCATTTGACAATAAGTAAATGCCACTTCATGGAGCTGTCACATGGATTTGCCCTTCATAGCTCTATGTCAGACCCAAAGAGCGGTCTTTGACCTATCTAGATGGTCAATGTCAATTTTGTCAACTTTAGGTGACCGTAAAACAAAAAGTTTCTTCACGAAGCCAACAATGTTCATAATATTCCCCCTCGTTCCAGTTAATCACGACAGTACTGTATTAACTGAACTCACTTTTCTTAAATGTGTTTTGTGCAGTTGTAGTTTTTTTTTTGATAAAGCGCGTTAAAAGTATGATAAATAATAATAATATAATTTTTATAATATACTTGCTTGGTAATTTTTCTAATTTCGAATGGAATACCGAGTTGTGCTTTAGGCACTGATTTTTAATGTAATAGATAGCACAATATCTATTTTATAAATACCAACAAAGTTTGCCGTGGAAGTTTGTGGTATTTCGCGTTTATGAAGATAAAATATTGTCAAAACTTCGGAACCCACAGTAACAGAACCAAATTCAAAGGAAAGCTTTTTTAAAACATTTTTTACGCGGCCTTATTTAATTTTGTAGTTTCAAATTTTTTGGTGGGCGGACTCAAGTATCTATTTGTTGATACAACTTTGAACATACGTTTTCCGAATACGTTTTCCAATCATTTTCATACTTCAACAAAATGGCGGTCCGATGCATTGCACTGAACTCCCGTCTCTTTTTCACTCAAATTTATTTTTTATTTCTTTAAACACTAACATTTATCAGGAAGTAGGCTAGCAAACGAATAACATGCAAAAATAATTTTTGACGCCCTGATCTCCCAAGTACCCCAATGAACTACGTTCTTCAGGGTTTCATTTTGGTTCGGGGTCCAGTCTTTTCTTTCAGCGCACTTAGAGAATAGTTTTGAGAGAAAAAACGCACAATGGGACTTTTTTAAACACTCCAAAAAAATTAAGCTAAAATTAAGCTAGAAACCTAAAATTTTTCGCTTCGTAACCATAATGTTCATGATTCAAACATACTGGTCTATCACGTCGCGCTATTTTTTAAAAGCATTTCAAATAGACATTTTGAGCATATTTTCTAAAAAAAAATGACGTTCTTGGGCTTTTTGTTATCAGATTCACTCTACTGCTTGGAACATAAAAAAAGTTCTAAAAACGTTGCTTAACCCACTTTTTATAACTTTGGTAACATTTTTTTTAAATTAAAATAATTACCAGACCTGTAACGAACAAACCGTCGTTGGGACAAACAACTTCGAGTTCTACAATTTGGCAGAATTAGATAGCCAATAGAAAGACCTCTCTGATTAAAATTCGATTTTTTTTTGTCTCTAGGGTGATTTCTTCATTGCATGTCACATATCTTCGGATACTGTGATATTGAGCCAACCGTAATACTTTTCCATTGCCCAACGGCCGAAATAAATATTCTGAAGCGGTTTGAGAATATTTACGGTTGCTCGGAATGCGTTTTGGTTCAAAATTTAACCAGTGAGCAAATTCGGCGACATAATAAGAGTGTGACATAATAACTTATTATATTATACCTCTATAGTGAGAACTGTGAGCAGAAGTTTTGTGTAGATGTGTGTTCTATTTATCAGCAGTACATAAAACCACGCAACTTTTAAATTATCTATTCATAATGTTATTGTATTCAATGCAGGTATTACTTTGTATTCAGTACTTTAACTAGTTCATTTAACAAATTCATTTAATAGGTACACAAATGATTCAATAAAAATTACCCACAATATGATCCGATATTAATATAATATAACAATAATACAATAAGTAAAACAAACAAAGATTAAATACCATTATATGAAAGAACAATTTGCATTTAATATGTTATGTGTAACAATAATGTGAGATTGTGGTAGATAAACAAATGCAAATGTAATAACAAAAATGCGTTAATAATTAATAGCTTTGGTCAATTATGCAAAACCAATCATAACATTCATAAAATTGTAGCAGTATTTGAGCATTCTTACATAATTATAATGTAGATAAAAATGTTCCTAGTATGTTTATAAAATAATTCAATTCAAGTCAAGTCCGAGATTAAGATTTATGCACAAGATCTAATAAATTGTGAATAACTTTAATCATCTATTACACTAAAACATGACAATTACATATTACAATTACCTTTTTATTTAATTTTACTTTTAATTTTAATTAATACATATTACCTACCTTATTTAAATAACGTAAGTATTTATTTTATGGTGTTACTTAAAGGACCTCATACACGCTCCGGAAATCCTCTGAGGATAAGCTGCACAGTCCAAACATTGCAGATTATGCGTAGTCGTCCTACCTCAAACACGCTGCGGAAATCCCCAGAGGAAACACGGCGCAGTCCCGGCATTGAGGACTACCCGAAATCACCACAGCTCACCCATACTCCGGAAATCTCCTGAGGGATAACTACGCAGTCCATACCTTGATGAATTTTGAAGCGAAGGTGACCGAATGCGGCGGGTTTTTAGGAACCGCAACGCATTGGGCGCCAAAAGGACTGATGTTGACACAGACAATCCGGCCAAATTGTACAGTTCTTCCAAACGCACAGTCCGTTGCTGTCCGTAAAAACTATGTAGACTGCTATCAAACACGCTCCTTAATTCATTAACCGGGATTACACAGTTTTTCCTCAGATGATATTCGGGCTGTGAGCGAGTGTATGTGACCCTTAAGACAAGGTGAGCCAAAAAGTATGTATCACGCGATGTAAACGAGTATTAATGTTATATGGCTAGCTGAATCCCCGATTTATCTATCAAAAGCTCCTCTATTTGGCGGTATTTTAAGGCATATTACATGACAATATAGCCAGAGGCTGTATGGCAACTTTTCAAACCCAGAAATTCTTCACGTTACTATGGAAAATGTAATAAGGAGCATTGGTCGGATGTTACGTTCGGGACATGCATATAATTCTTGGTTGATCGAATGGTACTGCTTGTTTCACCTTGTACATAATTTCCAAAACTATTTAACTTAAATTTTTTAGATACTTGTTTCTCGTTGCAAAATATATAGTATGTACAGTACATCTACATGTAGGTACCAGAGCGGGGCAAATTTTACTCATTAGTAGAGTATTGAGTAGGTTACTCAATACCTAATCATTTTTTTTTAATATTAGCACTGAGTAGATACTCGTTTATATTTTGGTGAGTATTGAGTATTGAGGTGAGTAATCGGTGAGTATTGAGTATTGAGGTGAGTAATCGGTGAGTATTGAGTATTGAGGATTCAATACCCAATTTTTTTTTAAATTAAAATTTTTTACATTAGAGAACTCAATACACGACGAAAAAAAAATGAGTGTTGCAACGGGGTTTCAGCGTGTCCGAGTTGCTACATCCGGAGGACGTAGCACTGATTGATCTTATTCCCATCCCGACGGACAGGACGACCGCGACTGGCTACCGCGACCGGCTGCCGCGGCTACCGCTACCATTCTGATATGATCCTGCTGCTAAGAGTGCTAAGGCTACTAGTTTTTTGACATATTTTTTGAAGAGCGTGTTTTATGACGCTCGTGTTTTCCTATGCGCGTTCTTATGACAGAAAAACGCGCGTGATAAAACGCACGCTCCATGGGAAACGCGCGTCATAAAACGTGTCAAAAGGCTTCCCATAACTCGCGCATCGGAGAAAAGCGCGTATGTTTTGAAGAGCGTGTTTTATGACGCGCGTGTTTTCCTAAGCGCGTTCTTACGACAGAAAACGCGCGTTAAAAACACGCGCGTCTTAAAAGAAGCGCTTCAGAAAATATACGCTTCAGAAAACACGCAATTCAAAAAACTCGCGCGTTAGAAAACACGCTCTACTGAAAACGCGCGTCATAAAATGTCAAAAGGCTTCAAATAACATGCGCATCGGAAAAAAGCGTATCATAAATACGTTTAAAAAACACGCGTTTAAACACGACCTTAAGGGTGCGAGCACGCTGGCGACCGATTTGCGACAAAAGAATAATAATAATAATTAATAAAAAGTCGTGTAGAAATCAAACTACATTGAATCCAGCACGACACGCTTATTAGATAAGCGATTTGAAGTGTGTCGTTGAACGTTGAACGTTGAATCTAGGCAACGTTGTTTTATTCCTACACGACTATTAGTTATTATTTTTTATTGCTCGCGACAAAAATTGCAAATGCCCGACCCTTCGAAAATACGCCTGTCAGAAAACATCTCTACAGCCCACAGTATACAGGGTGTCTCACGGAACTGGTACATCAGAAGTTTCTCATGTTCTACTATTTCTGGAAACTTGAAATTTTGGAACTAGAATTTACTCGATCTGAGCTCTTCACCTAAAATATTCTCAAGTTAACTGTCACGTCCGGTCACTGGAAGTCGGTATCAACTTTGTTATTATAAATAGAATGATAATTTTTATTTTATTTTTGGTTTCTACCTATCAAAATTCATCATTTTGCATACCTAAATGGCACTATTTCGGTTATTATTGAAACTAGAAGTTTGATGATTGGTGGTCCAAAACTAGAAACATAACCAAATAAGACGATGTTTAGTTCATCATGATATATTATACAGCGTGTTCAAAATTGGCAACACAATAATTGAATTTTCAAACGAAAAAAAAGATTTTTTTTCAAATAGAACCGATATGCCATTCGATAGGAAATCTTATTCCCTATCAATCAATATTAGGGTTCCCTATATCTATCTTTAATAGTTTTTGAGATATTGTCAGTATAAGAGAATGCAAACTAAATACAAAACGAAATATTCTTCATTTATAGGAATGTAACAACTTTGGAACAGCAGGAAAACAGAAAAATATTGAAAAGCTTTGTTAAAACCAAAATAATATATTTTGGATATCTAAATTAAATTAAAACTTAATTCTCTTGTTCGAAATGCTGCCCGTTCTGCTCCAAACATTTTAATAGTCTTCGCTGTACTTCTGTCATCGTCGTCGATTTCTTGTCGTTGAAGTCCATTAATGGCGGCTACTACTCTGTTAGTGAATTCTTCTCGAGTATAACTGGTGTGGAGTAGACCTGACTTTTCACATTACCCCAGAAATAAAGGTCAAATGGTGTTAAATCTGGTGAGCTTGGTGGACACCGCCAGGGTCCCCTATTTCCGAACCACCTATCGTCAAACATCTGATTATGTTGAATGGATACCACATGCGAAGAATGTGCCGGCGCACCGTCCATTTGATAAAAGCAGTCGCGTAAAATATTGAGGGGAAGTGTTTCGCAAAAATTGTTTGCACATACACCTAAAATTTCTAAATATCTATCATTATTTAAATTTTTGTTGTAAATTTCGTATCTAATTTCGTCTCCCATTATTAAATAGCAGTAGGTATTCAAAATGGATTTAAAGAAAAAGTGACAATATCTCGAAACTATTAAAGATAGATATAGGGAACCCTAATATTGATTGATAGGGAATAAGATTTCTTATCGAATGGTGTATCGGTATACAGGTAGATGCGTACTCAGAGTAATACTACTCAAATCGATTTGAGTACATGTAGTACTGAGTAAATCTACTCAAATCTATTTGAGTGGAATACTCAAGGGTATTACTTTTACTCAATACTCACGTACACAATACTCAAATTTATTAAATCTACTCATGTAGTGCCCCACTCTGCTCTGTACTACATACATAAACGAATCACACTGTATCACAAGAACTACTGCTCTCGTGCATTTATATGTACCTACTCATGTATGTTGTTATTTATACTATTAATATAATAAAACGCAATCTTTACTAAATACGATATTATGGTCTATTTGAGTAAGTGAATCTCGTAACTACTACATTTAAGTGCTGTATTTAATCGATACTACTATTTATTAATTAACATAACAATCTTCAAATAATCTTTGACCTGTCGCTTTGTCAACGTTTAGTCTTTAGAGTAACTTTAAAATAGCCATCCGCTTTGTTCGCTATACATTTTAAAGAAGATGTTTATATAAAATCTTACTTGTATATTTTAACCAATTGGGTCAATCCTGCTGAATCCAAGGTGCAGGCGGTGTACGTTTCCAAATGGCCTATTCATCAAGATGGTGCGCACTTTGCTGGGTTTAGTACATTTTCAGAGGAACAGCCCTTTCAGCTTTTCAGATAAATAAACGTCAAGGCCCAGAAGGAATACTGACAATTGGATAATTTTTAATTTGTGAATAATTTGTAATGATTACATCTATGTAAGATATAAATTCATATAATAAATGTTGTTAAACTTGCCAACATTCACATAGAGACAATTAATAATTGTTGAAACCACGGCGCGCCCGTCATACAGCATGTAGGTATGTATCCATCGGGATAGTAGACGATGTGTCGATGTGTCGTTTGTGTCGATGTGCGGAAAAGCTTTAAATTTAGGTGTCTTGTGATTAATTTGTCAATAGCTATACAAGTATTTCATTATTTGTTAGTTCTTCTGTGACTGAATGAAAAAGGCATGGCGGTTGACATTGTGACTGGATTAGAATATGCTGTGCGACCTCCCATTTGACTGAAAAAAACGTAATCGAATGTATTTTCCTTCGAGTTCCGCATCTGTATGATCTGTGCCACTAGGTTACAGTATTTTCATTGGAAAGGATCGGTATTTGATGCACAAGTACGCGGTAGCTACATTCCATTTTAATGATCTATATTTAGGGGTTGAAATTTGTAATAAAATCAATGGATATACATTATATTACAGGAGAAACATGCTACAACTCAGTAGCGGCGCGTCTGTGCCATGGGCGTATCACATGTAGGGGCATCACATGTGTGACCTAAATTATCACACGGTACTTTCAGATCAGACTGTATAAGTCACTACTCTCCCAAAACACCACTGAGACCAAAACAACAATCTCTCTTGCACTTCCCACAATTTATAAACAAAGGCAAGCGTCTATCTTCACCGGCTGCATTAGGTGGGGGTCCACAGTGGATCAAAAAAAAAAATATGCGCTGTAGGTTTTCTAGAGGATAATATAGTTCTGTGGCATCTATGCACGTTTCCCCTGGTTGCATTCAGGTCGGATAAAGAGCGAGAGTCAGTTTAGCCACAGATCATACAAATGCAAACCTCGCAGGAGAATACAGGTTCCGATTACATTTTTTCGTTGAAATGAGAGGGCGCATGGCATACTTCAATCCAGTCACACGTGGTCAGTTTATTTACATTTGCAGTGTTAATAGGAGACGACCAACGTTTTTGTTTTCATTCAGTCACACGACAACTATCAAATAATCAAATACTGGTATAGCTATTATCAAACTAATAACTTTAATTTTGAGCTTTTCCGCACATCGACATATAGAGTGCGCGCGTAAAGTATGGAAACATGAGAAAATTTCAGAGACGGTTTGTTATTTTAAAAAATTCTGGAACGCGTCGATATTTAATTATTAAAATTCACTTTTCTGTGAGTTACGACGTCATCGGCAACCGCATTTTTTTCTTACTGATTTTGGTAGATCATTTAATTGTCTAAATGGTATCGGAAATACTTTATGGCCCTACATAAGAAAATTTTCGAGATAGAGATCATTGAAAATTGTAAAATATTGATAACTTTAGAGAAAATTGCTTTTGTGAAGTGAATATGAAATTGCATTTTGGGTAGAATTAATTGCCCTGAAAACAAATCTGGGCTCAAAAATTTTTTATCGCGCAAGGTTTTCGAAAATAGTGGGGTCAAAGTGTAAAAAGCGCTAATTTCGTAACTTTTACAAATTTATACCAGTTGAACCTATTGTCGTGGAAAGCTCAAAATGCTCTCATAGTAAACCTTAATATTTGCAGTTGTACCTGAAAGCCCAAAATATGTTCCCAATTGTTATTAAAGCATTTAAAGCGATTCTTTAAGTGGCGTGCAGATGTCTCCATAAAAGAAGCATAAAAAATGCAATAACATGACGTGATATCGAACTTTTGAAGTCAGATTTGCATTCACACAAATAAATCAATCGAAATCGCCTATTCGCTATCCATAAGCAAACAAAAGTAAGCAAACATATTACCCCAATTTTCAACTGTCTTTTCCTCGAAAATTATTTTATGTAAGACGATAATTTGTTTGAGTTACCTTTAAGACAATTAACAGATCTATCAACATCCGTACAAAAAATATGGGGTTGTCATTTAAAAAAAAAGATGTCGATGACGTCATAAATCGAAAACAATTGAAGGGCGGAAATGAAATTTGATGTAAATACGTATAATTTGATAATTAAATATCGACGAGTCCGAGGATATTTTCAAATAACAAACCGTTTCGGAGGGTTTATCATGTTTCCATACTTTACGCGCTTACTGTATAGTATTTCGATATCCGGTAACTTTTAAGGTTAGGACGCCATTATGAGGCGTGGTTAGCGCACTTGCTTCCCATTCCGTGGGACCATCAAATGGGATTCAAGGTCAGAAAAATAGGTTCCGCCAGCTCAAAGGTGCCGACACGAAGTTTCGTAACGGGATGATCTGTGGTTTAGCAAATGTTGTCGGTTGAGAGGGCTTCTACTATACCTAGATGTAATCTGAGCATATCATATCTGGGTCAATAAGCTGAAATTGAGGTTGAGGTTGAGAGGGCCTCTACTATACCTAGATGTAATCTGAGCATATCATATCTGGGTCAATAAGCTGAAATTGAGTATATGTTACCACAAGTTCCCAAAATTACATTAATGTTAAAATTACCTAGTTAATCTCAACATTGTCTAATCCTTTTAGTAAGAGTTGAAAATTAAAAATGCATTATGTAGTATAAATAGCTATTATCTACGACTCACATATAATATGTTCATTGCATACGTATCTATGACTATATAATCCCCACCATCAAAGTCTGTCAAAACCAACGTGGATGACAGTTATGTGACAGTTCGCCTAGCCATCATTGACTAATACATTTAAAATATTTGATATAAAATGGAATTTGTGAGTCGTAGATAAAACATCGTATTCCACTCGCACACAACGGATATCAATCACTCGCATGTTTTTCATGCTCGCGATTTATATCCTTAGTTATGTGCTCCTCAAATAATATACTAATTATCTACGACTAACATATAATAAGGTCATTGCATACGTATCTACGAGTATATAATCCTCATCATGATACACGCCAATGGTTATAATGACACTAGCGTCGTATAATAATGACAGTTCGTTCAAATAATGACTTCAGTATTTGAACGAACTGTCACCATTATGCAACGCTAGTGTCAAAGTCTGTCAAAACCTACGTGGATGACAGTTTTGTGACAGTTCGGCCTGCCATCATTGACAAATACATTTAAAATATTTGATATAAAATGGAATTTATGAGTCGTAGATAAAACTGTTTTGGCAGCAATTTTCCCAAGAATGAAATCCCCGGAGCTAGCAGTTGTGCCAATTAAAGGTTATCATGATGATCCCAAGATGGAAATCATAGCCAAGTATAAGCTTTGAGATTTTGAAAGCTCAACCTTTGCGTCTATTGACTGGACTATACAGTGAGCGCGTAAAGTATGGAAACCTGACAAAATCTCAAGAATGGTTTGCTATTTCAAAAAATCCTCTAACACGTTGATTTATAATTATCAAAATACACCTTATGATATCAAATTAATTTTTTTGCCTTCAATTGTTTTGAACAGATGACGTCAACGAATTCTTTTTTTAAATGACATCCCTGTACTTTTTTTAATGAATTTGACAGATCTTTTAATTGTCTTAATGGTAGGATAATATTTTTATGGCCTTACATAAGAAAATTTTTGAGAAAACGACAATTGAAGATTATAAAATAAAACTGACAATCTCCGAAACGGCTCGACCGAATTTAACGAAATTTTGGAATTAAGTATTTTGCAACCATGTCACTGGCGTTAATAACATTGATGCAACGTTTACAGTTTCTGAGATATAACCTCAAACTTTTGAATTTGAAATAGAACACCCTGTGTATTTCGACATTTTCTCTTACAGTCTTCACTATTATATCAACAACATCTAGAAACTAACAGAAACCCTAATTACTTAGGTCTAAAAATTAACAAAGAAAAAATCCATAACAAAACATTATTACATTTTCTACTGCAACTACTCTAGTTGGTTTATGAGGATTCTCAAGAAGAAGGCAAGAAGAAGGCATTGTTTTAAATTTCATCGGTTTACTTTTTGTTGTTGTTATTTTTTGTTATCAAATTTTTCTTTGTTAATTTTTACACCTGAGTAATAAAGGTTTTTGTTAATTACTAGATGTTTTTGAGATAATACTATAACAAGCGTAGTAACATTGAATAGGTAATGGACGACTGTAACAGAAAATGTCAAAATATACAGGGTGATCTATTTCAAATTCAAAAGTTTGAGGTTATATATCAGAAACTGTAAACTTTGCATCAACGATAATAACGCCAGTGACTTCACATGATTGCAAAACACATAATTCCAAAATTTCGTTAAATTCGGTCGAGCCGTTCCGGAGATTTGGCCACTTTTATTTCATAAACTTCAATTGTCTTTTTCTCGAAAATTTTCTTATGTAAAGCCATAAAAATATTATGTTACCTTAAACACAATTAAAAGATCTGTTAAATTCATTAAAACAGATATAGGGTTGTCCTTTTAAAAAAATGTCGATGACGTCATCTGTTAAAAACACTTGAAAATAAAGAAAAAATAATTTGATATCATAAGGTGTATTTTGATAATTATAAATCGACGTGTTCGAGGATTTTTAAAATAGCTAACCGGCCCTATATATACAATGTATTACACATTAAGTTTTCTACACCCATAATTCTATGAGTTTTATGAAACTATAATCAATTCAAGCCGATAATTACATTTGCGTATAAGGGTTATCCAACCAATACTTAACTATGTAACTGTCGTTGATAAAATCTGACCATACGAGCGGTAAGGATACTTTACACGTTGATGCTAAAATTAAATGGATTAGATAATGTCGAGAACTTCAACATCAACGTAATTCTAACTCTAATCGTAACAGTTTGTTGTTTTGACGAACAAGTTTTTTATTATTTATCTTCATTGCACAAAATATATGCATTTATTACATATTACAGGATGTATTACAAAAACTCGGGAAACGTAAGTTTTATTACTTTCTATAGTTTTTCAGGCACGTCGTATTTTCGTAATTATTATTTCTTTTAATTCTTGTAATTTTCTTAGTAGACATTGGTATTTACGTAGCCACATAAAGTTTAAAGGTGAGAGAGAAATCTTGAGATCTTCGAGGTCACTCGAAATAAGCTCTCGTAAACAATAACGTCTTCGGGGACAGACGACAGTACTTGGAGGTGGACTGATTTTCAGCAAGAATAAGGCTGTTTTCCATATAGACAATGCTCGGTTATGACTGGCAACATACAATATTTTATACAGATATCTTCCGCGCTTTAGAAACCGCACATCTGAAAACGTTCTTTAAAAAAATAAATTTTGGCAGACAAGGAAGCATACACATATAGATATTCTTTTTTATAACAAGCAGGGTAAGGAAAATATAGAGGTAAAAGAAGAGAGCAGAAAAGGATAAAGAACTAAAGGAAATCGCAAAGGTTGCTACAAAAGGGAAGAAATAAATCGAGTTTAGCAAGGTCAGGACAAAAATAAAAGAGATGAGGTTAGCAGAATTGAATCTGGAAAACGTGAAGACAGCAATGTATCCATAATGCTGGCCGAGAGGGGGAGCTAGATGAGAAAGTTGAAGATGATATCATATTTCTTGGCACACGGTAAGAAATCCAAATGGTTGAACACAACAGAATTCTCGGAAGAAATAGTTTTGGAGCCTAACGCATAAAATATCGCGGGGTAGAGCCGAAACTGTATAGGTATAAATTAATTTTAAAAATCTTGTGAAGTGATAGAACGTCGAGAAATAAGTAATGGAAACCCTGGTAAAACAAGAACAACTACAGAAGCTCAGATAGGTGACTACCAAGTGGATGTTGGAAGGGAAAGATTAACATTCTCACTGTCGTTCTTTTCCTAGATTGCGCATCTTCTTTCAACCGTGTTTTTTTACCTGGTCCAGGAAAAAGTAATAGGAGATCTAAATCTGAATATGGAAGGCAATATTATTTACAAGAACGACAAAATATTTAACCACGCGGAAGCTGGTGGAGGCAGCATACGAAAAGGGGCTGCATGTAAGTCAGGAGAAGACGCTATATTTAATAAATATTCAATAAATAACGATATATTCATGACTTTGAGCTATTTGTTTAAATTTTTCGGTCACTTTGAGCTATTTGTTTAAATTTTTCGGCAAAGTGACCTCTAAACAAGCTTATGTATGGCCATATTACACGTAAACAGCGGCGTCTAAAGTCGATCATAGTCTTCGAGCACCAGTCCACATTCTCACATTCCCACATATTCCGTAAATGACTCACTACTTGTGAAATTATCCATTTTGATCACTCAAAATAACAAAACCCGACATGGACAACGAGAAACGACGCAAACACGCTCAGCTGTTCTCGCCCCAGGATCTCGCTGAGTAACTCAAGGACTACGAGCTTTTAAAAACGTGAGGTGTCAAATTGTGCATCTTCAATAATTAATTACTCAAAACTGGTGCCAGATAGAGAAAAAGGTATTTGAAATCATTTAATATACACTCTATATAGTTGCTCAGTAGTTGTTCAGTATTTATGCTTTATTTCCTTAGATTACTTTTGCCAATAAAACTTACACAACAATTTTTACCGATTTGTTCCAATACAACGTAAACGTGTGTACACTGTACAGACGTTAGATTAATCTGCACAGTTGCAGTCAGTATGTGACTGTTTCCTACGAGAACGAGCGTTGTTAGTTTGGTTCTACTTGTATGTTATTATAATTACTACAATCGCCAATTAAACAAAGTGTAAACCCATCAACAGTGTTTTATTCGTTAAGCAGTAAACACAACACTGTTCAGACCGGGCTGCGCAGATTTATCTAACGTCTTTAGGGTTAACGATTTATCTGTACGATTTGCCCTACAAACGTTAGATAAATCTGTTCGATAATCTGCAGTTCGGTCTGCACAGTTAAATCGCTACGATTACGTGTGTAGCTGGCATTAGTTTCAAAGAAATTTGATGTTTTTTTTTAATAGATAGTGTTGTATGTTTATTACTTTTTATCCAGATATAGACGAGGGTTATACATCGCTTGGAACTCGTTTTGTTTTTTAATTGGAAAAATTACGAAATCAAGAACATTTTCAAAATTGTTAGAATACAATAATGAAGCAAAATACAATATGCCATATACAATATGCCGTAGGGAGGAGACAAACAGGCCAATTTTGAAGAGACTATTTGGTATATTCGGAAAAGTGAAAAAATAAAAGAATCGTACGAATTATAACAAGAGAGAAGGGTGCACGTTTCTTCAAGTTAGTACTTTGGGACAAACATTGCTCATTTGGTATCCTATAACCCCGCTGATAAAATTCATCCCCAGTTGATTTATTTTTAGCCGTTGAACTGAAATCTTGAACGTTGAACATTAAATATACGATGTGAAAACCATATGATAACTGATAACTGTGTGAAGTGCTTTGGCAAAGCACTCTTGGGCAGTTCTTTTGAAACTTTTACTGGGGGCCAGTTTGAAAATCCATGCCCTAATATTGACCAGCCAAAAGTAAGTGAACTGAGGGTTGCCGGAATACCAAATCAGATCTCAAATGACCAATTTTTGTCCCAAACTATCAACTTGAACAATCATTGCGTGTGTACAACCACATCGGGCGCCTTCTAGCGCTAGCTAGCGCTTGGCAGCGCTGATCTAAGCGGTAACATGAACACGATTGCTTAGTGCCAGCGCTGAGTGTTAGCGGCTAGCGGAAATGTATTTGTGGTAGATTGGGCGTTCAACCGGCCCGGGCGCTGAGTCTTGGCGCCGCTAGCGCTAGCAGTTTCTGCTAGATCTGGTTGTACACGGCCATTATTTACATATTATCAAATGGGTTGAGGCACCACTGACGTAGATCAATTTTATTAAAATTTACCCATATACCGTATTTATATTGCTTGGCCTCCACTTTTCCATATGTAGCCATTTAATTTGTTGACAATTATTTTTTTTTCGCTCCACCCTCAATTTCAATTGAGGGTGGAGCGACATAAGTCGTCTACAGCCTACATGAGTTTGACATATCTGGGATTCTTTATTTGGTATTCTTTTAGGTATTAACCACAAATAATACTATATTTCTGCACCAGTGATCTAACAAAAAAAGCTTGATTATATTTATTGTCTAAAATACTCACATACCATAACAACAATGAGCTATTTCTCTGAAAATGTAACACACACCCGCAAGTCGCTTGCTTTGTACAGTACTAAAAAATCTTTGACATTATACTCACGGTTTCTTATTCTATTCGTGTACAATTTACTTTCCAATTGATAACGTATTATTAATAGCTGTTATACAATAAACATAATAATGTGTAAATTAAAAAAGCGACATGAGAGAATATTTTTACTGGAAAAGTGTAGGGATGCGTAGATTAAAAAGAAATAATTATATAAAAACATATTTTAACATTATAAATTATAATATACATACAATATAGTATGTGTATTTCACCGTTTATTACATAAAATGAGTACAAGAATTTACGTTAATAAACTCATTTAAGGCAAAATTAAATGGCCATATGTCGACTGTTGTGAATTAATAACCTGTAATTTTTGACTAAGTAGACTGTTAAGGAAGGAAATATACAACAAATAAGCACTATTTTCACGACTATTAATGTGCTTAAGTGAAACTGTATTGTAATATACATTTAGATTAAATAAAAGAAGTAATTTACAGTTGTAGATAGTATATAAAAAATTATTGAATTATTGTTTTACGTAACTGTAACGATGTGTAAATGATACATAAACGTTTGTTATGCTCACAGCAGTCTAATTTTATACGTAGGACGCTAGTTTTGTACTATAGTTTTGTATGATAAATGTATAAATTCTAGACAACATTACGAAATGGTGTTCACATGTTATAGCTTCGAGTATACATTATTTTAAAATAAAACTTTTCCTGAAGAAGTGTGTGTTTTATTTGGACGTTCTTTTTTTGTTTATTAAAACGATAGCTAGGCGTAACGGTCTCTTACGTATGAACTTACAGATTATAAGATTCGTATAATCTTCAGCAAACTATGAGTAAACATTTTTCTTTAGTTTTCACTGCAGCCACGTTTAGCGATGTTACTGCCAATCGAACTGAAGCGATCCAACGCTTAGTAAACACGTTTTCCGTGCCGCTGCGGATAGAAGACCGAAGACTGATTTAAAGACTGAAGACTGTTTCATAAGGTTGGAACATCCCAAACTGACCCTTTTTAAAATGGAAACCATTTATTTCCGTAAATGTTTGAGTTCCTTACTCAATTGTGGGCAATAAGTACCTACTAAGAAAGTAATACTCTATATAACCAATTGTTTTTGAGTTATTGATCTTTTGTTTAAAAACAGCACTTTTGCGGAAAGGAATGGCTTGCATATATTACTTGAAATGTCGTAATAAATTGAAACTGCCCCACACACAATGTATACAGAGCAATACTGAGGTTAGTAAGCCCAGACAAATTGTGATTTCATTTCGAAAAATTTTCAACCCAGCTGGATTTTTGTATAGACCTTTCGTTGGGCACTACGCGGCGCGATTATTCACGGGCATAAATGATTCAGGTTTTGAAGAACATCTTGATTTCTATTGATCAAGCGACAGTAAGCGTTATAAGAAAATTTCTAGATCTTTTAATTCTCTGCAAAAAATGTATACACATAATTTACGTACGAGTTGGCATTTTGAAGTTGTGTCCAGCAAAGTCCGCATCATATGGATTTTTTTTTAATATCCATTTCTCAGAAAATTTCTTTTTAAAAGTTGGCGTCTTGTATGAAACCAAAACAGCAATAGGCAAATATGTAAATTTCGGAACCATATAC
Organism: Aphodius sticticus; assembly: GCA_963966075.1. Lineage (NCBI taxonomy): Eukaryota > Metazoa > Arthropoda > Insecta > Coleoptera > Scarabaeidae > Aphodius > Aphodius sticticus. The sequence continues at coordinate 68,607,032 of OZ014506.1, forward strand.
CGAGCGATTCAGAATATATATGAATTTGTGATAAGAGTAAAGTACCTTTATTTTAATTATTATCGATTAAACTTTATTTGGAAATGTTGTTTATAAGTAAAAATTATATTCAAATATGAACTCACAGCCACCTATCTTGAAATTTTTCTTTTCTCGTTTTTTTTTTTTAATTTTTATTATGACAAATATTAGTCAATGCCAGTGATCCTAAAAGGTCCATTTTAATCTATTTTTTAGGAATTTGAATACATTTTTTACATTTTGTATTATTTTGCTATGATAACCATGAATTGTTAATTACCGTAATTTACGGCTTAAATTACTAAAGGTAATTTACCGTCTGCATATATCACCGCTGGTAATTTAACGATATTCTATTACTTTTGTCCCAGGTTTCACGACTAATGATCATATTTTAGCACCAGTACATTTTTATACTATTTTTCGTTATCAAATCCCATTCCAGTTCACCTGTCGAATGTTATTATTTTAAAAAAATACAGCTAATCTTTTTTTATTGAATGAATAGAGGGTGGAAAGGGGGAGATCGATTCAGCGGACCCAATAACAAATTTTAGCACATTTTAGGCAAGAAGCTACTATCGAATTCTTCAACTTATAGAAATTGTTACCCTATCAGGATATAAAATGATCATTATTTTATTCTTTTTTTAAACCGAGTGTTGTTGTTTTGTGAGTCAGTAATGAATTAAAGTGTTGTGCTGTTAGACTAGCATTTTATAAATTGCTGGTATAAATAGTATTTTTTTATTGTAGTCTTTGTTTTTATTTTAATAATCAATTACTACCATTGAATCAGGAAAATCATCAGAGACATTTAAGGTTGTACTATATATTTTTATTGACATAAGTAGCTATAATAAACAAACACAAATCCTTTACGCAGCTAAGTAGGCGTGATCAAATTGTGCAGACGAGGCAGAAAGGGTATCTTCTATCTTCCCTTGCCTCTTATAACCTTAACACGTTAAGCTAGGCTGTAATCGATAATTAATTTATTATTTTAAATTTTGAATTACCCGGTAATTTACGAAACCATTTTGAATTTTTAATTTGGTGGTAATTTAATATTTCAAACTAATAAAATTAAATCCAGCGGTAATTTATCGAAAAAAATAATTACCGAAATTTAACATCTCTAGAGATAGCACAAAATAATGAGTTTTATTTACCAAACATTTTTATTAACTTAACATCATAACTTACAGTGATCGGTATTAACGCCAGTTTAATTTACCAATTTGAATTTTTAATTACCCGGTAATTTAAACCAGCCTAATTTACCATTTTAAATTTTTTAATTACCCGGTAATTTAAACAAACGAAATTTATCATTTTTAATTTTTAATTATGGGTGAAATTTAATAATATTAGTAATAAAATTATTTGTAATTAATAATTTAAATTTCAACTGTAATTTAACTCAAATAAATGCGTGTTTGAAAAGAGGCAAAAATATATTTATTTGCTACAAAGAATGTTTAATTGAGTCAAATAACATCTGTTTGGAGTAAAGTAATATTGTTTGATTTGTACCGAATAAATATATTTTTGCCTCTCATCAAATAAATATTTAGCTGACTTAAACAAAAATTTTCTCAGTGTATACAGTGAATCACAATTCGCGTCTCTAAAACGTACAGGGCCATTGTAGGTGGCAGAAGAAGAAAATGTTTTAAATAAATACCGCCCTTGTTTTTATGATTTTTTTTCGTATTACATAAGACACTTCTTAACTTATTATAAAATATGATCAGGTATTTGAAATAAAACACGGTTTCCGCTAATTAGTCTCTAATAGCTTCCGCTAATTAGCGGAAACCGTGTTTTATTTCACATACCTGATCACTTTCATAGTCGAGAACTATACTTACCAATAAAATATGATCATGTCTTCAAATACTTGGTACACGGAATGGATCACCCAGCACTTAAACACATTGTTATTATTACGTACGTCTGAAGTATTTTCAGACGTAACACTTGTAACCACTACAAATGCTAACTCGTAATATATAGACATTCTTTTTTTAAGAACTAAAAGATTTTAAACTTTTGTGATAACGTCCGTTGTTGTCTCTTCAATAGAAACCAAGGTATTGTTTAAAAACCCAATTCTGTCACCTTTGACCTTGAATAATTCCAAACGCAGACACGATATCGATGCACATTTTGCACGTTATTTTAAGCCCAGCCAAAGGTGTATAGAAAAATCCAGCTGGGTTGGAATGTTTCGGAAGTTTTCCGAATTTGTTTGTCTAATTTAACTGGGCTAAACTATAATAGTGCAGAAATCCTCTTTAATTTTCAAATCACAAAAACTAGTTAAATTAGATATATGATGACACAGTAACTATAAATTAAGACGAACTTAAGAGGCGTGGCAGTTGCCTAATAATATGCAGTGTGTTCCATTTAAAAAAAAACTCAAGAAAAATCCATTTGAAAATGTTATAAAATTACCACGTACAGGGTGGGCCAAATTTGATCTTACTATAGGAGATCTCGGCAACTATACGAGATATCGAAAAATGAGTAAGGTTGTTGTGTCGTCTTTTTTTGAGAGAAACTCAATGTTGAAAACCAAAATTAGCTATCGTCTTTTGTTTTCGAGTTATAGCACAAAACTCGATTTTTCGCTATTTTGATACTTGTCGATATCTTTGTTGTTTGTTAAATCAGAGGAATGATATTTGCACGTTCTTCAGGCACTTTTTCGATTAGTATTCAGTGGAATTCACAGATTTTAAATATCTCTAATAGTTTTGTAGATATAACATAAAGTTGTGTTTTTTTAAAATGGAAACCATAGCTGGCTATGACTGAAATAAATTGAGCCTTTTTTCCTCTTTTCAACGATATAGAACTTGCAGGTCCAAAATATTCAAAAAGTAACGTTTTATTGAATACCATGAAATTAGTTTATATCAGAGGCATTATGATTATTGTCTTCGAGATTTCTTTGAGTAGGCGTATGTCACTAGTAGTTTGACACTAGTAATCAGTGACTTAAGTATTGAATTTGCATTCTTTTGAATATTTATTTCAATTAAAAGTTACGAAATGCCGTATGAATCATATGAAAAATACGCAATGATCGAATGCTTTATTCAAAGTAATAACAATGCTGAAATTGCATCCGAAACATACTTCAATCGTTATCCAGAAAGAACACAACCTCACAAATCTATTTTTGCGAGATTATAAGGAAATCTCATCAATCACGGGTCATTTAGTATGCCAAGACCCAAACATTACCATATTGAAAATGCTGAAGAAGCTGCCACCAACATAGTTGCAGCCGCAGTTGCAAATCCCTCACCTTCAAGTCGTGAAATAGAAACTGAATGTTCAGCATACCAATCCATATCATTATGTTCGGCTTTTGGCATATTAATCAACCCGTAATTGATAAGATGTTCTTTTAATCCCAAAAACAAGTTTGTGCGGTCGTGCACTGCCTGGATAACGATTGAATTATGTTTCGGATGTTATATCACAATTATTGTTATTACTTTGAATAAAGCATTCGATTATTGCGCATTTTTCATACTATTCAAACGGCATTCCGTAATTTTCAATTAAAATAAAAGAATGAAATTTTACTAATTTCACTGATTAGTGTCAAACTACTAGTGACATACGCCTACTCGGAGAAATCTCGAAGACAATAATTATAATTTCTCTGATATAATATACTAATTTCATGTTATTCAATAACACATTACTTTTGGAATATTTTTGATCGGCATGTTATACATCGTTGAAAAGGGGAAAAAATGCTCTATTTATTTCAGTCATAGCCAGCTATGGTTTCCATTTAAAAAAACACAACTTTATGTTATATCTACAAAACTATTAGAGATATTTAAAATCTGTGAATTCCACTGAATTCTAATCGAAAAAGTGCCTGCAAATATCATTCGTCTGATTTAACAAACAACAAAGATATCGACAAGTATCAAAATAGCGAAAAATGGAGTTTTGCGCTATAACTCGAAAACAAAAGACGATAGCTAATTTTGGTTTTCACCATTGAGTTTCTCTCAAAAAAAGACGACACAACAACGTTACTCATTTTTCGATATCTCTTATAGTTACCGAGATCTCCTATAGTAACATCGAATTTGGCCCACCCTGTACATACTATAATTTCTATTCATACGAAATTGGTTTTAGTTATTATCTGGGAAATTTGTAGGACACAAGCTTCAAAAGTTTAGTTTTTACATAGTTTTTAAAAAGATTCCGCAATTTTCAATTTTTTGAAGCCGCGATATTTTAGTGTTCAGAAAAAATTAAAATAAAGTATGTCATACTCCTGAATCATTTCTACATAATTTGTATAACTGTCAAAATTCTTTGCCTCTCGGTGTAAACATGAGCGCGAGAGAAGTGAAAAAAGTACCCGGTTTTTGCAGTTTAAATTAACGCTCGTTTTTCCGATTTATTTTCTCTTTTATTTCTCTTATTTTCTCTGCGTCTAGAGTATCTTCTATAGATTGCGTTTTCGTTTTCTTCAGTTTTTATGTAATAAAGGTTTCGAACAATGGTGGAAGCCGATATCTCAGGAACGAATGTTAGCAGGACAACGCAGTTAGCATGCAAATAATCCCTATTTACTGCGATACATATCCCTTGAATTTAATGGCATTCCGACTATTTATTAATTTTTAAGACCGAAATAAACATGAACAATATTTTCCGCAGTTCGGCTTCCCTCGCTTGTGGGTTTTGGTGCTAGGCAGTCGAACGAGATGCGAAGGTTTGGCGCCATCAGTGAATCCATTTGAACCCGTGTTTGGAAAATATTGTTGGGTATAATTAATTGTCCATCCAAATTCATTATTTATATTGAACTAGCACTTCTATTCAAAAGTCCGAAATTAAATTGTTCTGATCGTATCGTACTAATAGTAAATAATAGTTTCCATTTACCGTTACGATTGACGTAGTGCGCGCTGCACGAAATTAATCATTCATATTAAATCGCTTTAAAAAATACTTAAAAATTATTATGCAATTCTGTGTCTACAGTCGCATTAAATAAAATATGACGATTGATTACGTGCATATCCCAATATCGTGCTAATATTCGTTACTGAGATATCCGCTTCCATGAAAATCTTGTTCGCAACCTGTATAAAACAAAAACTAAAGGAAACAAAAACGCCAACCTATAGAAGAGGCTCTAAAAGCAACATGAACAAAAATTTAAATTTTTGTGGTAAGCGGTTTATAAGGAAAAAATGGAACCTTTTCTCATTTCTCACGCGCTCATGTTTACACCGAGAGGCAAAAAATGTTGACAGTCGTACAACTTATGTAGAAATGATTAAGGAGTATGATACACTTTATTTCAATTTTTTCTGTTCGGTAGTTTTGGAGCTATATGCCTTCAAACACAGGAGTCAATATTATCGCAACGAGAGATGGCAGTAAGGGGTATTCTCTCGTGGAAATGATGGGCCACTTAACAAAACATGCAAAAATACGATAATGGAAACATTCTCATTCGGTTTGGTGCAAGACGCAAAGAGAGAGTAGGTAATGCATAGAGATAAATACAGACCTTATCTGCACAAGTGCTCATAATGTTAATAAGGAAGTTAGCTACTTCGAAAAAATGTTTCATTGAAGATAAAGAGCTGAACCGGTCGGACCTACAATACAATTAGCTCTCAAAACTCTATTGGATCTCCGGCCCCCCACTATCACTATACTATGATATTTTACTAGCACAGCCAAGTCAGTCACATTCCCTAGCAACGTGCTACGTTCGAGAACGAAATAAGTTTGATCCACCGTATTGTCCACAACCTACTGTTGAACAAAGAATGTAGCAAGCTTAAAGGGATGTTACATCCCAAATGTTCTATTCTGTAAATTACTACGTAAATTATGAGTGGGGACGTAATCACAGGTAAGTGAAGAAAAGTAACCCAATAAAACTTGGCAATGTCTTTTGTTTAGTTGCAGTAACTTGCGAAACGTGCGCACGAACAAATGAAAACACTCCATTAATACGACATGAGACGAGTGGATCCACCGTAAACTACTTTTACATATTCGTATTGATGTTGATTCTCGTAGTCGGATTCAGTATAGGATGTTATTTATTATACAAAGGTATGCGTAATTTGTTAGTCACTTAAATGCCGCACAGCGGCGTGTTTACATTTCTCAATCTGATCAAGTGTTAATCATATCTGCCGATAATTTAAACTATTAAAAATTAATAATCGTATGTAATATCCAGTATGAGGTGGTTTATTTGCTTTCTACACAAGACTATGATTCATAAAATTTTATTAACCGTTGTTGTAAATCCCACAAAAAACAACATCATCGGTATCACCAGTCGGATGTATCACCAGGATGCAGAAACTTATTCACATAATAGTGGTGGGAAATATTTCTAGAAATCCTTAAATCTCGAGAAGAATGACTTTAATGAAGTACGAAATTATTGCAGTATAGATTACACGTTATCCTAACACTTGAGAATGTCACCTATCGTTGCTTGAAAAAAACATCTGACAAGAAGAATTACATGTACAGTCATGGAATTAAGTATGTTCGTAGCGCTATTGCAGGATTTGAAAACAGTATGTCGGTTATATATTAGTGTACTCGTCTCCCTCGACCCGACCGCTTCGCAAAAGTTGTCCGTCACGAGGTGGTTTTTCGATGGATGTAATATGAAAGTTTTTGATAATATGATACGAAAATCTCATTTTAAGATATTGCGTAATATCACGACACATTATATAAATGTATTTCATCTAATGCACATATTAATTACGTAAGTAAATGCACAAATCAACTTGTTGCCAATGATACACTGCGTGACAAATTTAGAGAAATTGTTTCTAACATTGATTAAAATAACTGTTTGATTCAAATCGACCTGCTGATAACGCACGTTAAACTATTTCTCACGTCAGGTTTTAGACGAAATGCGGTCAAAATGCGGGAAACACGTGATTTTGGCAATGTTTACGCATTTATAGCGGCTGAACCCAATGTCCCAGAAACTTCAAAAAGATCTCAAACAAAACCGCAAACTGTGTACTTTTTACATGTAACTCTCAAAGTGAGGTCACTAATGGCCTTGACCTGCTGACAAAGCTTGTTGATGGGTCGGCGGGAAACACACAAGCTGCTGTTCATGGATTGGTCGTTGTAAATACAGCCCCCAAGGGTTGCATACACGATAGAAACGATAAGATTATGTTACAAATTTGTTGATAATATATATTTGTTTCATTTCCCTGTGATAATATATACCGTCAGAAAGTTGAAAACTAATGGAATTTCTTTTTATTATATAAAGGCCGAAACTGCCTTTTCACACGGAATACGGCGTCCGTGCGTTTTTATCCGTGTACGGTCGTTGTGTAGCTTTCACACAACACGGATTTCAAACGGCACGGCACGGTGCGTGTGAAAGGTTCGATTTAATCATACACTTCGAACCGTACACGGACAAAACCGTACGGACGCCGTGTCTCGTGTGAAAAGGCCGTAAGGGTCGGCAACCGATTAAGCTTACCACACAGAAACCATGAAAAATCAAAATGTACAAGGCGTTCGTTAGAGGCAATTAATATCTGAATTGGCAAGATTGTTAATGAACATCATTTCACAACTCATTTTAATTAAGTATCTCTATTTATCGATGATCTTTAAGTACCAAATAACCGCATAAAATAGATAATGGAGATAAAATAGAGATAAAAACTTGTATTTCCTCCTGAACCAATTGTTATTTACATCCATACTAAAATATAAATAATGTATAAATAATATACTGGAATCGTGCTTGTTGACACTTTGCGCCATCTCGTCGTGCAAATTGTCACTACAAATTTATTATATATTTATAGTATAGATAGGCTCTATCTATTGATCAGTTGATAGTATATTACCAACTTATTTAAAACGCGTTCTTTCGTTTCGCACCGACCCTTAATACTGCTATGTACACTAACCACTAGCATTCTTAATTAAAAATCACTCTGTTCAAATATTCGACTCGGCGAACCCGAAAAATCATCAAACCCTCGGAATTCACTGTAGCACCAATTTTTATGGTTTTGTTTGTTATGCTCCCTCCACTCATTGAAATCAGAACCGTTCAGGCTGTTGGGCTCAAGTATCTTTTTTGTATAATTTATGCAGGGTGTTAAAACGAAGATAAAACATTTGTGGATATGTAAAAGAGCCCAAAAAGTCAGGAATAATAAAAAAATAACATTAATTTACGCCCTTACTCATTTCCAAGAGCACACATACAAATAAAACTTAAAACAAAACATCGTTTAAAGTATTTAATTGGTCTCCGAAAACTCTTATTTTATTTATTTATCATTTTTGTTAAAAAACAATCGAACTTTGAAATTGTTCCTTACTTTATTCATCCGTGTACATTTAGAAATAGTTGTTGACTATATAAACCGACATCAAACAAATCAAGGCAAGTGTTTTTCAATTTCTGACCCAATATTCTGGGTATTTTCAATAACTAAAATTAAACTAAATTTGAGTTTTTCTTTAAAAAATGGTTTTGGTTTTTTTCCTTTTGCACAATGAGATATAATATATTTAAATTTTTAATTTTTAAAGTTTTTGTATGGAACAGTTTGTTTTTTTTTATTTTTTTTAATGAACATAATTATATTGCTTTAAGTATTCATTATATCAAAAGTTCTATATTAAATTATAATTTCTTTGAAAATCATATATAGGGCTGGTATTTTCACCTACCCAGAAAGTCATAATAGCCCTATTTTACGATAAGCTACCGATGCATCTTCTCATTTAATGGGCATACAGTAGAAATCAATTATGACACATTTCTTGATATTATATCAATACACCAGTTTCGAAATCCCTCTAAATCACTCTGAATGTCTGATCAATTAGTAACAGATAACTAATTTAATATTAGTTTTATACCATTTGCATATATTTCCGGATGTGATTGAATAAAGCACTGATGACCATTAAAAACCAATTACGAGGTGATAAATGTGCGATAACTCACGAACCATAACAATATTACCATACACACGAAATTTATTCTTAATAAACATAGATACAACATCAAACCGCGCACACAGGGTGTTTTGCGTGCGAATGCATAGGATTCGCGTTAATTTGAAGGTATGCGAAGCAGACCAATTATGGAAAAGTAGCGCATTTTTATACTGATCAATTATCTAACAATAAATTTAACATTATTTTTTGAACCAAAGTTTTTAAAATAAAGGGGTTATCATTGTTTCTCCACTTTTTACTGTTGAAAATCCGGTTGGAACCCGGGGAACCATAAAAAACATATACAGTGTCCTTCCTTATGTCATTCTGAATAAAAATATTATAATTATACGAGTATATGATATAAATAAATTTTATGCACAGAGAAAAATGTGTAAAGCAATTTTTCTCTATCAAGTAACCCAAAGCGTAAAAAACGCAGTTAAATTATTACAAAATGCTTCTACTGTGAAAATACTGTACTTTTCCGATAAACTTACAAAAATAGCTTGTACAAGTACTGTGATAATTTCACAGAAATTTGCTGGTACAAAAATAGAGAAGATTTCTCGTTTTTGAGAAATATATGCTTTTGAATTTATTCTTTTGAATCAAAACATATTTCTTTGGCGTGTAACGAGTTGCACCAGTTGTGGTGGAGTGTTGTTAATTTTCTTGCGCTGAGCAGGGCGGACTCCGTGTTTCTTTATTAATTAGCAAGAATGCGTTGTTAGATCATACGTTATTTGACAAAACAGGCTTATTACGTCCGTGGGCATATACTCCTTCAAGGTTAGTCGATATTTCTAAAACACCCTGCATTTTTGTGTGAATACCTCATCCAACTGTATTGTTGGATAGCGCTGTCAACCATCTCCTCGCAGTTAGGCCTTATCTTGAGTATAAATAGTAGCCTGGTGAAAGCCTACCGCTCAGTTGATGTCATGAGCCTAGCTAAATTGCTAAAAAAAAGTGTGATCGGCAGTATAGAGCACAGCGCACGCAGGTTCAAGTTCCGATTCCCAATCAGCGTACACTTTGCTACCCTAACCTTGACTATATATAGGTATGGGAAAACCAACCACTGGTTAGTGTATATGATAGAGCGGCTGCTATCTACGCTGGAGGTCCCGGGTTTAATTCCCGGCTCGGGCTAAAATCGACTGTCCTGGTATTTTAGGCAGGGAACAAATGCGCCTTCCATCGGATGAGGAAGGTAAACTGGCAATTACTTTGGGCAGCAGTGAGATAAAGGCGTAAACAATGTCAAAATCTATAAGAGAAAAGAAATATTTGTTGTTTTTCCGTCATCTTTAAATTTACCTCAAATGTAAGTCCGTTGTTGGATTCCTTGTAGAAAATGACTATATTCTTTTGCTTATAAACTAAACAACAAAAGAAACCATTTTTTCAAAATATTACTTTTTTGTGGGTATTTTAGAAGCGAAAAAACTCGTAGTTTCCACTTTATCCCAATTTAACAGTGCCTCTATCGCTTCAAATAAACGAGATTCCCATGGGTGAAAAATGAACATCGTACGACTGAATGCACGATACGAGCGCCCTTAGCGACCGTGGGTTTTCGGCGGTTTTGCGTGCGTCCTTACTGCAATTAAATTCATCTGTAGTGTATCCAGCGGTTATAAAATTGTATCAATGTATCAAGCAATCAAATTGTTGTGAATTTATTCAATATCAATGTAAAATGTATGAGTAGCAACAACCCACATTTTTCTCTGCAAAAAGAAAAATTTTTAGAAAGTAAATGTCATTCTGAGTAAAGCTTTTCATATGGACCTAATTGTCTTTCCAATCCTTAAAAAGTTACAGCCGTTTAAAATTTTGACAAAATAAAGAAACATAAAATACATAAAATACATAAAATAGGTACATAAAATACATAAAATACATAAAATACATAAAATACATAAAATACATAAAATACATAAAATACATAAAATACATAAAATACATAAAATACATAAAATACATAAAATACATAAAATACATAAAATACATAAAATACATAAAATACATAAAATACATAAAATACATAAAATACATAAAATACATAAAATACATAAAATACATAAAATACATAAAATACATAAAATACATAAAATACATAAAATACATAAAATACATAAAATACATAAAATACATAAAATACATAAAATACATGAAATACATGAAATACATAAAATACATAAAATACATAAAATACATAAAATACATAAAATACATAAAATACATAAAATACATAAAATACATAAAATACATAAAATACATAAAATACATAAAATACATAAAATACATAAAATACATAAAATACATAAAATACATAAAATACATAAAATACATAAAATACATAAAATACATAAAATACATAAAATACATAAAATACATAAAATACATAAAATACATAAAATACATAAAATACATAAAATACATAAAATACATAAAATACATAAAATACATAAAATACATAAAATACATAAAATACATAAAATACATAAAATACATAAAATACATAAAATACATAAAATACATAAAATACATAAAATACATAAAATACATAAAATACATAAAATACATAAAATACATAAAATACATAAAATACATAAAATACATAAAATACATAAAATACATAAAATACATAAAATACATAAAATACATAAAATACATAAAATACATAAAATACATAAAATACATAAAATACATAAAATACATAAAATACATAAAATACATAAAATACATAAAATACATAAAATACATAAAATACATAAAATACATAAAATACATAAAATACATAAAATACATAAAATACATAAAATACATAAAATACATAAAATGCATAAAATGCATAAAATGCATAAAATACATAAAATACATAAAATACATAAAATACATAAAATACATAAAATACATAAAATACATAAAATACATAAAATACATAAAATACATAAAATACATAAAATACATAAAATACATAAAATACATAAAATACATAAAATACATAAAATACATAAAATACATAAAATACATAAAATACATAAAATACATAAAATACATAAAGTACATAAAATACATAAAATACATAAAAAGATAAAATACATAAAATACATAAAATACATAAAATACATAAAATACATAAAATACATAAAATACATAAAATACATAAAATACAAAAAATACATAAAATACATAAAATACATAAAATACATCAAATACATCAAATACATCAAATACATCAAATACATCAAATACATCAAATACATAAAATACATCAAATACATCAAATACATCAGATACATCAGATACATCAAATACATCAAATACATAAAATACATAAAATACATAAAATACATAAAATACATAAAATACATAAAATACATAAAATACATAAAATACATAAAATACATAAAATACATAAAATACATAAAATACATAAAATACATAAAATACATAAAATACATAAAATACATAAAATACATAAAGTACATAAAATACATAAAATACATAAAATACATAAAATACATAAAATACATAAAATACATAAAATACATAAAATGCATAAAATACAAGATACAAACAATGCGAAAACGCAGAAATAACACAATCAATACCCATAACAACAATAAACGTAAATAAATTAAAGTAATAAAATCAAAATAATAGAAATAAATTGAATAAACAAATGAACAAACAAACAAAATCCATATGAAACTTTGCTGCCATTATGAGCAAAAAGTTTCATGTCGACTTATTGGGTTTTTCGATTCCTAGAGAAGAGAGCCGTTTAACATTCAGTTTTGTTAATATTGCAAACGGCTGCAAGACATACAAATAATTAAATAGCTACATACTCTAGAGTCTAGGATCTATCTGCATGCTAATATTATATTATATCTCAATATGTATCGCAACTTTATTTTCATTTACTTTCGAATATAATTTCCTAAAAGAATGAGTTCACATAATAAGGTCAATCAAAATACTGACTATGGCTACAGATTTTTTTTAAAGTAACTATGTAAAGCTATTTATAATGTACTTATTTCCCCCGAGATATGAAAACGTAGGTCTATTGTATTTCTAGGTATTATTATGTACGGAGACACACTGTATAAATTTTTTTACATTTACCTTTCATGAATGTATGCGAATATTGCTTATTAGACAATGTACAAAACAGGCTAAGATTGTGCAAAGTATTTGAATTATGAATACATTTTGCTTAATTTAAATTGTCGAAAATAATTATCTCTTTGATTTTCAAACGTTTACAGTTTACACTTTAATGCACCATTAGTGGAACAAATACATAATTAAATTAATTTAACTAAATGATTTAATTAAAAAAATACAATTGATGTTCGTAGTAGCACTACGCAACGCTAAATTTGTTTTTTAGAAGTCAATAGATTTAACAAAGTTTTGATTTGACTTTGATGCATCTTAATTATAATTTTTCTACTTTGCGTTAACATTTGACACATAGTACTTTTTAGCTGTTCCAATGCAACAAATTTTTATTACTCACAATCTTTAGTAACTATTAGATTTCTAGAATTGGTGGCATCGATATCAAATGAGGGGTGTATATGCAAATGCGACACGTCCTTTGAAATGAAATCCGAGAAAACCGCAAAATTTACCAGACATTTATTTTCAATGATATTGACTTCATATTTTCTAGGTTAATAGACGAGTTTATTTTATATTAGTAACAAATGCTGATTAAATTTATCTTAACACAGAAGGGCAATATTTAAGAAATATTAATGGTCATATTGGATACGGCTGAGTTTGTCTATCTAACAAGAGACAGTTGCTGTTGATAGTTGTATGTAATTCATTAAACAAAAGCAAACACTATCACTGAGTCAAAATATTATTATAAATTATGAACATAAGGTCCACAATGAGCCAAACGCGACTAATCAATCTTTCAATTTTATCTATTGAAAAGGACAGGAAAGTTAATTTTGATAATGTAATAGAACACTTTAGTAAAATAGAGTCCCGTAAGCACGTTTAGTATTTCTTGTTTTATTTTGGGGGTGTTCATTAGAAAACCGCTCTGGGTGCCAACCCACGCTACGCCGCCACTGATTCTCCTTCAGTTGCTGTAAAGTCTGTGGCATATTCACGTAAACCAATGCCTTCACGTAGCCACAAAGAATGAAGTCTCATGGGACAGTTAAAATAAATAATCTTGCTGGTGGACCACAAAAACGGGAAATTTAATTTAGTGTAATTTTCCCATTTTGTCGCAAGTCTCCTGTATATAATTGTCACAAACATCATGTGGGAAAATAAAGGGCACTTCGGATGATGAATAATGCTGAGTATATTGTACTCATGCCACGACGATTAAATTTATTTAAGCTAACCAACAATATAATTTCATAGATTAAAATTACTCCTTTTTGTTGTTTGCTAAAACAATAATATTGACATTATTTTTTTATGATAATTCAAATCATTATATGTTAAATAAAGCTACAAAAATACGCTAATCTAACTATGCTTTAATTGCTTAGGTTGATTAAAATGAGCCGCTACATAGCGGCTCGTATTTACGCGTGTAATATATCTATAAGATTGTGAACTTTGTATTGTTGACAAATAAGTTATTGCCTTGTTGCAATACGACTTTTTACTATACATTAAGTTCCTTTATTATATGTTTCTTAATTTAACATTTGTTGGCCAACATTCTTCTATCAATAACCATATAAGCATAACTGAATATGACTGTTTTATTATCTTATTATCTTTAATTTAATTATACCTGCGTTTCACCTTAAAAATAATAATCGACTTATCAATTGTATCTTATTGATGCTATGAATGTAATATGAATATTTACTGTTTTAATATTTACTATTGTATGTAATCAGTAGCCGATTGCCCACAAGACAATTAGGCACGTGCCTAGGGGCCCGGGCTTAGGGGGCCCCAGCCGAGAAAATTTTCCCATAGTCTTTTAAAGACTAATGTTTTAATAAAAATAAAAAATTTTGATTATGTTAAGGAAAAGCTTTTCCAAAACTTTGCTTACCTTGATTACGCAAATTGTGGACGAATGTGTAGGTAGTACTTGTCTCAACTATTTCGGATTAATTTAGTTAATTGTTGGAAAGTACGTACTAAAGCAAGTTAAAGAAGCGAAATACATGGGTTAATAGTGAATGCCACTCCAGATTTGCGTCATGTCGATCAGCTGACTTTTATAATAAGATATGCATATCAAAGTACATTTGAAGTACACGACAGTTTTCTGAAATTATTGTTTATGAAAAATCACGCAGGTATTACTCTAAAGTTAAAACAAGCAGCAAACATGACAAGGAAATACAGTGAGAATTAATGTCCATTAAGTGTATAATTGTCAATTGTGTGCGTCTCGTGCTGACAAATTCTTGTATTTTAGTGTCATGAATAATAAATTAATAACCACACACACACACACACACACACCCTTCGTAGCGTATTTTGGAGGCTCTAAGATTGCCGCCTCATCCGCACAACCCCCTCGACCTGTCTTAATTTTCACACTAGCCCTGATGAAGCTGGAGATCTTACTAGCGAAACGTAGGCACATGTGCAATTATTAAGATTAGAGACCAATTAGACTGACAAGCGTCTTTTATTTAACCCCAGTTATTAGAAAACAAATAACAGACTAACAAATTATCTATGTCATGTCACAAACACTCGATTTAGATCAGTCACGTTCAGTTGATAAGATCTCACTTTAGAAGCGGCCAGATAGAAATTATATGCCGTACCTAATATATTCATATGTAATTTCAGTTATGTAGCCTTCATGTACATGTAAGTACTGCACACGACATTGCTGTGAATCAAGTACTAAGTAATCAGCATCGTTAAGGAAATACTTTTTTAGAAATATTTTTTACGAAATAGATTGTGGAGTGTTGTACGGATTGTCTAATTTATATGGTTATAATAACGTTTGACAAAGAAATATAAAGAAAACTACATTCTAAAACATAAAGGATCGTACTGAGATTATGTATGTTTTTGCTGTCATTAACAGAGAAAACATGGAGCATTATGGTCCACGCACCATATTGAATATAATAAAGTGCAAAACAGTCACGCCGCGCCGACGGGAAGAGGAAGAAAGAAGATAAGAAGAAAATAATAATACAGCATACCCGAAAAGTGTCAAGATGAAAACCACTTATCAAAGCTATGAAAGTGAAATGCAATATGTTATCTTACTTGTCTGTTTTATACATTTGCAAACTAGAAAAACCTGGTCTTTATTCTGAGATGGTATCACTAAAACTCATAATTTATCGTAATAAACTTCTGGCAAGTTATACCGTTTATTACACACTTAAATCCTAAAAGTTTTTAATGCCCGGTAATGTTCCATCCATCATATCCTCCATTACAAGTACCTACCTACACCAATTATAGTAGGTACTCCATATTGTATGACGTAAGCACGGACATTTGAGCAAATGATAATTGATTGGTTGTAGTTTTATTTAAATAATAACAGTTCAGGGCTCTGTCATGTTGATGTCCATATATGTACATAGTTAGGTGGCATTTTCATTGATTTCGAGCCATACAGAACCAACTTAATTTAGAAGAAAACGATTCAAATAACAGAGGCCATTTAAGGACTCAGAACATTTCAATACATATTTGATATTAATATAGATAGAAGTTAGAAAACAGAGTGTACTGAAATGGTCAATATTATTCAATAATTATGTTATACATCTTCTGCATCTGTCTGCAACCGATTTTGAATATAGTCAATGCCTTACTGTAGAAATGCAGTGTCTCCTAATGTAATTTCTTTCTGTCGACAATATAAATAGCGTTCTGTCACTAGGCGTTATCGGTACGACCAGAGTAAAAAAATCCATTGTTTAATTTTGTTGGTCGCCGCGGCATTGTGCGCCTAGAAGCGCCGCGAAACGTCTGAAGGGCACGGACACACATCGAACGTATTGGCGCCGTGCGCGTACGATATGCCCATCTCTATTGCCGCCGGACGGGACTAAGATCGCCACGAGGTGGCGCTGTTCTATGCAGTTTCCTTCCTAGTAATCACCCACGTGGTAGTTACCTGTAGCGCGTCTACTAAGTAAACATAAACAAGAAAGCTGTTGCCACACAGCACGAGTTAACCATATTTGTATATTTGTATACACAATGCTAGTCTGTGCACAACGCTATCAGCTGACAGAAATAATAAATAAAGTCGACTACAGCGCTTTTGCGTGCAGCGGTGACCGAGAAAACTTCTGGCGGATACATATTCCGCCATGGGCGCATAAAGCGTTCCTCAATCCCCCACTCCGTACTGCGCACGGTGCCAATAGCGTAGCGGAAAGCGTGTACATATGTTCGAACATACCGAAAACGCTTTCCGCTCCTCTATACGCTCGGCGTTTTCTATATGTTCGAACATACAGAAAACGCTTTCCGCTCCGCTATACGCTCGATGTGTGTCCGTGCCCTAACGCGCGGCGCGCACTAAGAACTGATGCCTTGTAATCTTACCAACACATTTTTTATAAGTGTATATTGATTGCTGCTATTCCATGATACCATTACGTTTCAAATATTAATGCATTTCCTGGAACATAATTTGTTATAGATAAGGAGTGGGACGACATTGATAACTACCCATTTATCATAAAAGCGTTAACTGACGACATGGCCATTCCCGAAGTATTATTGCCATTAGATTTACCACTAACTCATATTCATCTTTCCGAACTGCCTGATGAGTTCGGATGCCATAACAAATACGACTGTTTGCTGCAATTAATCACAACTAGAAATGATACAATGAAAATGTATAACTTCGTCGTTGATAACAAACGCACTATTTACGAAGGACTAGGATGGAACTACCGCTGCGCCAACTGTGATGACCACACTCTTACGATAGGGATATTTAGTAAGTATATTTATTTATGGTCAGCCTATTGTCTCATATATGTTTTTTTAGATATATCTACTGACAGTGATTCTACCAAAACGACTAAAACTGTATCTTCAATTTTAGACCATGGAATCCAGACAAAAAAATTAGTTTTATGTTTTACGATTTCTTATGTCGGTAATAGTACAAATTTCCTAGAGTTTATCAATTATGTGACGAATGTTAACCAAAGACGTATCGAATGCTCCGCAATAGACTGATTTTTATTGTATTTACAAATAAGATAATAAATTACTTTATTTTTTTATTAGTACATATATCTTATTTTTTGCCGTTAAAAGAATCCCGGAGTTGCAATAAAATACAAATAAAATTACAAACGGCAAATCTTCCACTTGTGTTAAGTGAATATAAAGGCAGCGCTGCATTTTCGTGTATTTAGCAATAGTGAAAAAATGAAATATTTGCTAAATATCCTAATTTGTGCCGCTACCTTTATACCAAATACACAAATATGTATAGAGTGACCACGATTTCGCGGTATTTAAGGGTAAGAAAAGCCTTTTAACGAAACGTGTCTCGAGAAATCCGTTCAGAAATTATTTGGAAAAGTCTATTCAGAATGACCCTTAGACGACGCCAAAACATCACTGCATAGAACTGTAGGGTACTATTGTATTGGCATAGTACGGGATCGGAGAGAGTTGAAAGGAATAAGTGAATTATTGTGATTTAATTTTGTTATAATTATAATCAAAAAAATATATTTGAGGAAATGGCGACTTATCAAACTAAAATTATCGATTTAGCTCACAAATTTGACAATGGTTTTTACTATTAAATAAAAAATACATAACGTATTCAGTTTCTGGTTCACAAAGCCATAAAGCATTGCTTGTTGAACATGAAGTATATATTTTCTTTTGTAATGAAGTGCTCCATGACGTTAGAGAAGTTATAGAAAAGAAAGGTCCAAAGAGGTTGTTCTAACCTATATATTTTGTGGTTTTATGGCTACCGGTTTCAAACAGCTACGTGTCCGTCACCAGGCCAAGCGTCAAAATATAGCCGTTAGAACAACCTTTTTGGACCTTTCTTTTCTATGTAGTACCTAACTATTTCACGTTGATCTAACAAATAGTATTTGATATACTACGCCAACGCATTTACCATTAGTTACACTGTGCAACAAAAAATTTCCCCCCGGGAAATTTTAGCTAATAATGATTCTTTATGACCCCCTGAACGTTTCCACAAAGACTTTTTCTAGGTTAGCTCGAGTAAGCGAGATATTCGCAAATTTATTTCTAATTTTATTCATAATTTTACTCCATTCACATGGTGTTTTGGCCAGGAAAAAAATATAGAAGTTTTGATTTCTATCATTCTATATGTTTTTTGGGGAGCTGAATCCGAATTTCAACTTTACTACTTCCCACGTATATGGCTTCACAACGAAAATCGCAAATAACTCAAAATTTTGTACTTTTGTGCAGTTTATTGCCAAAAAGTCATAAAACTAACTTTTCAACGTAGACCACTATATACAAAAATAAAGTAGGTATACTAAATTTGCTATAAAAGGCACCCTCAAGTCTATTTTTTTGTTGAATGGTTTGGCCGCTCGAGCGCGCAGAAAGAAGGCCAAATTTTCCTGCTTTATGTGATGTGCGTGTAATTACAAAAAGGTGTAGATTCTGATCAAACTACATTAATTACTCTACAAATTGCATAACTTAATCAATTATTTTGGCCAAACTGTGTAGCCGCTAAAGCGCGTTGAAATTTTATGTCACATTACACGAAACCGCGATAACAAGAGCCCTTCACCAAAAATTCAGTAGAGACCTATATTATTGCTATTTATTTATTAACTATATATTTGCTCTTTTTAATAATTAATACTTAATGTATTGTGTATTTTTTTATTTTTTTTATAAACATTGGGGCTCTTGGCTTCGCGGCTTCGCTTAGATTAATATGACATAATAAAGTAGAGCGTCGATAATCCGAACTTCGGTAATCCGAACGTTCAAAAAAATAATAATAAAATAAATCACTGAGTAACCTAGGCAAAAGCCATTTTTATCGGTTCCTGTTTACAGAAAAATGTTGGTTTTGTTTTATATAGGTATATATATATATATATATATATATATATATATATATATATATATATATACATTAGTAATCCGAATTACTTTCGGTCCTAATAAGTTAAATGAATAATAAATAAATAATCAATAAATCATAAATAAGTCATAAATAAATAATAAGTAAATCGTTTAGACATCCCTTTGATATCCCTTTGATATCTCCTCGATATCCCTTCGATATCTCTTCAATATCCCTTCGATATCTCTTCGACATCCCTTCGATATCTCTTCGATATCCCTTCGATATCTCTTCGATGTCCCTTCGATATCTCTTCGATATCCTTCGATTTTAACTTTTTGACATTCCTATAGTTTAAGAAGAGCGGGATCGAATGGTGTTGGTTTTATTAAGATTGAACTTCTATCCAATACCCGTAGTTTCTAGTAATTAGCTGAAATATTTGATAATCCGAACAATTTGATAATCCGAATCACCTTCGGTCCCCATTAGTTCGGATTATCGACGCTCTACTGTATATCAACCCAATTTCGCGGCTACACGGTTTGGCCAAAATAAGTAATTAAGATGTGCAATTTGTAGGGAAATTAATGTACTGAAATTAACTAACTTAAAAACTGGGTTTTACATAAAGTAGGAAAATTTTCCCTTCTTTCAGCGCGCTCTAGCGGCCAAACCGTTCAGCCAAAAATGCATTTTAGGAGTGCTCTATAGGAAATTTAATGTACTCTATTTTTGTATGGAATCGTCTACCTCGAAAAGTGCATAGTTTTATCACATTTTCGCAAAAAACTGAAAAACGGTCGAAAATTTTTTGTTTTTTTTTTGCTATTTTCGTTGAGAAGCCACATCCGTTGGAAGTAGCGAAGTTGAAATTAGGATTCAGCACCCCAATAAACATATAGAATGAGAGAAAAAAAATTCTGTATATTTTTTCCTGGAACAGGCACCCTCGGAAACGATTTGACTGGACTATTATGGCAAAACTGTATACTATGGCAAAAGAGTGTTTTCTTATCCGCTTATTCGAGCTAACCTAGAAAAACGCCCTAGGGGATGTGTTGAGGGGGTCATATAGAATCATTATTAGCTAAAATTTCCCGGGAGGAAGAAAGTTGATCAAAATTTGTCGCACAGTGTTATTAGTCATAACTCCTTCAAATCAATTGCAAAATTAATTAATTTATTCGTTTGTTAATTGTCCATTACTGCCATTTTGCTCCGCTATTTCGATTTTTTCAAGGTAAGTGTAACATTTTTTTTAATTATATTTTTTAATTTGTTTGGTTTACGTCGGTCTATTTTCGCAACTCAACAAATCACCGACGCTGAAGGCAGACTACACACAACCATTTTGTCGAACTGAGGGAATTCCAACCCCTAGTAAAAGTTCTTCTCTCTAACGTGCACGTCACAACTTGACAGCACACGGAACTATTAGGGATTTGTATTCGGCGCCCCTGAAATACCATTAAAGTAAAAAATGTGAAGACATTTCCTTTCAGTATAATGTTCTGTTGTGGCATTTTGAATTTTACCTACGAGCGTATGTATAAATGTCCCTTACGCCACGGACTTCTTCACTCGTATATCGCTTATAACTAGGGTTGCCAGACGTCCTCTTTTAACAGGACAAGTCCTCTTTTTTAGGGGTCATATCCGGGTCCGGTATCTTTTTTCGATTTTCTCCGATATGTCCTCTTTTTTTAACAAAATCATAAAATAATTTAATACCGGACAAAAAAAGAAGATATAACTAGAAATGAATATACGGACATACCGTATCATACGGACTAACCGTAATGATGAGAATAAACAATGTATAAAGGTGATATACAGGCGGGATGTAAATTTTAAAATAAATTAAAAAATTACAGCCAGAACCTGGATTTGAACTAGGGACCTTTGTGTCGCCAGTACAATGCTCATGTCATAGGCCTCAATAGCTCAGTTGGATAGAGCATTGTGCTAGCGACACAAAAGTCCCTGGTTCAAATCCAGGTTGTAGCTGTAATTTTTAATTTATTTTAAAATTTACATCCCGCCTATATATCACCTTTATACATTGATTAAAAAAAGAAGGTAATGTATAGTTTCATTCCACAATTAATTATTTTCTAGGGCGCATTGAGAGAAACGGCGTAAAGAAACGTTTCTCCTAAACAACCTTTCTATAGGAAGTGAATATCCGCAAAAACTATACTGTCTGTTGGAGCGATGTTCTTACGAACGGTTTCTGAGAATTATCCAATTCTTCGGCCATTTCTTATATGCACTGTTGAGTGCTTGCAATTTCGGGATATTTGTGTTTCTAGGGAAATATTTTAAACAATTTTGTCACATTGTTTTAAGTCGTCAGAGAGGACGGTCGTTGTAGTGCATCCTCAGGTTATTGTTTAGTGTTTGTTTATTGTAATATGAAATAAGTATGTTATACTTTTCTGTTATTAATTGTCTTAATATTTTGAATTAGTAATTACTATTAATTGAACGGAGACCATTATTTTTCCTTGTCCTAATTTTCTCTTTGACTTCTGATTTCTGAATTTACATTGAAATTTGTAAGTGATAACTAATAACCATTTTCAAGTTATTTTTACGAGGAGTACCAATATAAATAATGTTTGCATTTTTAAATGATTGTTTTATATTTGTTGATATTCGTTAACGAATTTATTACAAATTTGTAAAATTTGATGGCTACTTTTTTAGTTTAATAATTTTCCTATTAAAATGTTTCTGAGAATCCTATAATAAATACGTTTCTCCTTTATTAGAACTGTTTGGATTACGTAACGAAACAAGTAATAATAAGATATAACGACAAACATTAGCTTTCGTCTTTTTTCCGAACTGCAAAATCACGGTTAGATGTACGATATTTTGATACTTTCTTAAAGTAGATGAAAACTTTTAAAAAAATAAATATTTAATGTACTAAAACTTTAACTTTGAATTTTTAGAGTAAAATGCCAAAAAGAAAATGTAAATATGAAGAACTACAAAAGCAGTATAAAATGTTGAAAGCAGTCGAAGACAAGAGCAACGTGTTTTGTCCAACATGCAAAATTTTATTTTCTATTGCAAACAACGGCAAAGCGGATATAGAACAACATTGGGAACTCAGGAGCACAAAACTTATGATACAAGCAGCAGCCGGAAGCTGTAATGTTGTTGTGAACTGGTTAACATACATGACTAAACGTCAAACGAAAAAGTTCTGTTTATTTTTATCTGACTATATTCCATTGACAAACACCCCCCTGCTTTCCAAACTTTCGGTGTCCTCTTTTTTACTCGAAGAAATATGGTAACCCTACTTATAACAAACATGTGCTTTTGGTTGTACTTTTGTGTTTTTAACGCACAACATAATGTCATCACAACGCAAATGTAGATCCATATTTTCCTATTTGATTATAATTTCCCTCTTGTCACAACAGTTCAAATGCAGTTCGCCACAGTTGAAATAGATGTGGTGCGAATAACTAGCAATACATACATTTTTGTTATACTAACCTAACCTAATACATCTACTTATGTCGCACTATTTCTCCTTTATTTAAAGTAAGTGATTGGATCTGTAATTGTCGGTCGTACGTAAAATTATGTACAATACTCGAGCTGTAACGCATATTACGTGCTAGTGAAAATAAAAGAAGACTCGCAGTTTCGCGGCTCTTAACTTTCCACTCGTACGTAATATGCTAGTTACAGCTCTTGTAATGTAATATACTATTACTATGTTTATGCCAGATGTGGAATGAGCGTCCTTAAAAGACAAAAAATGCTTACAAACCAAATTTTGCAATTTATATGTCATATTCAGTTCTGTAGGCCCTAGTGGCTACACCCAGGTAGAACGTTCTAGTGCGGAATGAATGGCTTTAGATAGGATGCACCTTGTCCGGTCACACCTATACCAACTCTATCATCTGTCGTTGATCCATAAGTATACCACAATGATGATGATTTATCTCGGAACTGCAATACTTTCGCCCCAATGTCATAGATAATGACTTCAGTTGGGTTGTTGAAGTCGTACACAGCTGGCATATTGCCCATGAGCATATCTAGGATATCCGCACAGGTTGTGCTGACGATCATAGTCCTTACTTTCTTGGTGCAAAGCGTTTTGAAATTTTACAGGAGTGTAGACTTGGGGGGTCGTAAGTATGACACCAAGACGCTCGTGCCGCCATTCTGAATGGCGCCCAAAACCATTTAACACCATTATTGTAGGTTTAGAGAAAAAAAAATTATTGAAACTTCAAGAGGATCAAATTTGCTACATTTTTTCGTCAGACGTTTTCTTAATAAATTTTATGGATAGCAATAAGGATACATAAATTATGACCACGTTTTTATGCACCGTTACGACTCCTTTTTGTCAACCATTACTGTACAATATAATGTTGAGCAAATACAGCAGGTTTACGATAGCATGCACAGGAACGGAATAATCAATACTATTTACCCACACCTTACTAAAAGAGAATAGCTCTTAACTTTCGAGGAAGATTGTCTTATCAAATCCAAGAGATCCTTGGTAAATTTAATATAAAAACCTCGTTTAAAAACACCCAGAAGTTAGGCAACCAAATTAACAACAGCAAAAGTACAATAAGCGTTATGAATAAGAGCGGTATATATAGAATTGCATGTAATCAATGCGACAAGTTCTACATAGGTCAGTCAGGGAGAAGCATCGGCATTAGATTTAAGGAACACCTCACAAATGGCAATTCTAGCGTCTATAAACACCTGCAGGAGACCAAACACACCACTGACGAACAGAAAGTCAAGCTGTTACACCATGCAACTAAATCACGCAGAATGTCACTCCTTAAGGAAATGGAGATCTACAGAAGCTACACAGAAGCACCGGACTTGCTGCTCAATGAATTTCTCAACATTAACTCTAACCGCATCTTCGCCAAGATATTGAATAGTCGCGCTACTACCTAATACCTCGCATGGCCACCGACCGCGCCACGCGCACTTGACAGCAACACGCACCTGAGCCTTTATATTAGAGACTGAACTCGCTTGTCTGCACGACGTACTGTGTGTGTTTTTTGACTTTGCTGCTGCCTTAATTGTGATCAGACTCGATTTAAGTGTTTTCCTAGACAATTACCATTGACCTCACCCGCACATATTTCGACGGTAATATTTTATTATATTTGTTTTGTGTCCGATTTTTATGAATGACCTTGTGTCTAATTTTAGAGCGCCATAATGGCGTCTACTCAATGTCTATTTATATACATTTGAATTGTAAAATGTTTCTTATGTTTCATGCTTGTGATTGATTATTTTTCTCATTATTTCTGCAGCTTGGCCTGACGACGAATGAGTTATCATTCGAAACCGGTTGCCCAATAGACCCTAATTAAAACGTTGGAAACTAAACCTGTTTTTATTCTTCGACCCATCCACCTCCAACGTTATGGAGCATTTCATCAATATAATTACTGTACGTGTTCGTTGAAGTTCGCTTAATAATTTCTACGGCTAATTTTAAAGTGTAATGAGCTGTAAACTCAAGAAACACACCCATTGTTATCGTTATGTCAGACTTTACTTACCCCACATGCCGATTTCTTTACTAGTATCCCTCCCTGAAGAAGATGGAAGCCAATCAGCAACATCATCTTATCAATGTTTTGATTGAAATGCATACCTACCTACTAAACAGCGTTCTATCTTCACTATGAAGAGATATTCCCCATTGTAACCAACAAATTTTAATCGACCTGTTTAACCCCTTCCTTTATTAATAATTAGCCCCATCATTATAAAAAATAAAACACTATATATTAAAAATAAAATATATTGTAACATTTTTATATCTAAGTACCTATATAATAATATAATCAAAACTTATGATAATAATAATACAATTTACATATTATGGTAAGTACGTAAAGTACTACGGTCTAGTCATATCGGAATATTTGTGTTTTATATCTAGTGCTATTATAATATTATATACACTCTATAACTGTGCTTCAAAGAAAAAAGATCAACCTCAATTAATGTGATGTAGCGGTGTGGTATCTTTTCATTATATTTATTAATATGTATATCACTTACATCTAAGCGTGAATGAGAATGCTTTACTATAGCACCTTCAACCAGTGTGATGTATGGTAGCGGAACGACTTCTATTGATTAACATGTACATATTACTAACTAAATATCTAAGCAAATATCTATAACAGTCATTTAAAAAATTAATCTACTTCCAGTTTTCTAAAACTGCCCTGGAGACCTAAAGTCTCATCGTGGTTGACGGAAGACTTCCTCTTGATAATACCTTTATCGCTAAGAAGATGCATGGAATCAAACGACAGCAATCTATCTCTTTTTCTCGACAGTTCAATCTTCCACATCTCAATCATTTCTGTCATCGGTAACGAACCTCCATATTCCTTCGGAAGCACTTTTCGGTCTACTGCTTTATGGAGATCATTTTGTGAATCTAACAACTATAATATAAACGTTTTAGTAGTCTTTTGGTATAATATTAGGCTTATATTTACGCTTATTCTGTCCCTCAATTTTGGTGTTAATCGTGTCTTCGCAAAATCCAATACATACTTGATCGTGCTGGGTATGTTGGCGCAGTAGAAAGCCTTGTGACGAACGGGAAACGATTGCTAAAAATATTGTAATTATGCCATGAAGAGGTTTACGTAAGAATACCCGATCGAAATGTACCCGCGTTTTAAGAGCTGTCATTGAAATACTGTTTTCATTGCAAACAATAATACGACGCGTTTATATTTGCTGTTATATAATAGGTCATTATCATATTGATTTTATTTTTTGTCACAAAGTTTCACTTTTGTGTTTGTTGTCAAGTCGTCATATAAATTAGTAAACCTTAAATAATGTTGTCTTCCGTATTTCCCGCTTTCACAAAGGCGATTCATATCAATGTTATGATCCATAATTTCTGACGATTTCCGAAGTATATTTAAATACCTACTGTGTTCTTTTTCCGATTGTCATTGATTTTTCAAAATTACTAAAAACATTCGGTAAAGAATAAACCTCAAAATATGAGACAATGGCCATTGTGCAACCCTGTTTCCACGACACTAGGTTTACTGAGAATATTGAATTTCACTGTAACATTGTAACCTTCTCTAACTGATCTTATTATGACTTGCTTAGCATGTTCCTGTATTTATTACACAATGTCCAAACATTGAGAACCAAATAAAAAACAATAAAAGTGAACACTAGCGGAGTCAAAATAGGAACCCGTTGGAACTTCTCAAATTGTAATGACTAAAATGTTGAAATTTAAAACAGGACAGCCTTTACGGCTTAAAAACGTTATTTGTTAATTTCATACATTTTTGCATTATTAAACGGTGGATTTAAGCCATCTGGTTGTAATAAACATATATCAAATTACTGAGAAAACAATCCTGAACCCGAAAATATAGAAAACCAGGTAAACTGGCAAGTACTTTCGATTATTAATATAATTATTGTTCGTTATTGTTGATTCTTATTTACATTGTTGTTTACATCAAGACGGTGACGAGCAATACAGAGAACTGTCAAATTCGGATGTTAGCATTCATCCATAGCTCACTGACTTGATCATTAACCCAAAATCATTTTCTAGTCCCTGCTTTAAACAAAATTTCCACGCTTCGATTTTCAACAAAATATCAAGTAATTGGTGTCACTATAATCGGAAAAATGGTTTCTATCGAATAATCAGGGTGTACCCATGAAGTGCACGTGAAAAACTCATTGGCCAGTAATAAAATATCGGCCAAAATCAATGTAGTTGTTGATTTGACAATGTTCGACTATTTTTGCCAATTCATAGCCACCTAAATTAATCATCCTGGTTGGAAATATCACACAAATAACATAATAGCGTGCCATTTAAAATTTCAATAATGGCGTCATTTCCGGAAAGACCGGAAGTCAATACTAGCCTCAAGAGTATCCCAAAAATTGGCATTTTTTGTCTGGTAGCTTTTATCAAAACTTTATTTGCGCAGCGCCATAAATAAAAAAAATAAACGGGCGTACCTATTGCGTGGGTCACCCGGTATGTAAATTAAAAAGTTTGTAAACATTTCTTTTATGTCCTACATGATAATAAAGTGACATTTTACTTCTTAGTTACCGGGACGAAAACAGCTACTTTTTGCGCCCTAGGGAGATAAAGATTCTTTATGCGCCCTAGGGCATAAAGGATTGCCATTGTTATGTCAAATATAGCAAATATAAGTCATTCAAATTGTAAATTTTAAATCGTCAATGTTAATTATTGGCGATTTAAGTTATAAGTTTGACAATTAATTGTCTGTATTGTCACTCATCAATGTCAATTATTGGCGATTAAGGTTATAAGTTTGACGATTAATTGTCTGTATTGTCAGTCAACTCGGAATTGTTTGTCTGGTTATTCAACTCCGTAGATACGCCGTCACTTGATAACGTCAAAATATTTATTAATATTATTCAAACGGAGGAACAAAACCATTGTAGGACATTTGTATGTACCTCGGGCATTACTTGATGTTTATACCCTCGGGCGGTTTAAAAAACCCTCGGGGCATAAACATCCGCCTAATGCCCTTGGTGGATAAATAACTATTATCTACGACTCACATATAATACGTTCATTTCATACGTATCTATGACTATATAATCCCCATCATAATACACGCCAATGATTATAATGACACTAGCGTTGTATAATAATGACTTCATTATTTGAACGAACTGTCATCATTATACAACGCTAGTGTCAAAGTCTGTCAAAACCTACGTGGATGGCAGTTACGTTGCAGTTTGCCTCGCCATCATTGACAAATACATTTAAAATATTTGATATAAAATAGAATAGAGTCGTAGATAAAACGTCGTATTCGACTCGCACACAACGGATATAAATGCTCGCGATTTATATCCTTAGTTATGTGCTCGTCAAATAATATACTAATTATACGCCAAGTTATAGGTAATTACATTATCTAGTCAACTTTACATTCCGGCTTTTCCACACATTCCGGTGAGTAGCTACATTAGAAATGTTTATATTCCATACGTAAAATATAGATAACAAATAGGATTAGTAACCCTTTATGATCCGTTGCTAAAAAACTCTAAATAGAAAGCATTTGTATCGAAATTTTACGTAGTTTTGAGAAACATTACAGGGAACAGCTCGGAACAAATTATTAACCCTTTTACCCTAATGGTTGTATATGTTTTCATCATATTCAAATTGTAGGTATTAATGTGTGTAATTACTCATAAATGCTATAGGTTCGGTGGCAAACAACCCCTGAATTACAAGTATTTGTATCTACTACTTATGTGGCAATTGCGGTACAAATAAAAAATTACTTAGTTGAAAACTACAGATAAATAAGTCCAAAATATCAACATAATTTGCGTACTATTAATTCCGAAGATTATTATAATCCTGAAATAATTCATATTCAAAGAGCTGCTATAAATATCTTTTCCATACACTGTTTTTGGCATGAAGGAAAGATTTAATGCACAAAGAATACTTACTTCACCCCATTTCATAAGGGTTGCAAACTCCGAGACATTCCACATCGCTACATATGCGGGCGTCAGAGCACTCGCATCCGCTACGTACGTCACTCCCAGTACTTGATTCCTTTCATCATTCAACAAAGTTTCAAGTGTTATCACCACCGCCCTTGTTACGTCCAGGCTCGTATGTACGTATGGGTCTATTTTATCTACAATGAAAAAGAGAAGAATATTTGTCAACTGTTCCTTTGAATGATTTTTTTTACTTACTGGCAATTGATATGATCACTCGTCTGTCATGTGCGTCTCTATACGGTGATACAAACATGAATCTGAAATTTAGAATCACGGATTGTTCTGAGTAAATATTACGGATTGTATAAACGTTTTCTTACCCTCTGTTGATTAAGTCCAGGACTTTCGCATCCTGGTAATCCATATCGTAGCAAATCGGTTTGAACACTTTACGGAAGTTCAAATATTTGAGAAGCATCTGTTGAGCCATTGGTAAACTGTACTTTTTCGCTCGCAAAAATCTTAAGAGAAAATTGTCGTCTGAAATAATACGATATGTGTAAATGTAACGTTCCACTTTGTGTGAAACAATGCAGCAGATTATTCTATGACTTTATTTGAGGACCAGACTTTCTACATGTATTTTACCCAAAATTTTATATTTTCAACCAAAGATTGTGCAATAATCTCTGAATGGAGGGCAACAATGTTGTGTATTAAAGTTGGTTCTAAATGAATTTTATAATGTGAAAAAGTAAAATGTCAATGTCCAAAGTTGACTAAATGACAAACGAGCAGCTATGTGTCCAATGTCTTGCCTGGCCAAAGACATTTTTGTGCTGCTATTATCATATGTACCTATGTTTCGAATTAAAGTAAATTATAAAATAATGAATGTAACCGTAGGGGAGCATGTGCTTGACGATGTTGGCCGTGGCAGTAGGAAACGAAAAAGATATAACACCGCAAAAGTGCTCAAAAGTGACGCAATTTGTGCAAAACAGTTCTTTAAACTAATGAAAGACAAGCCTGTCCACATTGTTTCATATTGTTTTGATCTTCAACAGATACAGGTTTTATGAAGATGTCCATTCAAGATGCATTCTACACCCAGCAACTATAATTTTACTGTTTTGTGTTACTGATATTGATATTAGGTCTGTTCCAGCACACAGAAAATACCGTGCAGGTACCGTACAAAGGCTACTTTTTATCATTGAGTTGTCGATCGTAACATAACTGGTTTATCACAAAACACGATACCAAACGGTGTTTTCTTCGTGTTGGCGTGTATACCTACAGAAACACCAGTGTTTTCTATACTTCGATGGAAAATCAGGTAAAGAGGCAATCTGTAGAAACAAGTTCTGCTTTACACAATTTTTTTTTGTTGAAAGATACTAATATTCAAGAATATTAGAATATGTATTCAGGAATACATATGCCAGTAATAATGTCAGTGTCATCCTAATAGCATGCTAGTGGCACATATATTTGTCTTTAACAGTAGTTATAAACAAGTTATAAATAGAAAAAAATATTTACAAAATTAAAAAAGGGATAAAATTTGTAGAGAATTTTGGTAAAGGAAAACTAAAGGGATTTTATATATGAGCTACTACAAATGACATCTTTCCGAGAAAATTTTATCGCTAATTGGATTAGATACAAAAATGTGTATTCGTGTGTGAAAAAATGGACGTATCCCAGGACTTTTAATTTTAATAAATTTATTCCATATTATTTATTTTTTTTATTAATTTGTCACAAAATATCTATTCAACAAACTGACAAATTTACGATTAGCATAAATGTGGTAATGAATGACACTTCTTTGTGGGCTTATAGTACTTTCTTTCTTCGATCTAACGAATTACGTGCAACATAAATCTTTATATCTTTGCAGTTTGCGAGAAATAACAATTAAAAACTGTCCATTACTTAATGTCTAACTGTCCGTTATTGGGAAAAATGTTTATTATTAACTTTCCAGAAAATTGTATTCTTCATAAAGGCTTCTGGATTGTCTAAAACCAAAAATGCAAATATTACAATGTAATTATCACCTTGCATGTACCGGGTGGTACCAAACCTATGAAAAACTCTTGTGAGTACCTGTATGTTCAAAGCTATGCAAAAATGTTATTTAATAAAGGATTTAGAAATATTAGATTTAGAAATATTAGAGGTCATAAAATACGAAATTATAATCACCTGCTCCATTATATACCGGGTGTTCTTTTATTTATAATTACAATTTTTATTATGAATTTCTGAGAAAATTTTATTCTTCATAAAAGTGTCTGGATTGTCTTAAACGCAAAATGCAAGTATTAAAATGTAAGTATCACATGTACCGGGTGTTGCCAAAACTGAAAGACTCCGAAGAGTAAAGGACCTTTATGTTCAAAGCTATGCAAAAATTTTAATTGAATAAAGTATTTGTAAATATTAGAATTTAACTACTAAATTATAATGATATTCCATTGCATATACCGCGTGTTGTCAAACATTTGACAATGACATAAGAGGAAAGTAGATTTCATCTTCAAAGCTATGCAACAATATTATTTGAAATCGTATTTCAAAATATTAGGTATTAAATATGAAATTATCACTTTGTCACTTTTGACATTACATGTACCTGGTGTTCATGCAACGCCGAAGTGCATTATATTTTTTTTATTTATTGCCCTTCAATACTTCTAACGACCTTTTCAAATGACATCTTTGCATAGCTTTTCAACTAAAGGTACTTTACTCTTAAGAGTTTTCATAGTTTTGATTGTTAAGACAATGAGGACACATTTCTAAAAAAATAAAATTTTCTGTTTAAGTTAATTTAATATCAAGTTATTTCCATCTTTTTGGCAACACCTGATATATCCAACGTCGAAGGTGACTACTAATATACTTCTTTCAAATAAAATGTTTGCATTGCTTTGCTCATGAAGGTACAGTAGAGCGTCGATAATCCGAACCTCGGTAATCTGAATATTCGCTAATCTGAACGCCCAAAAAGATATAATAATAATAAATCAGTGAGTAACCGAAGGAAAAGCCATTTTTGTCGATTCCTGTTTACAGAAAAGTTGTTTTTGTTTTATATCGTATTTTTTACTATTTAGCTGCAATATTTGATAATCCGAACAATTTGATAATCCCAATCACATTCGGTCCCAATTAGTTCGAATTATCGACGCTCTACTGTACTTTGCTCCTATTCCATTGTCGTTTTGGCAACATATGTTTGTACACCCGGTATATGCAACGGAGAAGGTGATTACAATTTGGTATTTAACACATCTAATATTTCCAAATAGTTTTTCAAATAACCTTTTTGCATAGCTTTGAACATTTAGGTGCTTTACTCTTAAGTGTTGTTCATTGTTTTGGTAACCCCCGGTACATGCAAGCAGATACTTATATTCTAATATTTGCATTTTAAATTTAACACAATCGAGACACTTCTACTAGGACTAAAATTTGGTGAGAAACTGATAATAAAAGTGTTTCCCATATGTGTCCAACTTTCGGCCTGATACGGTACCACTGAATTAAGGAATTCAGCATCAATTACTGGCAAGAAAATTTCTCGTCTGAGCAGAGCACAAATAAGGAGGATATTATTATTATTATTATTATTATTATTATTATTATTATTATTATTATTATACCCAACAGCAACATAATATTATAATACTGGAAAATTCCAAAAACAACTTGTTCACCAATGAAACGTTTAAGCCAATCCGTTGGCAACTAAGAACGTTGCTACATTTCACCTGACTTGACCTGACCCTCAATTACAAAACAGCGACCAAGACAGTGAAAAAGATGACGTATTTTTTTATTTGTCACTCTTGTAATACATATTTTCTTCTACCATTGATTCTACGGACACCCTTACATCCATTTTGAAAAAAAAATATTAAATTTTACCAAACAACAATTATTCGTTATGCATATTCATATTATTACTAATATTAATTCGAAACTATCGCAAAATTGTTTATTTCATTGATATACAATTTATTTCACGCTGTCAATAATTGCAATCATGGAATAACTGATGCGAATGATATTGGTGATTTATAACTAATCACAAGACATACGCATTTGTAACCCACGTTTAGTGGGTTTGCCAGTGACTTGCCCATAATTTTAAATTTAAGTTTTCCTACCCGTTATGAATGTTTCCACATCTTGATTTTGTCTTATCCACTCCCGAAACTGGCACAAAGACTGCTCCTTAATTGACCAGTCTTCTCTCAGTTCAGCACTGGCAACAGATAACACAGTTGTGCTAAGCTCATCATTCTTCCGTTCCTTCCCGTCTTCCTTTCTTTGCGAAAATAAATCTGGCATTATACGTTATTTGATTTATTCTGGAAATAAATAAAATCCTAAAAATACATATACTTATTAGAGTATGAGGTGGGAGGAAGCCAATACATAAAATCGCAGGCCCAGAGTTCCACACAAGAGTTCCATATATGTTTAGAGTTTTCATCGAGACACGAAAATGAAGATAATTACAAAGTAAAGCGCTCTGTCTTTTTGCAACCTCAAACTACCTAGTGACTCTAGGTCACACTATTTCAAGCTTTGCCATTTTGCAAAGATAAAGTAAATAGGTAGGTAGGTGTTTTGGATAGACTTATTTACGGCGAATATGAATTCTGACTCAGAAGTTTCCTATCACGAGATTATGTTTACGATAACGTTGCGATGTAAAAAGCATGATTTCGTCATTTTTACCAATGCCATGTTTAAACGTATCTCAAAATAAACCTTAAATCTGGTAAGTTACGTGAAAATGACCTTTTAAGTGACCTGCATCGGAATCAAAACACAAACGCAAAGTACAAACAACACAACAGTATTTTGTAATCCTGATTCGTTAAGCGCAAAGAAAACTATTGGAAACGCCTATTAATTTTTTATTCAAAGAAAATCAAGTTCCCAAAAATTAAGTTTTTTGTCGGAAGGTGTAAAATCGTCAAATTTGGAGATTGTTGTGTTCAGAACAAAATCCACTGAAGAAAGATTCTATATTTATTTTCCAAGTTGGGCATCCTGGAGAAGGATTTCTTCTCCTCACAGCTGACGATTGGCAACGCAAAGAAAAATAAAGTATGTATAGCAATCCGTCAAGTCGAGATTGTTTTATAAATTTAATGGTATTGAAACGCAATGATTTAAACTTGAAATAAAATACGAATACAATTTGTAACGTATATGTTTTCTTCCATTTAGTATTAATTTTTTTTTGTTGCGAAAAAGTCCCTTTGGTTGAACCCTTGGCTCCAGCCCATACGTAAATCTGTCCCTGGTTATTTCAGGTTCAGGCAAAAGGGCATAAATAGTGGCAGTAGCTTACAAAAGGCTCTCTTATACACGAATGGCCTACTAAGCCTCCCATTCAAAGGATCAGTATATTATGTATGCCGAGAGACGTGGACCTCAGCCAAAAGAAAATAAAAACTACCACAAGACATCGGCGAAGACCTACCAAAAACAGAAGAAAGGTTTGATAGCAACATTCTCGCAAACAAAAAATCTAACAAGAAATTGTTATATTATAGGTTTGCTGGATTGGTTTGAAAATGTGACAGTAAATGCCCTACAACTTCATATAGAAATAGTTTTTCCATCAAATGCAGTTGGAAAGAAATATTTGACATATTCAGGTGCCTTTTTGTCAATCGTTTTGTAAAAAAATGAGGATATTCCGGAAACCTGCCAGGAGTGTAGGTTACGTATTCAGTAGGACTGAACATATTCGCTAAGTAGGAAACTTTGT
This sequence comes from Aphodius sticticus, assembly GCA_963966075.1. NCBI lineage: Eukaryota > Metazoa > Arthropoda > Insecta > Coleoptera > Scarabaeidae > Aphodius > Aphodius sticticus. Next base: position 68,642,530 of record OZ014506.1, read on the forward strand.
CCGACCTTTTGAAATTTCGATGTTTCTAGGTAATCGGGTTCGTGCCCTATACACTTTCGCAGTATGGCAAATCATACTTCAAATGATTTCTGCAGCTAAAAAATACACTAAAGTACTAAACATCCTGTACATTTAACATTTACAAGCTTACAATGGCTGCAAATCAATTAAAGTGATTCAAATAACAAATAACAAATTTCCGTTTTAATGATGCACATCCTATTAAAAAATTGCTAAGTAATGCAGTTTATCGGTAGTCCTGTCTGCGTGGAAAACATTCCTCAATTAAAGCAAATTCTGTGACAAAAAAGAATGCAACTGCTTTAACAAATACACTTAAGTGGTTTATCTTGTGGGACAACGACGACAATGAGGTTTAAACAATTGATAAAATCTCCAGGTACGTAACCGCTGACATTTCACCTTTCTTCAGTGCCCTGTTAAGTGAAATTCATGTAAAACAGTCAACGGTTTTCACACAACACAAGCTGCAAGCCAGTATTACTTACTTTTATATAACTACTTTCCTTTTCGTACATACAAATTTCACGAAATGTTTTATCGTCAATTAAAGTAATAATATGATATCATTTTGAAAAGCAAAACACTCTTTAAATTATAGATTTGGTCAGTAATATTTTTTTGTGTCAGATTCAACGAAATATACATATATCATAACTCATAAATGATAATATTGATAGAGGAAAGTAAGAATTATTTGAATATAATAATGTTTAAGTATGATGCCAGATACTTTTAATATGCTGAATGAAATTAATACTTTAGTCGAAATTCGTTGTATTTCCTCAAAGTTGGCTGTTTTTAAGGACGAGTTTGAGGAAAATATAACTGCACGACCAAGATACTATTTACAAAATTGTACTAAATTTTTTAAATGAATTGCTTTTGCAATCATTTTTCTTGAATGTCCTATTTTCTACATGCCAGGCGGTAAAAAATTTCTAGATCAGACAATATTCTTGATAAGAAAGAATATTTACATTGTTTTCGTCTGGACATTTAACATGGGTACCATACACAGTTCGAAAGCAGCAATATTTTAATATATATCTTTAGAGAAACCGTTATCGGTTAGTATGATTTAAATAAATAGACTTATCACAGTTATCAGTTGCGCTGAACGCGAATCTGGACGCAAACGTTCCCTATAACGTTTTCGAAAAAGGTGAAGATAAAATGTCTGACGTTTCGCGAACCATGTTGCTCGCTTCTTCAAAGCTAATTGAATCCAGTATTCAATTAGCTTTGAAGCAGCGTGCAACATGGTTCGCGAAACGTCAGCATTAACAAATCTTGACACACGGCATAACCCGGAAGCAGTTTATTTTCTAAATGATTCAGGCCGTGAAAGCCTACGTGCTTACTTTGACATCATATTATTCTCATTTATTCTTAGGCAACATAATTATTAACAAAACAAAATAACAATTGAATTTTATGAACTTTGATGGTGTACTATTGCTAGTATTCAACAGAGTCAGAATAACGAATTAAAAAAAATAATAAAATTGGCAAATTGTTTTTAGTTTCTTCTTCTTTCTTTGAGTTTAAAAATACTTACTATCTTCGAAATACCGATACCGATATCCACTACAAAACGGAAATTTGCACATTCTCTTCCTTCCTAATTTGGTGTATTAGTTTTAAGATAATTAAATATATAATTGAGCCCTCCGAACTTTTACGTGTTTTGGGACTTAAATGTGCTGATTTTTTGTCAAAAAATATACTGATTTTTAGGGAAAAGAAATACTTGAGCCACTAAGCCAGTCATGTAGTCGTTTGATTGTAAATAGCTGATTCCAAAATTTAAGATGTCCATCATTTTGAATTACGGAGGTACCGATTCACAGAGTCGTCCTGAACTAGACCAATATCTTAGATTTGAAATACAACATTCCAATTTGACAGTTAAGCATAAAATTTCCATTTAAAACAACTATTGCCTAAGATATATATAAAAATATATAATATAAATTTAAATATAAAAATTGGTTGTTTTTCTACCATCCTGTTTGTTGAATCAAAATTAGAGCAGTAAAATGTCTTTATAAAGAATAACTTTGAGTCAACAAATTAAAATTTGGGTCGATCATTTGGATCCAATTTGTCTTGTTTGTTCAACAATAAACAACAATTTAAAAATAAACCTACGAAAGCTTGTACATATAGTGTCATAAGGTATCAACAAAATACGTATTGTATTAAGTAGTTACTTTGAAATTCAAAAATAAGTTAAATTAAATTAAATAATGAGTTAATTACTTACCTACAACAAACCGGAAAACCGCACTCTTCAAACTTTAAATTTGCAGTAACACCATGCCTGCTCGGTAATGATAATATGTGAAGCGAGTTGTCGGAGTTAGTGGGGGGCACTCTACTTATAGATGGGGTTCCTGCGGCTAGTGTATGAGGTAATTACAAAACAAATTGTGATATTTTGATGCACGTTTATAAGTAAGTATCTGCTTTGTTATTTTTTCGCAATACAACAGGTTGTCCTTAACCGTATTGAAGAGTTCGCCGCTGATGACAACTCACAGGAAACAAGAAATTACCTAATAAAGTAAAACATACGTTCCATTGTTATTGCATTACATTTATTGGTTCCGAACGTGTTGAATAAAATAATGAAAAGTATTTAATTATTTATTTATTTCTAATTACTAATTTAATATTGCTTGCTAAATTAATAGAATAATATGTAAGAAATAATGTGTGCGAATTAAATTAAACAAGTTATAACGTTACTAGTAATAAAATTTGATTATTTGAAAGTATAATATGTGTTATTGAACATTACTTTGCTTCTTATTATCTTTATCTTATTACTATTAAATATATTGATATTTTATCGTATATCACCCCTATAATTTTTTTTCCGATTTCTTTGTTTTTTTAAACACATTATCGTCTACTTATCACCAAAAAGCCATTCACCCTCTTCAGGTCCCTGCAATATCAAAATAAATCAAGAATTCATTTTACATTTTTTATTGGAAAATTTTAAGAATATTAAAAACCACCCAAAAACTTTAAAAACAACGTTTAATGAAAATTAAAAATACCTCAAATACAAAATGATAATACTTATATTGAAAAATATTAAAATAATATTAATAACAATTAATTCTGCAAAGAATGAGGTCGAATCACTATTATTAGAGCGCTGAGAATACAACTCTCTCAGATATTCAGGGTGTCCCACCTTTTTCCCCGGAAAAATTGTTATTAGAACGTAAATGTCATTCTCAGTAAAACTTTTCATATGGACCTAATTGTTTTTTCACATCCTTAAAAAGTTATTGCCAGTTGAAATATTAACAAAATAGAGAAGAAAAAATAAAATTCATTTCAAACAATGCAAAAACGAAGGAGGACAATCAGTACCTATAACAAAACAAATAAATCGAAATAAAAAGGTTAAAATAATGAAAATAAATAGAAATTAAAATGAAACAAAAATCTATTTCAAACTTTTTAGACATTATTGTTCTACAAATAAATGTCGTTCTGAATCAAAAGTTTCATGTCGACTTATTGAGTTTTTCAATTCCTAAGAAAGCTAGAGCCGTATAACATATTATTTTCTTAAGATTTCAAACCGCTGTAACATTTTAAGGAATACGGAAAACAAATAAATCCATATGAAACTTTTTACTCAGTACGACATTTACTATCGGAGAAAAAGATTTGCGGAAAAAAGTGGGACATTCTGTATAGAGATATGATATTATAGTCCATCTCTCTCAAATATCTTATAATAGTGACTGGACTATATAATAAAATTAGTCCAGTCAAATCGTATCCGGGGTGCCTGTTTCAGGAAAAACATATAGAAGTTTTTTGTCACTCGTTCTATATGTCTTTTGGGGTGCTGAATCTGAATATCAGCTTTGCTACTTGCCACGGATATGGCTTCACAACTAAAATCGCAAGGAACCTCAAAATTTTCGACAATTTTTCAGCTTTTGGCAAATGGTCATAAAACTATGCACTTTTCGATGTAGACCACTATATAAAAATAAAGTAAATTAAATTTCCTATAAAAAGCAACGCTCAAATGTATGTTTCGGTTAAACGGTGTGGCCGCTAGTGCGCGCTAAAAAAAAAGCAAAACTTCCCTACTTTGTGGAAAACCCAGTTTTCTAGTTAGTTTTTCACTTGTAATTTAAAAAAAGAGATTCCGCTAAAACTGCATTAAATTCCCTACAAATTACACACCTTAACAGCTATTTTGGCCAAACTCTATAGCCGCTAGAGTGCGTTGACATTGTATGTCATATTACGCAAGTCAAGAGCACTTGACCCAAAATTTAGTAGATACCTATATTATTACTATCTACTTATTAAAATCCATATATTTCCTCCAAGCTATTTTCAGTTACAAGCATAGTTTTTGAGTTATAAGCTAAGAACTAACTAGAAAACTGGGGTTTCCCCAAGGTAGGAAAATTTGGCTTTTGTTCAGCGCGCCCTAGCGGCCATAACCAAAAAATCTCAAAATACATTTGAGGGGTGCATTTTATAGAAAATGTAGTTGCTTTATTTTTTTTATAGAATGGTCTACTTCGAAAAGTGCATTGTTTTATGACTTTTTGAGAAGAAACTGAAAAAAGGTCGTACATTTTGAGTTTTTTTGCGATTTTCGTAGTGAAGCCACATCCGTGGGAAGTAGTAAAGTTGAAATTCGGATTAAACACCTCAAAAAACATGTAGAACGAGGGAGAAAAATTTCTATATTTTTTCCTGTCCAAAACACCATTTGACTGGACTAGATTACAAGTTACTGGACATCAAAGTTATGTAAATTGATTTATTTGGTTTGTCGGTGAGTTATATTTCATATAGTCTTTAAACAAATATGGTTAATAGAATAGCCTAAATAAAGATGATATAAACCTTATTTAAAATTTATTTTCGAACGAGATCAAATAAATTTAGATTAAGTAAACTTCATTTTGCAGACTGTATAATTTAATCTGTGTTGTGGATTCTGAAAACTAAAATACGATATCATTGTGTATAGTGTTTACTGTTTACCGACTCTACTTTGAAGACCGGAAAATAATTTGATTTGACCGTTTTCAATCGAAAATCTAGCGACATAATAAATAAATACATAGTCTCTGGAGTTATATAAGCAATAGGCTTCCAAAGATAGTAATGTGTTGTAGACACATTGCAGCAGGCATTATTCTAAAGCGCAGCTGGACACAAAATGTGCAGTGGGAATTTTAAATTGTGCAGGGGGATTTGATGTTTGAGACGTAATAAATTCGTTTAATTTTAGAACAATAAAAATTAGTGATAAAAATTTGGCAGAAAATTTGGTAGAAATTTTTGCAGTCTTCGGAACACCTATTGGCACGACAGGTTTCTGAAAATTTAAAATTAAAACAATTTTTTTTTTAATTTGAAACCGAATTTTTATTCAGCGTTAAAAAACGTATTAGTTGCCTTTTAAAATTTATTTTGTTCTTTATTTAACCACCGAGGTTAACAAAATATGTAATTTTCTTGTAATAATATTTTGTGTCTTTTTGAGCTAGTTTTGTATGCCTTTTTCTAAAAAGCATATACAAGATTTGAAGTTTGATTAACGTTATAGAAATTATATATTTGCGCTCAGCTGGTTCCCTTTTGCTTGCGTTATCGTATTATCTCCCAGAATATTTCAACACAGCGATTTATGACTCACGCATCGTCCATAGTTCTTTTACGATATCCACTTTATTTCTGAATCTGCGTGATGAACTAATTGTTAAGTAATAACTAGATTGTTAAATACAATCAATATTGTTAAATAATGTTAAAGAGCATTGCATTCAATGTCATTTCTCCTGCATTCCGGATTGTTATTATAATAAGCAACCCAAACACTGTAGCCTTCACCTTGCTCTAATTACCTTTGTTGCTATATCATCATATTGTACCAGATTGCCGCATTTGAAACTAATGACTTTAATACCAGCATTTTGCACAATATGATTTTTTTCTACTATCTTCATCATGGCTATCTTCATCAGAAAGTCAGGCATTAATAATAAAAATAGGAAGATTTTTATTCTAATAATTGCGAATACAATGCTATGGGTAACTCCAGGTAAAATCAACACAGTTTTTGACCTCACTACCCCGGATTTGGAAATTTGATCTAATTGTCGTCTTTACGTAGCTAAGTAAAAACAACACGTTTTATGTTGATATGCTTTGGAATTGTAGGAATACAAATTTCTAAAATCGACCAAGCATTATAACTTTTACCTGAAATAGGTGCCAACTGCCATTGTTCAACATTTCCCATTAGGAAAATCATACTTGTGAGGAAATTAATTCGGTTATTAAAAAATGTTAATGTGCCATATTTAAAAAAACACATCTTTACAAGTTTTTAGAAATGACCAGATAACAGTGTATACTGTAGTTAGTTTATTCTCAAAGTATGCAATTGGAATGGCAAGGGGTCTCAATAAACGTTTATACACATAATATTTTGCAGAGAATACCGTAAAAAAAGGTTTTACGGTAACAGCTAATTTTTGCAAAGAAAAATAGCTATAAAAAGATTAAATATTTGATCCTATAACGAGGCCCGCCGAGAAGGGGTGACATCTGAGACTTTTGTCCCTTTTTGTCATGGGCCGGGCAGCAATACGGGCCCGGCATCGACAAGAGTCCGACTAACGGTCTCTCACGTATCCCATAATTGTGATTAAAATGTGAAAAAAATAATGTTAAAATAGTTTTACCTTCATAGGTCACAGATTTAATTATCGAAATACTTATCTTTATATATTTAATATTGGAGCTGATGACTTATACGTCATTAATTTTTTAAGGAAGCACCCTCTTTTTAATATTAAGATTGAAAGTATTAATTTCATACTGGACACATAAACATTGTATAGGCTTATTATTTTATGCCAAAATTTTTGTGAAAAATACTAGAATGTACGATTTATATGGTTTGTAAGTGGAAAGTGACTAGGCGTTTTTACACTTTTGTTTTCTTTATGCGCCCATGAGCATATTTTCAAGATTTCTTTGTTGCGGAACTGTCTTGAAGCTTGTAGGGCAATGCGTTCAGTCCTTATAAATTCGAAAAAAATAAAAAGAAACACTTTCTCATAACTTATTCCGAAAACTTTACGTAGTGGATTGACCCTGGATTCGTATTATTGTTTCTTTAAATTTGAACAAATGTTGTTTTTCATCAGACGTGCAATATAGACATTTTGACAAACATTGTTATTATTATTATTATCCTTTTAACTTTGAATATATTGTAACGACGAGTTTATCCACCTGGTATTGTGCAGGACAGCGTATGGTGCGACAAGCTGATTCACCGCGCCAAAACCACTTTTTGGAGGATTAGTGGTATCAGGGCATATACTCCTGGCTGTCTATGTCGATATTATGAATCATTACCGTTTAAGATTTAGTCGCGAGAAGACGTAGCCGTTTAACTTCGTTACTTTACACTTAATATACATTTTTCTAAGTTAATTCGAGTTTTATTTAACTTCGGTGTTATAGTAGTTTACAATATGTATTCCTTGGTTCAATACTATATTTAATTCCTTATATAGGATCTTACCAATTACTTAACCTGAACAACCTGAAGCAGATACACTCACTTCCAGTATTCCTGTTGTGAATACGTAAAACTAGAACGTGGCGTAATTTGGTATAAGTTTGTACCAGACAAAAAAACTAAAATTTCAGTGCAGGAATTGTGGTCTTACTCCTCTAATGTCATTTCACGCGAGTTAATTTATTTTTAGTGCACAACAAAGTAGATTCTCTTTTAAATACAAACAATTTCAAAAACCCCTCGTGTACTTCAAATTTACTTCAATGTAATAAGAAATGCAGATCATTTCTTATTGTAAAAGTCAGCTGATCGATATGTTCCAAATCTACTATGATACCCAAGTATTTTGCATTGAAAAGAATCGTCACAAATTGTTGAGTACAAATTCGACGCATTTCCACGTCTACTACTTCGTATTCAACGTTTTGAAAAACTTTTAAATGTAATGTTATATAACAAGTAATGTAACTGTTATATTTATACAACTTCTTATGTCCTACCGCGGATATATAACATGCCGATATGTTACAAGTTTGTAACATATTTGTAATATTTGTACAACATTTAAATTACATGTTGGCAACATTTGTTTTACTAAGTCTTATCTTTGCTTTCACTGCCAGAATAAATCATGCTGTGTGCTTAGGGAGTAAGTACTCCGTCATCTGACCAAAATCGTTTTGCATTTTTACACAACTACTCTAAAAAAAACTATAGCCAATTCCCTATTTCTGTCTTCGGATTTGGATTCTAAGGAAAGAATCCTATCCGAATCAGTTATCATTTGTCCGACAATTTTTTTTGCCAGTGCATTACTACTTATTTAGTCAAATTAAATAAAACATACCCAAAATTCGAATGAATTCTCTCTGCATACTGAGAACCAAAACAAAAAGCCACTCAGGTAAACGCCGAGTGACAATGTCCGACCTACGTTTCCTATAAGCTAGCTATGAGCCAGCTGTCCGCATGTTAACTCACTTCTTTCCGCGAGTGTACTACAACAGGTACAACTATTGTGGCTCAGAAAAACAATCTCATACACCCTGATAATTTCGAAAAAAAATGCAAAAAAAATGGTTTGGGTGAAATGAAAAGAATAGTTTTGCTCAAGACAAATAAGAGTAACCTAGTACTCATATGAAGTATATATATATATATATATCAGGGATACACAGACCGTCGCTCGCGGATGCGGCCCTGCGTTGTCTGGTGGCCCGCCTCCCTCACAGCAACTGACTGTCAATGTTGTCGTTGATAGTACAACGTAGTACGTACAGCCGAAGAAAAAAAGATCTTTACATGAGCGCGGCAAGCCTACACCAAGCGTAGGTCGGAGATTGTCGGTCGTCGTATATACCTGCTAAAGCCATAAAACCGAAGGGTCACTTCTGTTTCATTTCATTTTAAGTTTTCTGTATATAGATGGCATGAAATTGAGTTTCGTATTAATATAGTATATTTTCGATATTTGGAACGAGCGAAACTGCCGCTCGTAGCTAAAGATTGTTATTCGTTAATATTTTTGTTTCGATTTGCAATATTATTTCATTTATACTCAAATACATAGTAACGTTAGTTATAATTATAAAAATTTGAATTAGGCACATATTAAAATACATTATCATCGTCATTATCATGGCTACGTCGCCTAAAGGCAAACCGATTACTACATCGGATATCCGCTGTCAATAATTTTTAAAGGAAGGTAATCCCAGATAGGAATTTCATGTAAGTGAACAAAATCTAACTCGGTTTCTACTTCGGCGCAGACCGAGATAATATACTTTTACTTAAATTTTGTTTATATTTATTAATTTAAGTTATGATAAGTAATTGAAAAATGGCAACTCCGTAAACTACAAAAAAATTCACAGATGGATATTATATATTTTATTTATGCATATAATTATGTATACAACAAAAATAATATAAAATGATAATAGTATAGATAAAAATAAAAGGTAGATATATAACTGTAAAATATAATACATATATGTAATAACTTAAAATAAATATATGTAATAACATAAAAACAAACATTTAATAATATAGTAATAACATAAGCATGTATTAAATAAGAAAAGTGTTCTGTTAGGTTGGAGGTGATATAAATTTGGAGTGCCTTTATTTCATATCTGTTGAGGTTGGTATGACCTGCTGTTTTAGGAAATGGTACATTTATGACAATCTAAACACAGAACATATGTATCGTCAATTTGTTGCACTAAGAAAACAAACAAAATCCTTTGTTGTTGTATCAGTCAAAATTGATTTAATTGTGGTTGTCCAACAAATTTATGATTTTTAATCAAATAGCTGCCTAGATTAATAATTGAAGTGCTTTTTCTTTGTTTCCTTGGTGTTTTAATTACACTAATGGATATTTTTAACGACCTTTTAGGTGGTCATTATAATTTATAGATTTTTTGACTGTATTGCACATTTATTTACTTAAGTGTTCAAATTATTATAAAAGGAACATTCACATTTATTATATGTCCCACATATTTTCCCGCATAAATTATTTGTAGAAACTAAATGTTTCAGAGTAAAACTTTTCATATGGACCTAATAGTTTTTCCAAATCCTTAAAAAGTTATAGCAGACTTGATATATTAGCAAAATAAATTTTTATATAAAATATAACTCCGGGCCTTTAATTTTGTAATTTAACCGAGTTTGTATTACCAATTGATATGCAGCAACGGATAACTTTGAATACAACCATTTTATGTTTTTTTATGTCAATTTTCTGATGTTCAGATAAAAGGTTCAATGTTTCAAGGGTTCTAAGGAACCCTTTTGAGGTGTCTAGAATATTGGAGGCAGCCAGTATAAATTTTTTTATCATTACAAAAATCATATTAGAGATGAATTGACTGCTCGTCTTTTCCACAAAAATCAAAATTGAATACTTGGAAAATCAAATATAAAACATACAAATAATCCTTACCATATTCACAGGCCACTCTCAAAATATGTTATCAATTTCTTATAATTTTGAGTAAATTTTATTACACAAGATTATAAATGTCGATTATAAATATCGAGACAATTGAGCGATACATATATCAAAATCAGTAAGAAAAAAGGGAATGGCCATTAAAAAACTATCGATGACGTCATAAGTAAAAACAATTGAAGATTGGACATTGAATTTAATATAGCTATGTATATTTATGTATATTTTGATAATTACAAATTGACAAGTTGGAGGATTTTTAAAATAGCAATCCGTTCCAGAGATTTTGTCGTTTCCATACCTTCCATAATAAATAATAAAATTCAATTGATTAACTAATGTTAAGGTAAATAACAATGTAATGATAATAAATTGAGTAACATAATAGATTGAAGTTTAAATAAATTTTAAGTTTACAATTTTTTGAAAGTTATCGACATATTATTCTGATGTGATATCATTCATATTGGATTGTAAATCCTCCCCTTACATATCACACATAAGAAAATGCGTATGGATGCTATTATAGAACGTCAAAATATAATTTTAATAAACAAAAAATAACAACATTTTTATAATTAAACTAAAATGCTGAACAACAAGTTCTAACAAGTTCTAACGGGCATATCTGCAGCGAAGTAGAAACCGGGACAAATAAGATTTTCAGTTACATGCAAAATTGTAGAAATCTTTTAAAAATTATTTACGCCGAATATAATGATCGGTTTTATGTTTCAGACATACGCCGGCCGGCGGCGTCCTGATGATCAAGGACTTGTGCTTCAAGGAAATGTGCTTAACACAATATTCAACAAATTTGCAGATACGACCTTTAGAAATATAACAGCAGTATACCGACTGAAACTGTCGGTATACGTACTTACAATAAGAATTAATTTACTGTGTATTTTAAAATAGGTACATTAAATATTACAATGCACTATTGTCAGTTTCGGATATCGGAAACATATTATAAGGAGACGAAATTCGATTTCATTCCATACATACAGAAAAATAAAACAAAACGAAACAAAAGTGACCCTTTGGCTTTATGACTTTAGCACGTAGGTATCCGACGACCGACAATCTCCGACCTACGTTTGGTGTAGCCTAGCTGCGGTCATGTAAAGATCTTATTTTCTTCGGCTGTACTACTACCCATGGAGCACCCTCCATGGCAGGATCTAAATCTGGATTAGTGACACTATTGAATGATCATTTGGGACCGCACAACGCAACGATTTGATACAATTCCACAGCATAATCCACGAACAGAGTCTTAAAATATTAGGATTTGAAAGTATCATGAAGGTTATTGTTTCAACTATTAATTTTATAAAATCCCGTGAATAGGGGCTTCTACTTCTGACCAAAAACGCTAGACAACATGCGCAGAAGACTTGGCGCCGCTGTCAAATCTCGTAACATAATATTGCTTAAAATCCCCAGAAAACACGCATTCCATGTAAAATTACCAATTTCGGCTTTAATCATGAAGTATTCTGTATCTACGTATCCCAACTCAAGAAAGCTTGCCGCAGGTGTACCTGTTTTTATGTACTTTGGAAAATTTGCTGAACTGTCCTAACCTAAAAACACAGTAGGTATTTTGGTTATCATGTTCACTTCCATATAATTATTCAGTTTTCAATGAATGCATGTCATTCTCACACTTATCTTTTATCAATTACATTTCATTTGATACTAATTAGGCTTTTTACAAAGCACAGTTGCCAACTTAATTTGGTCTGGGTGGTCCTGGGAGAAATGCGCGCGCACATCGTCAGATCAAAAACCAGAACGAAAAACGTCTATTGTCAATAGGGGCTTCTACTTCTGACCCAAAACGCTAGACAACATGCGCAGAAGACTTGGCGCCGCTGTCAAATCTGGTAACATAATATTGCTTAAAATCCCCAGAAAACATGCATTCCATGTAAAATTACCAATTTCGGCTTTAATCATCAAGTATTGTGTATCTACGTATCCCAACACAAGGAAGCTTGCCGCGGGTGTACCTGTTTTTATGTACTTTCGAAAATTTGCTGAACTGTCCTAACCTAAAAACACAGTAGGTATTTTGGTTTTCATGTTCACTTCCATATAATTATTGTTTTCAATTAATGCATGTCATTCTCACACTTATCTTTTATCAATTACATTTCATTTGATACTAATTAGGCTTTTTACAAAGCACAGTTGCCAACTTAATTTAGTCCTGGGAGAATTGCGCGCGCACATCGTCATCAAAAACCAGAACGAGAAACGTCTATTGAAAAAGTTTCTTGAAGACATTGTAGTGAATGCGGTGACTTAATTGTATATAGTAAATACGGTGATTAGGTAATTGTGTATACAGAAATGATCGAAAAGTCGCGCGCAAGGTTTGGACCGGTTTCTGAATTTAATTGAAGAAATTGAAATTTTCATGATTGAAAAAAAGAAAACAAAGACGTTCCTGAAATCAATAATTCGGATGGTTATGTGACCTATGTAGGTCTTCTGGTGGATATTACTAATCATTTAAATACGTTAATACGCGACTTCAACGCAAAGATCGATCACAAAAGTCTACAGTCATGTTTTGTCATGTCAGTGTAAGTAAAATTTATTTCATACTTAGTTAAAATCAAAAAATTACGTCCATTTTCCAAATTACAATAAAATTAACGAAATGTTTAATGCCATCTTGAAAACCTCATAATATGTCCAAAAGATAGATGACTCAGCCCTCAAGAGATGTTTTAATGAGTTTCAAACGGTAAAACGTTTATCTGATTTATTTAGCAATTCTTTGGTCATTTTACCATCAGTTAGTGCGGCTGGATATCGGCGACCTGCAAAACGACGAGAACCGGCAAAAAAATTTAATGAAGGAAATTCCACCAAAACGTCGGTAAAAATAATTATTAAAATAAATAAAATTATTTTAATAATTATAAGTCGTGTTTAGCTGTTTTAAAATGCGCAAGTCGTTTTGGATCAATATGTATCGGCGAGCAAAAATTGTCATATAAAAATTCATATTAATAAATAAAAAAAATAGGAACCTGACCAATGACAAATTTAGAACCACTTTTGCACTTAGCTACTACAAACATCAAACCAGATGGTTAGGTTAGTGGGAGTCACACTTTTAATTAACTTAATTTTGTTTGTAAATTACTTATGGTGTTTACCTATTTTTGTGCTATACTGTATTAATATGAAAAAGAAATAAAAATAAATGAACTTATAAAAATGAATAACATGATTATTCTTCGCGGCCGTTCCATAAGTCAAAATTAATCTATGTGGCTCTTGGTTCCAACAAGTCTGTGCATCCCTGATATAGAGACTGGGAAGTCTCATAGTACCTCGGCACCATTGGGTCCCTTGTGGAAACCTCTTATGCTCACTCTGGTCCCATGAGTCAACCCTGGGCAAAAGCTACGAACCACGAAAGAAAACCATTACAAATTCTGTCGATGGTGGGTCAGGGGTATCCAAGAGCAATTACGCTCTAGTCTTCTAGGGCGGAGCATTTGCACTTGATGCGTCTTACCGTCTCCCCTTCCTGCTTGCAGGTTCAGCAGGGGGGCGTATCAATCAGTCGCATGTTGAACATATGCTTCCATACTCTGCCATGCCCAGTGAGTCGTCCAGTAATAGGACGTAGCTTACATCTGGCAGACTGAGAAAATTTATGAATGGGGTTAAGCATCAACTGAGTCCATTGCTTTTCATCAGGAATGCGGCCCAGGGATCTAAAAAAAAAGTCAAAGACCCAATGTATGCATTATTTATTCATTTATAAGGAATAACTGCCAAAAAAGCAGTACTTCAAAATCAAAAGAAAGTAATGAGAAATACAATAAAAATATTTTATAAAATAAAGTCCCTTTACAAAAAAAAACCTAACAAATTAAACTAACAAATCAAAATTTTACATACATAGTACTTCAATATAAATTTACGATTGAACACGATAGGTATAGTTAATGATTCATTCTCTTCATTCGTCTTTCTAATTTCTTTTGTTTCTTTTCGTTTACTTCTGGTTCAGCAGCTCCAGGCTGGAAGAAATATGGGCCAAGAATATTTTTCCATAAAATCCAAAATCCTCTAGCTGGTACTAGTAGCCACAACAACCAAAAATAATTTGAGATTGCAGAGAGAAGTTGGCAACCAGCAGTTAAAATAATTATATCTTTAACGTGTCTAAAAAATTGTATTATCACAAAATATAATTAAATAATTAGAAATAATTTACTCTGCAATCCCACCCTCCATATTTAGATCGACTCCGCTGTCCAACAATTGACCAGAATCAGCATATTTTGGCTTGGCCATATAAACCATAAATTGATATGCTGCTATGTATATCGTACAGGAGAGTAAATACAGTACCTGTAAAATAAACGGTAAAGACTAAACCCGCCATCACATTTAACCTTAAACTTACAATGCTAATTGTTGAATTATAAAATACTAATATTGCTAGTGATATAGCATTAGATAATATGGCCATATTTCGGTAAAAACTAAGTGTTGAAACATTTTCCTCTACTATTTGTTTGGCACCTTTAGTAGCTTGTTTACCTTTTTTCTCTGTGTTCTGAAATAAAAGCAGTACAATTAATTTTTTTTAACCAGTGTGTGTATTAAAAAATAATGTTACCTTCATATTTTACAATTAATTTAGTATGACGATTCTGCTGGAATCTAAATAAGTACTATTAGACGTCCTGTATGATGTATTATAAAATATAACCTCCACGTTGTAACTTTCAAATCGATTATTACAGGTACCTGTAAACCGTATTTGTTAATGCACTAACGATTTGCTGTATAATGGTATATAATGATTTAGATCGATACAAATATATATAACGAAACTCATTTTATTATTTTAAATTGTATTGTAGGTAGGTATCATACCCTTTATTTTGTTGAATTGTAATTGCAACAATAGATGGAGCAACTGGTTAGCGTAATTTTGGTTGCATACTTCGTTGGAAAATGGTCATATTTACAGCAACATGCTAACTGTCAGTGTCATGAGCGCTGGTGTTTATAGTTTAGTGTAAATGTTTAAATAATTTAAGATTTTAAAATAGTTTTAATTAATGTAAGTGAGCCGTTCACAGTTTGGAAGCAAAACGTCATGTAATTCCCAATGTTTCTATTAGTTGGCAACATAAGAAAAGTCTAACCTGTCTGAGAAACTATGAGACTACTTAATTATTTTAGTAGTAGTATAGTAAATGTGATTCATAGAAAGTGAAAACTGAAAAAATGGAGTACGAATATAATGTTTTCCGGAAGGAAATTGATATGCACAACAAATGCTGCGGAGGGATGTTCTGGTGCATCCGTGATATATGTGGGATTATATGCGCAATATTAACATGGTTTCTAATACTGTATGCTGAATTTGTTGTTTTATCTGTTATTTTGATACCCAGTTCATACCCGTTCTACAGTATTATAAACATAGTTATATTTCAAGCCTTTGCATTTTTGGCATTTACATCACATTTAAAAACTATGTTTACTGATCCAGTAAGTAGAGTTTTTTTTCTATTTCCTCAGGACTAATCCCATACTAATTTTAGGGCGCTGTTCCCAAAGGCAACGCAACAAA
This sequence comes from Aphodius sticticus, assembly GCA_963966075.1. Taxonomy (NCBI): domain Eukaryota; kingdom Metazoa; phylum Arthropoda; class Insecta; order Coleoptera; family Scarabaeidae; genus Aphodius; species Aphodius sticticus. Next base: position 68,658,745 of record OZ014506.1, read on the forward strand.
AGAAATGATACAACAAATGGGATTTCGTACGGAACAAGTTATTTACAAGTGCCCAAAATGTTGCAGTATCAAACCTGCAAGAGCTCATCATTGCTCTGTATGCCAAAGGTAAGTACTAGTGGTTTTGTGCATTTAGAAATACAATAAAGATTGACTTATATAAGTAACTGATTGGTACTTTAATCTTATCAAATACGTGGAGTTATTACATATATAGATCTGTGTATATCTATCAAATTTCCTTTTTTGCCTAATTGTATATCAATTAAGTCATCATCAGTTATAAATAATGTGTTCTATTCAAAGTTAATTGTTTGATAGTACAATTTGACTTATTCGGTCCGGTACTCTACCATGTGCATCATTTAATCACTGACAAAAAATGTTCACTTTCCACTATACATGTCAACAGAGAGAAAAGTCATTTTGAAGTCAAAAATGGCTAAAAAAAATTAGAGACAGGGTTGCTAGGTGTCCGGCATTGCGCCGGAGTCTGCAGCATTTAAGGTTCATTTCGGGTCTCCGGCTAGCATTGAAACAAAGAAGTAGTTTTAGATTTTTGTTAATAATTTATGCAGACGCTGACATATATTTTTGTAGAATGTGTCATATATTGTTCGAGGAACGGCATACGTTTTCGCTGAACTCAATGTTACATTTTAAATTGTTTACACTATGCAATTTATCGCGCAAGAAGTTCTACAATTTTTGAAGCAATCAAAAATTGCGTGGTGACAGATAAAAATTGTGTTAAATTTGAACACATTATAAACTCAATTTCTGTTTGGCAGTGCGCAGTTTTCCATTGCTTCAAAACTTGCAGAACTTTTTGTACGATAGATTGCATTTACAGTAGTTTACAGTAAAGCAGGTATTATACAGTAATAACGCAAACTATGTAAACATGCCAAAATTTCTGAAACTGTTTGTAATTAAAAAGAATCCTCGTATCGAATTAAAATACATATATTTTTCGTAAACTAAATTTGCATCCTTCGATTGTATTTTAATTATGACATCATCGACATATTTTTTTAATGGCAACCATTGACTTAATGGTAGCATACAAATTGTATGGCTATATAAAAGGAAATTTTTGAGAAAAAGACAGTTGAAAATTTGTAAATAGAAGAATAGGTGTTTTTGATTAACTTCTTTGCGCTGAATATAAATCCGGGCTTGCAAGTTGCATATCGCGTCAGGTCATTGCGCCAAGAGAATCGCTGTAATTGCTTCAAAACATTTGGGAACAAACTTTCAGAATTTGAGTTTAAAAGTTTATGGTTTGTTATGAGACTCTTTTCTGGTTTCTAGAAAAATGGGTTCAGCTGGTATATATTTGCAAATGATGCTAAAATTACATAATTGACATTTTTATACCACTTCTCCAAAAAATACGTAAATTTTGAGTTCATATTCATGTTCAGGGCAAATAATGGTATCCTGAATGCATTTTTATATTCCATTTACAAACTCAAACATGTTACCCAGAGTTATCAATATGTTGCACTTTTTGACAACTATTATTAAGACAATTAGAAGCAAATAAAAATCACTGATTGTTGAAAATCGACGCAAGAATGATCTGTCTGTGTCTATAACTTATTATTTTTATTCAAAAATTTTTTTTTTATTTTCTAAGCTATTATCCTTTCATAATTTTTTTTTGTAATCTTGTCGAGTATACTTTCCCCCCATCATCTCCGGCATTCATATGAGACTAATCTGGCAACCCTGATTAGAGAGGAAAATTGCGTATTGAGGTAGGAAAACCAAGAGTTAAGAAATGATAAATTGGCGAAAGTTTATAGAAATGTAGAGTGGCTGGAAATGGAAAACGGAGAAATAATGTAGTGAAATGGAAAAAGGAGAAATAATGTAGTGATGGTGTGTCTAAACATAGGAAATGAAGACATAAAAAAGGAAATGGAAGAAGAGATCAAGAAACAACTTTAGATCCAAGTCAAGAAAACCCATAAACTAGAAGAACAAATGTATGTACTTAGTACTACACGTTGCGAGGGAAGACAACAAAGAAACCTTTATGAAGAACAGATATAAGTTGAAAAAGAGGGAAAGAGATAGGGCAAAACAAATAAGAATTACGCCAGGGGAAGAAAGAGATAAGGGAAAAAGCGTGCAAAAATAGGTAGTCTGGCCGAGTGTCTTGAACTCCACAGGTCCTGGATTCGAATCCCAGGGTTGGTATCCTGATTTAACTCCGCCGCCGTGCTTCAGAGGGCACGTTAAGCCATTTTAGTTTCGAGAACATCGTATTGGATGGTGTTACGTGATAACGTGCCTCACAAACAGAGACAGGCATTGGCTTGGGAGGTCATGTTCATGTGAGAAGCCGCCCTCTCTGTTCAGCAGGGCATTGGCTACTAGCCAGCCCTGTTCTGCCGGACTGTCCTGGATAGAGGCTGGTATGCGAGGCGTGGTAGATATGCTACCCATTTTTCCCATGACCACACTGCGCGCTCGTGACATCCATCTCGGGGAGCAATAGGGGCCAACTAAGGCTTAGGTGCGCAGCTACAATAATAGCTATACCCAACATATTCCATATTCCAAGCGTGAAAATAGGATGTAATAAAGTGATCATAGGTGGCAAGTGGTGGAATTGGAACTACACCATGAAGAAACCAGAACTGATAATTCCAAAAAACAGCTCGTGGAAGTAATGAATGTGGAACTCTCAACAATGAACAAGGCAACTAGGGGAGGAATAGTACAGGAAGTAAAACTAGAATATATAGCGCAGTAATTGTACAAACTTTGATTTGCGGAAGTGAGACCTGATCGTTAACGTCAAGGCAGGAAAGCAGGCTAACAGTGACAGAAAAAAATTGCAGCAGAAACAAAAACGGACAAGTGCAAAAATGACGACATACAAGAAAGCATGGAACAGAATCCTATTGCACAGACCATAAAAGGAGCAGAAGCAGAAGAAAAACATGTTCTCTGGGCATGTGCAGATATTGAAGCCGGTGGCACTGACCAGGAGAGAAGCAGAATCAAAAAGATATGGGAAAAGAAGAACATTAAGATAAAGAAGTAGAAGATGTTAGATTTACATTGCGTATAAAAAATTTTCATATTGATAAGTATACATTTTTCTTTCTAGAATGTATCATAAACTAATCCTTTAATAAAACTATGCGCTAATATGTAACGTTGCCCATGATAGCATGAAAGAAACAATTTAAAATGAAAATTATCAAATTCTTGTGGCGGCATTTGTATGTCACCACAACTACCCAACTCATTGTTATTACACTGTGCATGTTATTAAAAATCGATACCCTAGACGCGACTAATGTTTGCCAACGTTTCGCAATTACAAAGGCCACTCTGGGATGTCATGTTACAAGAATTGAAGTATGTATTGATTTTGGCATGCTATCAGTACTTATAAACATTTACGCAACCCAATTAACCTTTTATCGCAACTTTGCGGACGAGGTGCGCCCTATTCGACATTTTATGTGGAATGACGGGCGTAATGAAGACATGGGTTACCAAAAACAAACCGCTCATACAGATGAGTTAACGATGTTAAAAAGACCATACGTCAGAAATGACCTTATAATAAGTAAAATAAGTACTTATGATACCAAAATAACAAAAATAACACAATTCGTGATAGGAAGGTTTATTGATTTACAGAAATTCGGTTCACAAAGATCTACAGAGTGAGGAAAAAGATGCGGGACGCATATAAGCATTCTGCCAACCGCCACGGCACCACGTAAATTGACTCCGCCTACATCGTGCTGCGGTTGGACGGTAAGCGGGCTGCCTTAAGGGTCGGCAACCGATTAAGCACACAGAAATCAATTAAAATCAATATGTACAAGGCGTTGGTTGGTTAGAGGCAATTAAATTAATATCTGAATTGGCAAGATTGTTAATGAACATCTCATTTTAATTACCTCTATTTATTAGTGATTTTTAAGTATCTAATAACCGCATAAAATAGATACAATGGAGATAAAATAGAGATTTTAACATCCATGCTCTCCTAAACCGAATGGTATATACAACCATACTAAAATATATTGTCATTAACACTTCTTGTACATTAACCACTGCAAATTATCACTACAAATTGGTGTTGTTTTTGCAGTTTAGATAGGCTCTGTTGTGATCTTTGTTCGTTTTCGTTTCATTACGTGAATGCGAAATATTTGAAAATAAGCGATTACAATGAAGCGATTACAATGAACGGTAAAAAGTGATAAAAATCGTTGCAAGGTTACCGTGGATAGTACTGTGGGTAGTATCAGGTAGTATATCACCAACTTCTTAAGAACGCGTATCTTTTTGTTTTGTACCGACCCTAAACTGTTTCGGCGAAAATACTGTTCTCGCGTTGGTCCGAATATCGCGGGTGTGGTCGACTTCGGTGCTTTGCTGGCGGCTCGTATTAATTCTTACTGGTTTTGGTTAATTTTAATAATTAATTCGTTTTAATTATCTAAAAGTTCTATATATACTTACGATTTTTAAACTAGTGTTATAAAAAATAAATTAAAATGTTAAATAAATATAATAATAATGTGATGAACATTATAGTCGTTACGATTGTCGAGAATAAACAACGTCACGGATGAAACAATGCACATAACTTATCTTAAGGAACTCCTATACAAAAGTTAACATGCATTAAATAAGTTAAAGTAATAAATTAAAAATGTATTATTATTGTAATTTCCAGTTTTTTTAATATTATATGGTATATTAATAGTATAAGTAAATATTGGCATATCGGCAACAATAACTTCTTCAGGTTTCTTTAGTTTTTTCAATTTCCTCATCTTTAATTTATTATTTAACTATTTCGACGAAATTCCAGAAATGGCGGCTTATTTGGAAAATCTTTCAAAAATGCTAAGACTAAACCTCTAGTTCCTTTGGACCCTTTTCAACAGGAAGCTTTTCAGCTCTAAGTTTGGTTATGATACTTCTAAATATGAAGTTTCGTCCCTATACCTTTAGTAGTTTCTCCGGAATCGTCGCCACAAAAAACGGGTACACACATACACACACACAGACATTTTTTTGTACCTTGGTCAAAAATGTTCAGGGGACCCAAATAGACATATTTCCGCTAAAATCTCAAAATTTTTTTTTGGCGCTATTACAATACTTTACATACTACGTATGATAAAGTAAAAAGGGAAGAAGAATTTCGTCAAGGAGCACAGCATGCAACTTATATTAAATAATATTTATTGTATGTCGTTGTATTTTTTTGAATGTTTAATAAAGTTTTAATAACAATAATATGTTAAAAAGAATTAAGGCATGTTTAGGGGAAAACGGCAACGTTTTTGAACTGTTACTGAATTAGAATTAAGCATCTTTTTTTATTTACTTCACGATTTTGTTTTATTTTTAATACTGTGTTTCATTGTAGGCTTATAATTTTATAAATACGAAATTAATTATAATGAAAAATTACCTAAAAAAATTTGTTCAATAAAGTTCTGTTTATTCCAAATTGTTCAGTTGGTTTCAAACGCAATCTAGATTTAGCAATGTTTGCAATTTCTACTGTGATGTTTAAAAATCGATTTAAGTAGGTAAAAATGCATTTCAGGTGTAGGACATTTTAGACAAAGTTTATCTAAAATATTCCATAGAATTCAAAAACACATTATGTTAGGGTAGCCATTTGAAAAAATCGACTTTTAGTACTTTTCTCGAATTCAACTTTAATCTTATAATTTGAACACCTTGTATAACTTTTAGAATAACTACCGATGTGTCGATAATATGTTACCTTCACAACAATTTTGCCGGACAACTTTTTTCCAACGGTTACAGGGGATAATTTATAAATAATTGAAGGCAACCGCGCAGCTGTCATTTTTAATGGAAAAAGTGAATAATACAAAAATGACGCATGATTGGTATAGGGAATGTAATAAAATTGATCTAAAAATTAATGAAGATTTTGAAAATGCAATAAAATACAGGGTGTTCCATTTGAAATATAAAAGTTGACATCCCTTCCGGTGTAACCGGAAGTAACCAAAAACTCAAAATATTTTAGTTGAGACGATCGAATCCAACAATAAAAGTCCACAAATTTTCAATCTCTCATGTCATTTGGTTCTCCATATGGCAGCTCGTCGTGGGAGACCCTGTATAGTGTGATAAAGTCATGTGCCTGGCCACATCAGATTTTTACTTTATCATACGCAGTATGTAAAGTATTGTAATCGTGCCAAAAAAATTTTTTGAGATTTTAGCTTTGGATCCCCTGAACATTTTTGACCAAGGTACAAAAAATGTGTGTGTGTGTGTGTGTGTGTGTGTGTGAGTGTGTGTGTGTGTGTGTGTGTGTGTGTGTGTGTGTGTGTGTGTGTGTGTGTGTGTGTGTGTGTGTGTGTGTGTGTGTGTGTGTGTGTGTGTGTGTGTGTGTGTGTGTGTGTGTGTGTGTGTGTGTGTGTGTGTGTGTGTGTGTGTGTGTGTGTGTGTGTGTGTGTGTGTGTGTGTGTGTGTGTGTGTGTGTGTGTGTGTGTGTGTGTGTGTGTGTGTGTGTGTGTGTGTGTGTGTGTAGGTGTGTGTGTAGGTGTGTGTGTAGGTGTGTGTGTAGGTGTGTGTGTAGGTGTGTGTGTAGGTGTGTGTGTAGGTGTGTGTGTAGGTGTGTGTGTAGGTGTGTGTGTAGGTGTGTGTGTAGGTGTGTGTGTAGGTGTGTGTGTAGGTGTGTGTGTAGGTGTGTGTGTAGGTGTGTGTGTAGGTGTGTGTGTAGGTGTGTGTGTAGGTGTGTGTGTAGGTGTGTGTGTAGGTGTGTGTGTAGGTGTGTGTGTAGGTGTGTGTGTAGGTGTGTGTGTAGGTGTGTGTGTAGGTGTGTGTGTAGGTGTGTGTGTAGGTGTGTGTGTAGGTGTGTGTGTAGGTGTGTGTGTAGGTGTGTGTGTAGGTGTGTGTGTAGGTGTGTGTGTAGGTGTGTGTGTAGGTGTGTGTGTAGGTGTGTGTGTAGGTGTGTGTGTAGGTGTGTGTGTAGGTGTGTGTGTAGGTGTGTGTGTAGGTGTGTGTGTAGGTGTGTGTGTAGGTGTGTGTGTAGGTGTGTGTGTAGGTGTGTGTGTAGGTGTGTGTGTAGGTGTGTGTGTAGGTGTGTGTGTAGGTGTGTGTGTAGGTGTGTGTGTAGGTGTGTGTGTAGGTGTGTGTGTAGGTGTGTGTGTAGGTGTGTGTGTAGGTGTGTGTGTAGGTGTGTGTGTAGGTGTGTGTGTAGGTGTGTGTGTAGGTGTGTGTGTAGGTGTGTGTGTAGGTGTGTGTGTAGGTGTGTGTGTAGGTGTGTGTGTAGGTGTGTGTGTGTGTGGGTGGGTGTGGGTGGGTGTGTGTGGGTGTGTGTGTGTAGGTGGGTAGGTGTGTAGGTGTGTAGGTGTGTGTGTGTGTTTGTGTGTGTCTGTGTGGGTGTGGGGGTGGGGGTGGGGGTGGGGGTGGGGGTGTGGGTGTGTGTGTGTATGTGTGTACCCGTTTTTTGTGGCGACGATTCCGGAGAAACTACTAAAGGTATCGGGACGAAACATCATATTTAGAAGTTTCATAACCAAACTTAGAGCTGAAAAGCTTTCTGTTGAAAAGGGTCCAAAGGAATTGGAGGTTTAGTCTTAGCATTTTTAAAAGATTTTGCAAATAAGCCGCCATTTCTGGAATTTCGTCGAAATAGTTAAGTAATAAATTAAAAATGAGGAAATTCTGAATAATTTATGAATATGAAATTTTTTGATACAATCAATAGTTTAGCTGCATGAGCAAATTCTATTTTATCGAGATCGGTCGTACTACATTAAAACTAGTAGCCAGGATATGTCAGAAATTTTGATTCTAATGACATTAATGACACTAATGACAACGCTAATGTTTTGACAATAACGTCTGTCAATATAAACTGCGTTCGGATATTGTATTACACTTTTTACACCCAATAACACGTAAGTGTCATTTGGACGGTGTACCCGGTGTCAACGGAGTACAATATCCAAACGCAGCTTTAATCGACATATCTGTCTAGTTCTACTAGTTTTATTTTAATGCAGACATGGCCGATCTCGATCAAATAGAATCTCATGCAGCTAAACTATTAATTTTATACATAGTATGATTAAGTCATGTGCCTGGCTACATCAGATTTTTTTATGATGATATAGGTATAGTGTGGCTACAAATGTCCTATAAGGGACAGCGCCACATCATTATGGACATATTTTCTGATGCTTTCACTGGTCCCATTATTGTTCTCAGTATTCTTCTCTCCAATATGCTTAGTTGTTCCTAATTTCCCTTCGTCATCGTCATTGTTTCAGCACCGTGTATGATGATTGTTTCTGGACATTCTCATTTTTTGGCGTCTTCACCTTATATAGTCATCACCTTGTTTTCAATAACTCTTGTTAACTTGAAAAATCCTATGTGCCGAGATTACTTTTTCTTCGATTTCCGCTTTCCTATCCCTTAATATTGCCACTTGGCATCGTACCTTTATGTTCTAGCGGTATGCCTAATCTCAATGTAATTGTTTTTTCCTCATTTATTTTAAGTCCCTATGCTACCATCTGAGTCAACATTATCTTTAATATGCTTTTTTTTGTTATTATACTACATCAACCTTATAAGCTATTTTTGACCTTCTCGCGTTCTTCTATTTATTGTTGTGGTGACATACTCCAATGTCTGATTGCCCAACTGAAATAAAAATATTCACTCAGCCTTTGTTGAAAGAATACGGACAAATTTTTTGTTTGCATAAATTATCCCACGCCTATTGCGTGGGATCTTTTTTCAATTTCACCCTGCATAAACAGTGAAAGGGTGTTTGTTGCATTTCATGTTACTTCTAGGCTATAACGTATAGAACTTCCTTTATCCATATATGCTTCCTATCTTTTCAAATTTTTTTTCTTGTATTTGAATACCTCTGTATATTTGATAGACATGGTTCGATATACTACAATAATTATATTTTTATTTCAGGTGTATTCGCAAAATGGACCATCATTGCCCTTGGGTAAACAATTGCGTGGGCGAGAACAATCAGAAGTACTTTGTTTTGTTCACTGTAAGTATAAACGATCGATAAAAAAGCTATAGTTTTCCTTCGCTTCAAAGTCACTCGTGCTCTCGATTCTGATTGAAATTTACACTGTATTGAACGTTACCACTGAACGTTACTCCATCTCCGCGACTGATATTACCCGTTCGTTTTCAATCGCAATACATAACGAATAAGGAGAATGGGCCTGCTTTCTGAAAAGGTCATAAATTAGTTTAATGAATTGTTCAGTTTTTGAGATAAATATTTGCAGAAAAGAACCTAGTTTCGTCATATTGAATATGACGGGGAGCATTTTTTTTATCAATGATCTAAAAAATTGTGTTGAAAGTTTGAATACACAAAAATTCAAATACCAAATTAATGCACTTTTTAATTTTTTACTAAAAATCTCATATATCATTTAGTGTTGATATCCTCGAATGTAGGTATTTGGATTAGATTTTAAGCATCGCAAGTGATGTCAGTTTGCCTAAAATTTGTTGGAGTGTTAGTGTTTTACGTAAAATTGTCATTTTCAGAAATTTTCGAATAGACAAGAATTGAACACACACGACTAGAGTGGCCAACTACAAAAAAATATCGTATAATATAAATATCTAGTATAATCTAAAGCCTCGTTTACATCCACTTAACTTAACGTACGAAAACTTAAACATTCGAGATAGATATACATTCGAGATAAATATTCCTCTATGAGGATAATTTTTTTTTCTCTTTTGTATTCACATTAATCTTTGTTTTGTTTTGTTACTTTTCTCAAGAAGGGGGGCCAATGAAAAACAATACTGCCCTATTTGGGCACATTGACTTGGCTCCTATTAACTTACTTTTGTTACTACTGTTTTGTTTCATTGTTATGAGTTAATAAACATTTATTTATTTATTTTTATAGTTGAACTCCATTGAATTATATGTGTTCGTTTACATTCACTTAACGTAGAATAACTTAACGTAACGTACGGATTTTTTCACTTAACTTCAACTTACCAGAATCCGTGCACTAAGTGCACCAATCACAAGCTCTCGATTTTCACAATTTTGATGATGGTGACAGCGGGTGACAGTAACATATCCAAAAAATTCACTCGTGCGACTTTAACTTTGTTATGTTTTTGTTGTTTTGCAATATTTTTAGCTCGATTAACGGATTATTAACACGGATGATAGAACCTTGATCCAACTTGCGTGTATATAAACATATTTTGATAAAAAAGCGATAGATTTATAATGTATTTCATATTGTGTCACTGTCAAATGAGCATGTGAAGCACCCCAACGTAAGTGAATTTAAATGGAACGGATCTAAATTTCGTACGTTAAGTATAAAATATCGTTTACATCCACTTAACTTACCTTAACGTACGAAAAATTATACTTAACGTACGAAATTTAGATCCGTTCCATTTAAGTATCGTTTACATCCACTTAACTTAACGTACGGAAAATTATACTTAGGTAACGTACGAAATTTAGATCCGTTCCATTTACATTCACTTACGTTGGTGTGTTTGCCATGCGCATTTGGCAGTGACACAATATGAAATCCATATTAAATCTATCGCTTTTATTATACAAATATGTTTATGTACACGCAAGTTAGATCAAGGTTCCATCATCCGTGTTAATAATCCGTTAATCGAGCTAAAAATATTGCAAAACAACACAAAGATAACAAAGTTTAAGTCGCACGAGTTAATTTTTAGGTTATGTTACTGTCACTCGCTGTCACCATCATCCAAATTGTCAAAATCGAGAGCATGTGATTGGTGCACTTAGTGCACAGATTCTGTGCCCTAAGTTGCAGTTGAGTGAACAAATCCGTACGTTACGTTAAGTTTTTCTACGTTAAGTGAATGTAAACGAATACATCTAATTCAATGGAGTTCAACTATCTCTAATGTTTAAGTTTTCGTACGTTAAGTTAAGTTAAGTGGATGTAAACGAGGCTTATTTTTTCGTACGTTAAGTTAAGTTAAGTGGATGTAAACGATACTTAAATCTTACATCAGAAATTGCAATTTGTCTTTAGATTTTGAGAAACTCAGTGCAAACATGTACAGGGCGCGTTTTGGCATTTGTCTTCGTCTAAAACTGGAGTCAATTAATAATTTTTGTCTATTGATTCGGGTACAGAAACATGCATATCAGATATTTATGAAATTGAAAGAGCACAAACATTATATTATTTATTTTAATTAAGTTTGACAGCTGGTAGTAACATCTAGATATTATTCTAAAATTATGGAAAATACTACATTGTTTTCGCCTCATAAAACTCCTTTCGAAAAGAAGCTGCTTGAAAAAGCAAATGTTTGGAGACATCCTAATGAAAAACTGTTAAATAACTCTGACTGGGAGGTCGACTTTCTAGAAACTAGGTCTGATCCAAACAATTGTAAGCTAGCGCTCATAATTTTCGTAAATTAAAAACGAAAAATAAACGTAATATCATAATATAACGTAGTAAAATAATATAGTGATGCGTAAAAACTACAGCGAAACAACGAGACAACACAACGCAATTGATTACTTTTGTCGTCAAAACAGTAATTACAATCAGGGCTGTGGAGTCGTTAAAAAAACTTTCGAGTCCGACTCCAGATAATTTTCGTAGTCCGACTCCGACTCCAACTTTGATTCCGGAAAAATTTTATTAGTTGGGGAAAAAAATTAAACTGGCACAATCTAATTGTAAATAAAATCAAAAAACCCCTGCTGATCAGACCATAAACTTATGACCATATTCAAAAATTACTCTTCTTTTATTTTTTTCTGAAATCATTAAAATTCAACTGTTTTCTCATTAGAGAGCACATAATTCTGAACTAGTTAGTCAATTTAACCGATTTTCAAAAATATTCTCGAGCTAAAATCCGAAGCGCATTTCCGTCGATGCGCTGTGCTCCGTGCCGCTAGGTACGCGACGTCATATTTAAATATATGGGGAGAATTAAAATGCGCTGGGCGCCCTCCGTGCGCTGCTCGTAGATCTGCGCCTACCTTAAGGGATTCTAAGTATGATACTAAGTTTGCGATCTCGGCGAACCATTATTTTAGTACAAGCTGTATCGGACACAGTGCTCCGCGTTACAGCTCCCTATTCCATATGACTTCCCATCGTGTGCCCCTTCCCCTCGACCAACCCCCTCCTTTCCGCGACATCTCTCTTTACAACCGCCCCCCCCGCAACTCATGACCACTCTCCTCGCGGGGTATAAATCCGCACACGATGGGAAGTCATACGGTCGTCTGCGTCGCCGTCGTCTCGTACTTTAGCAAATGTGTATAAAGTTGTTCTTTTGTAATCTTCTTTTCCAACGCAAACATAGCAAGCCCAAAAGTACTAGATACTCTAAATCACATCCATTTTGACACTCGGATTGCCGCAACGTTGTGTATTGTTCACAACCACCCGTCTTTCGTGTCAATTAAAACCACCGTGTATGTCATCGTCGAGCGCCAGCCGAGTCGGTACAAGCCGTAGCGTGTCATTGGGCGGAAGCCGAGTCGTCCGCCGACTCGGAAGAAACTGCTGTGTGTCATTACCCTAAGCCTGCTACTCCACGTTCGTTAATTAAAAATTAGAATAAGGATCAGGGACGTAAAAGCGTAATTTACCGCGTAAATTACCGAATAAATCACTGTAATTAATGGTCATTTACCGATTTTTAATTACCATAATTTACGGCGTAAATTACCGATGGTAATTTACCGTCAATTGATATTAGCGTTGGTAATTTACCGACAATTTTATTTGCCGTTGGTAATTTACCGGAATTTATAAATTAATTTCAAAGACCTTCTATGAGTAGACGCACGAATGCGCCCCACCCCTCCTAAGCAGTCGACAAGCGCACTGCAACCATAGACTATATACTTAATAGACTGGCAACTTTCCGGCTGAGGGTAGGGGACAGATTGCAGCACTCCAAGTATCTGGATATGGTACTAGAATGGAAGAGTGGGGGCGAGCGGGTAATTCAAATTTAATATTTCTAATTGTAGTCATGTTACAGTGAGATCAAAAATGACTGACCGTCCGTTCTCATGAAATGGGGTTTTAGTAAAAATGTGCCATATATAACCCTATTTCATAAGAGCGGACAGGTCAATCATTTTTGATCTCACTGTATGTATATATAAATGATTGGTAGTTTAAGAAAGTAATTGCTTCCTTAAACAACCAGTCATCTATACCATAAACATCGTCATTTATAAATTTATTGGTAAAATGGTTACAAATAAAAGACAAAATTATAGTTCACAAAATAAATTTATAAAGAAAAATAATATAATATAATAAACTGTTTTAAATAAAATAAATATAAAAAAAAATATATGTAGTCCAGTGAAGCATGAAAAAACGTGTGGCTACCTACACATTAATACAATCAATGCAAATGTTTCCTTAATAATTGCTAAAATAGTAATTAATAAATAAAGCTACTAACGTGCCGTAATAACTCTCGGAGTTGGCTCGGTTACGATTTGTGTCCGACCGAACATTCGGCTTCGGCCACCTTCGGCCAAAAATAGAACCTTCGGCAAAACATCGGCTTCGGTCAAAATTTGGCCGAAGGTTCGCGTATGGCGCATCCGTAGCAAGAAATGAGAAAGGAACGTGAAATATTTGATAGTTTGTTTACTTAGCTACAAACGCAACAGTGGAAACATTAGAAATAATTAGTAGTTAATCAATTCACCAAGTCTGACGTTAACAAAATACATACGAGAAATTTTGCTTTGACTGGTAAAAAATTATAAAAAAAAGTTTGTAATATTATTTTGTTTGGTGCTTCTTTGTCGCCGCATAATCATCAAGAACCAATACAAATATGAAGAAAATCTTCATTAGGCAGAAAATTATATAGTCTTTATATTGAATTTGAAGTAATATAAACCAATGTCTTTTTCTAGTAGAAAGCATTTCCTCTGAAGCATTTTAATATTGTTTATTGACTACCAGTTTTTTGTTTATAAATAAAATACTGCGTATCTCCAGATGGACTGTATTACACGTATAATAGACCTACATTTTAATTTCTCGAGAAAATGTTATTTTTCAAAACCAGTTCTGGGTGCTCTGAAAAGTCTATAGCCATAGCACAAAAATATAGAACAAAAATGTCGAAAACTAAGAAGATGTTCAATTTGCTCAAGAATAAACTATCAATTGCTTTACATTTAAATTAAAAATGTCTTAAATCTCAGATATCGGACCAGTTCATGGCGAATGCGAAGTGGCTTCCCTAATAAAAAATAAGAGAAAAATCTAAATATTGACAAAGTATGTCGTTAAACGTTTTCAAATAATAGTGGTCTGAAATTTTTCAATAAGTATTTTACATGTGACAGCACTTGATTTTTTAAAACGAAGTTAAAAAATAGAACATACGGAAAATCTATCTAGAGCAGAACTTAGTAAAAAATAGCCCTAAAGGAGTTTTTTTGCAGGAAAAGTTTTTGTTTTCCATGTTTTTTTTTTAAATCAGCACAATTAGTCTCAAACATTAATTGTAAAAATAATAATAAAATACTGATATTATATGTTTTTACTGAAGTACAGGTTAAAGTTAACACTAGCAATAGTGTATCATCAACTGATAATACAATAAGATAAGAGCAAACGATAAAAACAATAGTTAAAACGTAATTAATTCATATAAAATATTCAAATTTTATATGTGAGCACCAGACCAAATTTAATAAAATTTTTCCGTCTGACATTTTACATTTAATTGTGAAAAACTGATAGTTTACTCATGAGCAAATTTAACAGTTTCTTGTTTTACAACCCCCTCCTCGTTAAATCACTATTGTAACAATAATTGGGACGTGCTTAATTTCGTCACTTCTTTAGCATTATAGATTTCCTTCGGCTTCGGCCGAAGGTAAAGCGGGAAAGCCGAACATCGGTTTCAGCTTCGGCCCAAAAAATCGCCTCCTTCGGTCGGACACTAGTTACGATATCTTCTACTTCTGTAATGATGGTTGCCAATTCACTGTTGTTTGAGCACTGGTTCTCCAACGGTCGATTGTCTATAAAAAAAAATTAACGATCAACTATCAAGTCAGATTAATATAATATATAAATAATAGTTACGCTGAGGTTTGGTTGATGATAATATTTTATTTGGTATCTGACAAAACAGGTTCAGGATTCCCCGATTTCAGTGCAAACGTCAAATTCTTACACCACGTTTGACACAATTGCTCCTGCCCCCGTTTGAAATAGTTGACAATATGTATTGACAATCACATAATATATTAACAATATGTATATATGTTCCCCTGAAGACAGAGAAACCCCAAACAGATTTGCGAGATACCAAATTAAATATATCATCAACCAAACTTCAGCATATTATTATTTTTTAAACGATGTGGATGAAAAATATTGAGAATTTCATAGCGAAACTAATAGCGTTTTCGATTTATACAATTTTATGCAGTCACTCGGTGCAATTCTTTAAAACCAACTTCACGGTGAACAGAAGTAGAGGAATAAAAGAAGTTTCCAGTTTTCCTGATCATAAATACCACTGCCAATGTTGGTATTTTGAGGTATTTACCATCAGGAAAACTGGAAACTTCTTTTTATTCTTCTACTTCTGTTCACCGTGAAGTTGGTTTTAAAGAATTGCAACGAGTGACTGCATAAAATTGTATAAATCGCAAACGCTATAATATATTATAATCCAACTTCACTAGTAAAACCAAACATTCTAGTGATGAAACAAGAATACAAATCAATACGCTAGTTTGCAATAACTGTGTTTAAATATTCTATACCTTTGACACCGCAAATGTTCAACAAAGTATAAATGGTCTAGAATATCCGCACATAGCTAAGAAAGATTTATTGTACACGTAAGTATAACCTGATATAACTGCGGTATTTCTACTAGTTCAAATCCAAGTAATTAATACATTAGATGCTTTTGATTTGACAAGTGGTGCATACCAGCATGTACCCGATGTATTTTTCACTTTGCTTTTATATATGGACATATTGCAATGTCATACACCAGTAGTCAAATCCAAAGCAGCTATTTACCTATGAGCTATATATGCATCCCTGGTAGAAACAAAGTGGGAAGTACATTATGTTTCAACTTGCACAAAGTTCCACGATTATAGCAACTGCCTTCAAAATGTCTTAAGCAGATTCTATCCCCACACAACAATCGGTGATTTTAATTTTGGATTGCCAATCCTTTTCATCCATTCTGCTAACAAAGTTGGGTTGCTTACGGGTAACCGAATCCTTGAAGTAGGTCTGTCGTCACATGTGGGTACACAGCGCTTGTTGAGTACCATTTTTTCTAAAAATTAATTTTTCTAATTAATTCAATCTAAAATTGTTGTTTATAAGGTCTATCTAAAGTTTAGTTAATAAACGTTTTTTTTTTGTTCTAATGAAAATCTTCAACCGTCAAAATAAATTACATAATTTGAAGAGAAAATGAACTGGTAAAGCTAAATATACTTATCATATTTATAATGTATCACGTCCTCACTGGTAGTATACTTAGTTTTGGTAATTTTGATCACTGACTAAACTTTACATCTATCATCCTTTTCAATTAATAACTTACCTACTTAATTCGTATGGAACAATTCGCAACGCTAAGATGTAACAACTAACAACAACAACACAACAATTGACAACACTAATAACAACGCAACAATTAGAAAAGCAATGGAACAATATTAAACTAACGACGCACTGAAAACTAAAGCAACTTTGACGTTATTTGGTCAAGTTTGGTAAACCACCGAAAGTAAACAGATTTCTATAAAAATACGGCGAAAAGCGTCCTCTATGGACTGGTTGTGCAAACAACACACGAATAACTTGGTTGTGGTGGGGGTAATGGGAGATAAACGCCCGTGACTGCAACAATCCGCGTGGTGCATGGTCGGACTCGTGCGTGACAATGTTATTCAAGGTGTCATTTAGCCAATGAAAATGGGTCTATGGGTCTATTCTTACTATTCCAAATTATCCGACATTACTTGAGAAAATACAGAACTAATATTTTGTATTTAATGAATAGAAAAGTGGAAAGCCCCTTCGCCAATGACGACCAATCCAACAAATCCGATAATGCAGTTCTGAAATCAGAAGCCATTTATTATCAGAATTTATTTTTTAATAAATATGCCAGTGATAGAAAAATGACAAATGACAAAAAACCCTCTGTGAGCCGCATTTTGTGAATGTGGACAGAATTAAATTGTTTATTTTCTAATATATATTCTGTTTGATTTTCCTGTTTGTGTAGTAGTAAATAGTATTTCTATGTGATCTATGTGATCTGTTTAATTTAACATTTTGAATTTTTAATTACACAGAAATGTTTTTAACTTAAGTAAATGCCTGTTTGAATAGAGGCAAAAATATATTTATTTGCTACTCGTCAGTTGCCTCTCGTCAAACAATTATTCATTTGAGTTAAACAAAAATTTCTATCAGTGTACCCGGTAATTTTAATCAGCGTAATTTAACATTTTGAATTTTTAATTACCCGGTAATTTAAACAGGCGTAATTCACCATTTTAAATTTTTAATTACCCGGTAATTTAAACCAGGGTAATTTACCATTTTAAATACCTATTTAATTACCCGGTAATTTAAACAGGCGTTATTTACCATTTTGAATTTTTAATTACCCGGTAATTTAAACAGGCGTAATTTACCATTTCGAATTTTTAATTAGCCGGTAATTTATGCCATCGTTATTTACCATTTTCAATTTTTAATTACCCGGTAATTTATGTCATCGTAATTTACCATTTTTAATTACGTGGTAATTTAATATTTGAAATTAATAATTTTAATTTCAACGGTAATTTACGAAAAAAAAAACAATTACCGTAATTTAACATCCCTGATAAGGATACAACAGTTGTAGCATTGTCACAGCATTCTCGTTGCATCTAATATTAAAGTTAATTAATGCCATGTCTCTTATTTTCCAGTTTTACATCGCTATGTTATCCATTCATTCGTTATTTCTGGCCATCAATCAATTTTTAATGTGCATACGGCACGAATGGAAAGAGTGCTCGTCATATTCTCCACCAGCCACCGTGGTATTGCTTCTTTTCTTGTGCTTCGAAGCATTACTCTTTTCGGTTTTCACGGCCGTGATGCTGGGATCTCAGGTTCAGGCTATATGGAATGACGAGACAGGTATAGAACAGTTGAAGAAGGAGGAGGCCCGCTGGGTGAAGAAGTCGAGGTGGAAAAGTATTCAAGCGGTATTCGGCAGGTTTTCCGTAGGTTGGTTTTCACCCTTTACAAAACCTACCATCAAATGTAAAAGAGAGAATTACCTTTATTCCGTTTAGATATTTTAGTGAATGTTTTTTTTTCAAAACTTTTTATTTTATCTGTTAATAATTTAAATGCGTAGGTATTATCAGATGTACATTTGCAATTGATATGACCATGTTATAGGAGTAATGCTGGTGATCAAATCTTTTAGAACTATTTATACAAAACACTATTTATATATGTTTATCTATGTATACACAGTGTAAATAAAGACAAATTTTTTTGCTTAAAATTTTACATTAAATGTGCAAATTGAGTAGTTTCATGAGAAATTGTTCATAAGAAATGTCTATGAAATAATTTAGAAAATAAATTGCTTCCTGGGTGTGATGATGCTGAGTTCTCAGTTAGCTCTGAAGAAGCGAACAGACACACGGCATTAGCCGGAAGCCATTTATTTTCTAAATGATTCTGGCCGTGAAAACATACGTAGTGTCTATGAAATACTGTTTACAGTTTAATATTGAGTAGAGTATAATTATGGTCACATACAGTGTATTTTAATTTTGCTGGATTACTGATGATTGCTCGCTTTAACAGTTATGGTGTTTTTTAAGTTCATAGTTTTTCCTACTCCAATTCAAATTTTCGTTGAATCGACGATTTTAAACAGTGAGCGGCAAAGGTTTGGAATAAATTAATTAAAATTAAAAAAGTACTACGGTATTCAGTTAGCTCTGAAGAAGCGAGCAACATGGTTCGCGAAACGTCAGCATTTATGAATCTTGACACACGGCTTAAACCGAAAGCAATTTTTTTCGAAATATAAACTGTTGCTATTGAAAATCAAAGCGTAATTGACATTTCTTTATGTCGACACCATACATAAGAGAAACTGAATAGGTATAAGATTTCAAAGCCTGGAAGTTAAAAAAATGTGAGAATTAAAAAAGTAACCATGTTTGGAAGAGAATCCTTATCCTCAGTATGACTCTGCATATGATGGGGAATCGGATAGCATAGGGGCTGTGGCTGAGGTCCGATATGGCTTGTAAGCAATAAATTATTTATTCTTTATTGATTTATTTTAATAATAATAATCAAACAGTTGTATATTATTGTAATTCTGTTTATTTCAAAAATATTCTTGTCATTACTAAAAAATAATTGATGATCAGAAATTGAATTTTATGCAGAAATGTATATTTATTAAAAAAAGATAGAATTTTTCCGTACTTTTGCCGCTCATGTACGTCAAATTACTTACGAGTGAGACTACAAAACGCCTCTCCCATATCATTATTTGCAAATAGCTAATCTATCGGTTACAATCGTTAACACCTTTTTAAAATTGCCACATTTGAACAAATCAAAATATGTATGCTGAACAAAAATAGGCAAACCAGATACGAACATCAAATATGCTGGAATCTAACGAAGATCTTGAATGCACCAAACTTTTGATAAAAAAATCAAAATGTGGCTTACAATGCAATTATGTAAGCGCCGGAATACTTCTTAAATTATCTTGCGGAAAATTTCGCCATTCTGCAACAAGGACCTCAGCCAACACAGCAGGACGGAAACTAATACGGCTATCGACGGACCCAAAACGTCTTCGATGGAATTTGAGCCAAGAGGCGTGACTTATTTACATGGGATACTCGCCACACTACCGGCACGTCGCTTATTTGACCGGTCGCAAACCATACATACAGTGGGGAAGACCGAATCGGCACGCGAGATGACCGGCTTACTTCCTCATCGAATGGAAGGCGGCATGCTAAGGTATCTATTCCCGGCCTAAAATACCAGGGAGTCTATTCTCGTTATCTTGTTGAAGCGAATGCGAGACTTCTCAAATGGTTAGGTGGACGGAGTGGGGATATCAGCGGTCAGCTAAGTACAATAACGCACGCGCCACGCCCATACGAACGTATCTATGAGCAAGTTTGCTCGTCGCTAAGAACAATAACGCACGCGCCACGCCCATTCGTTCCAAACACAGGGCAACCGCCGATATCCCCACTCTCACCTAACCATTAGAGAAGTCTTGCATTCGCTTCAAAAAGATGACGAGAATAGACTCCCTGGACAGTCAATTTTGGCACGACCGTGGAATGAACACCGAACCCTAGCGTAGATAGCAACTGCTCTATCATATACGCCACCGACCTCCCGAAATTTCTTCAGGTCTACTACAAACATAATTTGATAACCATATGATACACTACAGGTACCATCGCGATCATAAAATGCGGGGACGGCCAAGTGAAATTAGATTAGGCACGTATATTTTCAACAATTTCAGTTATGTAACATTTGCTTTGAGAGGATTTGTTAACCTATGAAGTCTAAACTTTGCCAGTATTTGTCAACCTTAAAAATAATTCCGGTTTCAATAATTTTATTCTTTGCGCGTGAAACGGTATTATTGCCTACACCTAATTCACCAGCAATTTCTCGAATATTGATATAAATTGCTCCATAACGTTAGAGGAGGTTCTATGAAAAATGTAGATGATAAATTTCTAACGTGTTTATTGTTGTTCTTTTGGCTACATGTTTCGGTTTTTCATCGTCATTAGGCCAAGCGTCTAATTCGGTTGGCCAATGTGCGTCATATGAATATCTAGGTTATGTAACTTATCTCTCTTATTTTTCACAATGTACATATATGTAAAGGTATTTTCTTGGTTTATAATTTAATTTTAATTAATTCATTATCTCACTTCCCTTTAGTGCACTCATGCGAAATTACAACGGGATTCCATTCACGTGTTTTCGGGGTTACATATACAGGGTCTCCCACGACGACCATTAGAAGTATATGGAGAACCAAATGAAATGAGAGATTGAAAATTTTTCGACGTATATCGTCTCAACTAAAATATTTGGAGTTTTCGGTAATGACAGCTGCACGGTTACTTTCGATTACTTATAAATTATCCTCTGTGACCGTTGTCCCCTGTGACACATCGGTAGAATTCTTCTAAAAGTTATTCACATTATAAGATCAAAGTTGAATTCGAGAAAAGTACTAAAAGTCAATTTTTTCAAATGGTAACCCTAACATGAATAAATTTCTCAATTCTATGGAAAATTCTAGATCAACTTTGTGTACAATGACCTATATCTAAAATGTATTTGTACCTACTGAAATCGATTTTTAAACATCACAGTAGAAATTGCAAACATTGGGAAATCTCGATTGCGTTTGAAAACAACTGAACAATTTGGAATAAACAGAACTTTATTAAACAAGTTTTTTAGATCATTTATAAGTAATTGAAAGTAACCGTGCAGCTGTCATTTTTTAATGAAAAAAATGAATTGCTCAAAAATGACACATGTTAGGTATAGGGAATGTAACATAAAATTGATCAAAAATTTAATGAAGATATCCAAAATGCGATAAAATACAGGGTGTTCCATTTGAAATATAAAAGTTGATCATTTCCGGCGTAGCCGAAAACTCAAAATATTTTAGTTGAGACGATCGTGGCCAACAATATGTCCACAAATTTTCAATCTCTCATTTCATTTGGTTTTCCATACACTTCTAATGGCAGCTCGTCGTGGGAGATCCTGTATAAAGCCAGCCAGATTTTTGACTGGCTTAATTTTTTGCACCGTTTCTAGTGATGTGAGCATGACAGAAAATGATAAATTACGAAGCTCAGTTTAATCTATGAAAATTTTGAGTGTACCGATTACCGTTTTTTTTATGATCGCGATACCTGATACAAAATCAAATAGGCGTTGGCATCGTGCATCCTATGCGCACACCTGACCAAATGATCGATCAGATCGATTAGGTCTGTGATGGGCATAAATCGTAATATTTAAAATTCATAATCGATAAGATACGATTTCGAGTTGGCAATTTATCGGGTTTATACGGCCAAATTCGTGACGGGGAAACTGATCTAAATGTATGTAAAGTCGACTATTAAAAATTGATTATTAACAATCTTTGCATACTTAACATACTTTGCATTGGCGATTTATTGTGCTTGTAGGGCGGCGAAGTTGATGACAAGGCGTTGTACAACTGATGTTCAAAATCTAAAATTCAAAATCAATTATTAAGAATCGGTTATGTAATCCGAATCACTAGATCTGATCGATATGATCATAGGATCGATCAGATCGATCGATAAATTTTTTTCCCAGCCCTAGTCGCTAGTATATCGCAGCGGAGGCCGACGAACAGCACTAGCGTCTGATATCAGAGTGATACGGAAGGAGCAATGGACCATGTAATTACTTGATATGCCGTCACGGGAATGGACGGAAGCATTAATTTTTGTACTCAACGCGTTATAAACTCTGCTCGCGGTAACAAAAATGATATTTTGAAAACCATTGTTTACCATGGTGCAAATGTATCAGTGTGAGAATGGTAGGAGAGTCATAGCGAGAGGTTGTATTGGTTCATCATAACCAACGGTTTCGAAACGGTACATTCGGTTACCGCGACAGACCTTACAGACATTTTCATACAGTTAACAGAAAATTTCCTATATTATACACGCCTAAACATACAATCACCAAATATCTGGCCGGACCCATAGGCAAATCAAACCTGCCCTCCGCCGAACAATCTCGGTAAAACCTGGAAATGCCCAGAGCATATGCGGCTCTGGTTATTACTGTGTAAAATGCAGTTTGACACCTCTACTTACACTTTACGTTTGTTAAATAACATAGGTACATACTAATACTATAGTGTTTAGAACAATTTTTCATGATTCTCAATACATGAACTTACACAGTGCAACATCTTCCACACTACTTATTACTTGTTATTTACTTTTGTCTTTACTTTTTTTATGTAAATAAAACTCTTATACACTTAAATACATAGCTATTATTATTATTATTATTATTATTATTATTTTACTTATTGACTTATTATTATTATCATCATTATTATTGTCTGCAGGATAAATAAATTCTAAGCATATTATGCAAGTGTTTTACTCATCTTTAATTCAGTTATTAATAGAAGGGAGGTTGAAAATATGGAGAACATCGCTTATCCATGCAAACATATCATTGAAGATATATTGTCTTGTTATCAGAATAATTTTTAGATTTTGGGATAATATGCAACAAAATGAAGTTGTTTGTGAAAGAGTTCTGCGGAGTCGGTAAAAAATAACAATCGACTCCGGCTCCAACTCCTGTGTTTCGACTCCTATGACTCCTCATATTTTCATTTTGTATTTCGATCCGACTTCACATTTCTGCTGTGTAAAAATCATCACTAGTCACAATCTATGCTGGCAAAAATAATAATAATAGATAAGATGT
This sequence comes from Aphodius sticticus, assembly GCA_963966075.1. NCBI lineage: Eukaryota > Metazoa > Arthropoda > Insecta > Coleoptera > Scarabaeidae > Aphodius > Aphodius sticticus. Next base: position 68,682,414 of record OZ014506.1, read on the forward strand.
CTGATTCCCCTAACAAGGTAAACTTATTCTTTAGGTATTTATTAAAGGAAAATACAGGGTCATCAAAATGGAGCGTCTATGTAAAAAGGCATTAAGTAAAAAGGCATATGAAATAATACCGTTAACCGCATAGCAAAACCTTTTATACAGCTAGTTGTTACCGGCTGTTAGCATCCCTCCGGAATCATACTGCAAAATATTCAGCCGCTGGTTGTGGAGGCTTTTTCACTATAAACAATTTTTTTTAGTGTAAGCTTCAAAGAACTTACAGACGTCATTCAGAAACAATAATAAACAATTTATTCACTTAAATTCCAATAACTCTCCAAGTACTCCTGGATAGAACAAAACGATTCGCACAGTAAAGCTTCCTTTAGTTTAGCTCTAAATAGGCGCAACGGTAATTCCTTTCCTTGAATTGGCGTGGTGTAGCATTGTATAGCTTTATACATCTATACTTTTTTTAATTAATTAACAGCACCTCAGGTACTTGTGTATAACACCTAGTCTGATGACTATCTAGCTATATTAATCTAACCTAAATTGCTACGTATAAAAAGTGTTCGATATTAAGTGGTCCCCATTGGTGTAACTTAAATTTAGTTTGGATGCTGACGCTTTAAACTACACACACTGCACGTTGCTCTGCTTTGTTCACCTATCACTCGCATAACACTGTGCTCTGCTTTTTTAACATCACTTCACCTACTCAAAAGGTTTAGTACTTTTGTGTCTTCGCACACTGTCGCAATTGTCAAGAAGCTGGATTGCCTCAACATTCGTGTGCTGGAGAAGTCTGTTCTGATGATTCTCTGCAAACTTTCCAATTTTTTTGGTTACTAATTCCATCTCAAGATCCCTGTGGAGATTTCTGTTTCTTATATACCAATGTGCACCCACGATGTTTCTTAGCACCTTATTTTGGAAGCGTTGAATGATGGCGATATTGCTTGGCTTAGTGCAGCCCCACAGTGGTGTTATTTATTTTCACTGGAACGTGTTGTATTCGCTTATTGGTAAAATTTATGTGAACGGATTTGGTTTCGTTCAATGCAATTAGCCATCGTTGCATCCAATCACTAATATTGTTGACAGCATTCTGCAGTTTTAGCGTTGCTCCTTCAACATTTGTATCTTCTGCCATGATAGCAGTGTTATCAGCAAAAGTGGCAACGGTAACACCATCTGGTTGCGGAAGATCATGTGTGTAAAGAAGGTAAAGAATTGGGCCGAGTACACTACCTTGTGGTACTCCAGCTGTAATACTTTTAAGAGTTGAGTACTCATTATCTTGCTTTATACGGAAGTATCTGTTAGAAAGGTTTTAAAATTTTAACAGTTGGCTATACTTGAAGGGTAGTATCCGTTCCGGCTTAAAGAGTAGGCCTTCGTGCCAAACTTTGTCGAAGGCTTTTGCCACATCCAGGAATATAGAGGAGCAGACCTTTTTTCTTGTAAAGTTCGTTCTATTATCATTGTTATTCTGTGCACCTGATCAATTGCGCGAATGTTTGTTTCTGAATCCAAACTGATGAGCGGGTATAATGTTTCTTTCATCTAAAATTGGCTTCAGTCGTTTTGCAAGTAGTTTTTCAAACAATTTTGACAATGTGGGCAGTAAAGAAATTGGCCTGTAGGAGGAAGCTTCATTTGGTGGTTTTCCTGGCTTGGGAATCATCACTACATCCGCAGTTTTCCAAACAGTTGGCACATATTTAAGCCTAAATGCTGCGTTGCAGAGGTTTTTTATCTTAACTAAGGCTTCTTAGGTAATTTTTTTAAAATTAGGTAATTTTTTCACCTGTTATTAGATCAAACCCTGGTAACTTTTTGGTTTTCATTTTTTTAATTTCATTTATTACCTCTTTAGGAGTAACGGGGGGTATTCGATTTCCTTGGATTCTTGTAGAATTAGTCGTTTCTTCCATACTTCTGTCTTCATTTGGAGTGAAGGATTGTTCCAACTTCCCAGTAGTCGGCAAAGACTATGGCTTTGTCTTTGTCATTTCTAGCCCAGGTTCCATCCGGTTTTTTTTATAGGCGGAATTTGTGTGATTGGTTTTTTAAGTCCTTTAGTCGCTTTCCATAGAGTGGAAACTGTGCTTACGTCACTTGTCATTTATTCGAGGCTTTTGTTTATTGACTGTTGCTTAATCTCTTGAATCGTTCTATGTAATTCCTGAGTTAACCAATTTAATTTAGTTTTGATTGCTGGGTCCCTGTTACCTGCCAACGTTTTCTCGTTTTTCTTTTTTCCATAACTATCTCTCTTACTTCCTTTGGGTAATTATTACCTTTCACTTTTCTTGGAATTACAGGCGTGGTTTTCCAAGCGGATTTATGTATATCTGTCATTAATCCAAGAGTTTCATCTTCTATTTGTGAGATATTCTTGATTGGCACTTGTAGATGTATTCTATTCTCCAGACTGAGTTTGAACGTATCCCAGCACGTATATTTACTTGTAAGTGTTGCATTCCTTTCTTTTTTAATTATCGTTTCGCTTAAGGTGAGAACAATTGGCGAATGCTCCGAATCCAGATCAAATTCCTCTTCTACTTCAATATAAGCGCACGATAGATTTTTAGTAATAAATAGATCTCTTAGGTCTGGAATCTTATTTATGTCAGTGGGCCAGTAAGTAGGTTTACCTGTAGAACGAACTTTACATTTATACTGTTTCGTGGCTTGGTAAAACTCTCTTCCTTTTGTGGTAGTTAACCGTGATCCCCAGAAAACGTTTTTAGCATTAAAGTCTCCACCCAGAATTAATTTTCCTGTGAACTTAGTCAAGAGGTTTATATATTGTTGTGCCTTTACGTTGTGTCTTGGCGGAGAGTATATGGCTGCTGTTGTAATCATTGCATTAAAGGTTTTGACTTTTACAGCTGTCACTTAAAACTCTTCCTGATCAATTTTGATATCTTCGTAGTGGGAGATGTTCTTATTTATGATGACTGCACTCCCAGTGCACCCACCTCCAGCAGAATTACTAGGGTGGATAGTATGATAAACACTCTAGCCATGCAACTTTGGTAAAGTGGGTTTCAGAGATTAGACATATGTCTATTTTTTTGCAGGTTTAATATGGCTAATAGATATGTTGATGCTGTAGTAACCCATTGGCATTACAACACATTATTCTGAAATTATTTACCATTTTGCATTTTTTGAGTTTCCCTTTTAGCGGCATTTTCTAGTTTCTCTAGTCCTTTTATAAAAGAGTTGTTGGTTTTCTCTTGCTTGTCTAATTTTTGAAGAATAAGCTGAAGTTGTTGACTTACTGTTATATTTTCTTGTGGTGCAGTGTTACTTTCAATTGAAGGCTTTTGTGCAGTTGCTTCAAGTTGTTGTTTCCTTGGATTGACTTTATCGGCGTAGGTTGGGCCGTTACTGCTTGCAACAGTCTCATTCCTAGTCGAAGAAGTTTTTGCAAGTTTTGTGCGATTTCTATTTCCACTCGCTTTATCTCTTAAGGCCTGGAGTTCTTTGGGTACAATGCAACCTTTATAGTTTGCCGGATGTTGTTCATGGCAGTTGTAACATTTTGGGGGATCTTCCTTCTTTTTCTTGCAATCTGTCGATTCATGTGGTCCAGCACATTTCACACATCTTGGATCCTTATGACAGAATCCACGGGTGTGACCCCAAGCTTGACAGTTTTTGCATTGTGGCAATAGTTTCAATTTCTTTAGAGGAAAGATTTCAACTCTCATACCTCTAATGTCGGAAATTCCGAATATCTTGTTGATATCCTCACTACTTTCGAAGGTCAGCATGAAGACAGGAAGAGGTTCTTTTGTTTTATATTTTAATATGTTCACTGCTTCCATTATCTTGAATTTCCTTTCTTTTAGATCTTCTACAATATATTCAGATTTACAGGATTTATGAAGCGTTTTAGCAATTACCCGTATTGGTCTAGTTTGCTTATTTTCGTACGATGTCCATGATAGTTAGTTTTCATCAAGTAGTTGTGAGGCTGTTTTGTAATGTTCCTTTGTTTCTACATTTAGTTTGAGTTCAACGCTATTCATAAGTGCTACCTTAAAACAGTTATTCAGCTTTGTGCTAAGAAGATTATAAATGACTTCATATTCTTTCGCTTGATAAATTATTAACGGGGGTGGTTTAGGTACCTTGGCGGTTTTTTTAGATGTTGTTTCATCTTGGCTAGCAGAAACTGCCTGTGGTGGTGGTAGTGTTACAGAGGCCCTTTTTCGCTTTTTATTGTTTTTCATCCCATGTTTTTGCACAATCCATTCCGTTTCTTTAGCTAATTCTTCTTCGTCTGTGAAATAATCATCCTGATTTTTCTTTTCCTGAGCAGGTTGGATAGTTTCCTTATCCTTTTTTAACTCTAAGATTTCATTTCTCATTAATTGAACTTGTTCATTAAGTTGATTAATGAGGTCAGTCAATGTTTTGTTTTCCTCTTGTGATCTAGTTAAAGCAGCATATAATGCATGCTCGTTTGTTGTTTGCACTTTGATCACTTGCTTAGTGGTTACCGATGACATTGGTTGCGATACCATTGTTATTGTTTTTTTTTCTAACACTGACCTACTATCGGTTGCAAAAGTATTGATACTTGTGTTTAAAGGCTAGTAACTCTGAAACGGCTGAACAAAAAAAATGAAATAAAGTGCGTTGTACTCCTGAATCATTTCTACATAACAGGAGTGACTATCAAAATTTTCTGCCCGGTGGTTAAGGCACGAGCGCGAGAGAAGTAAAAAAAGGTACCCGATTTTTGCGGTTTTAAAATAATTCTCGGCTTTCCGATTTTTTTCTCCTAAACTACTTACCAAAAAAAAATAAATTTTTGTTCAGGTTACAGTTAGAATCTCTTCTATAGATTGGTCTTTTTATTTTCTTGATTTCTTATGTAATAAAGTATGTAAGCGAGCTTTTTATGGACGCGGATATCTCAGAAACGAACGATAGCAGGACAACGCAGTTAGCACGTAAACAATCCTTATTTATTGTGATACTCATCCATTGATGTATAATAACATAATAGTTATTTGGGAATTTTAAATATCCCTCGGGGAAGGGGGATAAAGCGCGCGAGACGGTGTGACGCTTCGCGCGACGATTTCAAACGAACAACACTCAGGACCGTATTCAATATTTTTGTCATTTTCTAGTTCGGTTTTATTTTTGAAAATAGCATAAGTGATTTTTTTTATTTCTGGAATTGTATACATATTCTGTTTTGTGATTTATTATTAATTATTTCACTACATTATTTCTGCCAAAAATCAGTAGTTAGTGTTTCAATTGCGACAAGTATTTGTCCTAAACTTTGAATGAATTGTGCAGTTTCAGAAGAACCACCAATATTGGAAGAATATTGCGGCAACTTCTTTATCATTATCTGTACTTTTGTCGTTGTCGAAGTTATCATCATCTTCATGCTAGTTGATATTATAATTGTTTCTACCTTGTTTATACCAATAATAAAACCATTTATTGCATCTCAAATTCTATTGCATATCGCACATATCGATACTTCGGGGTCGCATTCAGAAATAGGTCCGGAAGTCGGCGGTCCTCTACGCATGATTTCGGCGATTTCAGTAGTTTTTTTTTCGTGGATTATTTTTCCAATGTTTTTTGTAGACGAGCCTACATAATATCACATTTTTGAGGAAATAAGCTAAATATTTAAAAATATTAACTTTAGCTACCTTAAAAAATATTTGCACTTGATAGGATTCCGTCAATTTGTGCATGCCAGATTTTTTAATAGGACACGTGGCAATTTTGGCCGCTCGTCTAACAATAATGAAATAACACTTCACATAGTCGAAAAAAGCGAGATTGTTGGTATATTGATACCATTTTTGAGGTTTTTGGTTAAAAACTAAAAAAGGAAAACTATCATGATCTGTTTTTTCTTTTCGAGACACAAAAACCAAACGCGTGCTTTATTTTCTAATGTGACAAACAGCATAATATGGCTTTTATATGTTTTGTGAAATTCACATGATGTCAATGAAAATAATTCTCAAAACTTACGTAAATAAGATAAAATGATATGTAAACCCATTTTTTGGCACTTGTCGCTTTTCATACATTTGTAGACAAAAGTACATTCAAGAATATTCATGTATAATGTAAAAAATTAATAACGAAAAGTGAAAATGTTGTATTTTGTTGATATCTGGAAATTGTTTGATCAGCAAAAAATACGTTTGCCCGAATTTAACTCTTGTATCTCTTCAAATTAACAGAAAAAAGTGACCACCTTGTATTTAAGATTTACGTTAATTTATTTTTTATCTAGATTATTTTTAAAATAGCACGAATGCTAATGCTAAGGCGAAAACAATAAGGAAAACTGTAACATAAACTGAAAAAAACTCAAAAAGAAGACAAAAGATCGAAATTTGCTACTTTTAGAAGTGCCAAACTTTTAGTCGACCTACACTCGATTATAAAGCCATTGTTTATAGTTGTAATAACGTAATTTTGGTAAGTTATAGTACCACATAATCATAGAACTAAGAAAACATATTTTATTGCAGTTTTCCAAATTTTATAGACTTGAATAAAAATATAAATAGAACAGTTTTATTTATTAAAATCGCAGAGAATAGGATTTGCTTCAAAGAAGTTAAAATTATATTTTTGATAACAAAATTTAATCCACCCCTCCTAATGTCGACATAATTTTAAGATCTCTTTCTAACACGACCAGTCTGCAATGCCGAGGGTTCATTTTCTATTTTAAGCTGGTAAAAAATTTATTGCGCGGTTCACTTTCGAAGTAAAAACTCCACGCCCTTGCCAAACTATATATTGAAAAGGATTTTCTAAAAACCCTTCACTACGATGATATCATCAAAACATTTATTGAAGCCAAACTCAGAAAAAGAACATTATAGGTTTGTAATATAGCATATTTTCATTAAAATTCTTAATAAAAATTAACAATTTAAAAAATGCGTTTTTTATTTCTTTAAAAAATATTTTTATATAACATGTTTCATTTTGTTAAATTGAAATTTTTCATTGGTTTCAATTCTTTCATAATGAATTTCTCTATGCTTCACTATGCTTCATTGATTTATCATTTATGTCACTGTAGTGACATAAACTAGGATACTTGGAAACGTAATGTAATATCCACTTTCACTGCTCGATTTCATGCATTTGATTTTGCCCCTCCGCCGACAGTTCACCCAACCGAAACGCGATAAGGCGAATGTTACTAGGCAAGATGTCAATCGTGTCTAACCTGTCAAAATTTGCCATTTTTCAAACAATAATGTTTAGGAGACAGTTGGTTTTTGTTGTTTCTGTATTAATCGTGTTGTGTTTTCACACGGTTCAGTGCACTCATCTAAAGGGAACGTTTACCAATAAGGATTTTTTCAAATTTCTCGTCAAGTTCGGATTCCAGAAGACTGACAGGCACCAGAAAGAAACTACCCATGGCTATATATTTGGAAATATCACCTCCAGGCACAATTTCCCTGTGCCTATTACGTTTGCAGTGTTGGACAGATCATATTTCTTAGAGTATTATCAAAACAGGGTAATCTTCGATAAACGTGAGGCATGCAAACGTATGTTTACCCAACTGACCGTGAAAGCTTATGATCCCAAGTGTAGTGCGAAGGGCAATGATTATTTGAGACGAATACCGTGCTCTAAAAACGAATTGTGCCCTGATGAAGATGATCCAAACAATGTTATTAAAGGAAATCAATTTACATATGTTATACAGGACGTACAAGAACCATTGTAAGTATATAATATGCATAAATGTTATTTTCATGAGTAACCAGAAGGTCGTGATTCAATCGGTGGTATCTACACCAACTCGCTATCCTGCTTTTTAAGGCAAGGAGCAACTCTTGCATATAATAATAATAATAATATTTATTTTGTACCATATAACATGTTGCAAGACTTAAAAGTGTATACCATTGTATGACGAAGTAAAACAGGTAGTCCCGTGTGCTGTCGTGTCATCTCATGTTGACCATTCGGTATATTGGCACGGTCTCAGAGACAGATTTATATTAAAATTGTACTAAGGCTAAAATGTGTTCTTAAATAATTTCTCGGGTAACACTTTTGGAACATGGATTTTGCTAATGAAGTCAGTAGTTTATTTTGGATAGATTATTTTTGCTGTGTTTTAATTTTGTCTCAAAAGTTTCTATCATGTCAGAATTTTGTGTTTCTTCTATTTGTTTGACGTTTTACGAAAACTTTACATGTACACTATCACTGTATGCAAGCAGTGTATTGCTGGTTGAATGACTAATTCATGTAATCTAAATCTAATCTCTGTAGATTTGTTCACATGTATCCTTGGAACACAGCCAAATCTTTTCCTAGGGGTGTGAATAAAATCCAAAACCTGTTTTGATAGTCACTTTCAATTCATAAAGTCCGTATTCGGCGGGGTTGTAAATGGTCCTCATAGGCAGCATATACAGATTATAAATTGAATTATGAACTCTTATGGTGGCACTTTCTATAATAACAGGTGTCTCGGAAAGTTTTGAAGCAATGGGAACAATTTTTATTATTGATTTGAAAATTTGAAATTGTGGTAATAGAAAAAAAATCCATTATCAATCTTCCAAACTTCATTTGTCTATCTTCCACAACAGTAAACAAGTGATAATACTTAACACGTTGACTGCCAACTACGAGATAGCTTGTAGGTGGCAGTTAAGTGTCCAGATAGGTTGGCTGCAATTTAAAATTTGAATGTAATTTTTTCTTCTAAACAACTTTTCCAATTAATATTTTAGGTACTTTTCTATTAATTCTAATTCATATCTTCTTAACTGCCCTGTATACGGTACACAAATTGTCAAATTTGTTAGTCACAGTATTACTTTTAGAGGATCCACCAACTTTTATAATGAATAAAATTTTCTGAAAAATCAAATTTGTATTTGTTGGATGATTATTTAATTTTTTTTGTTAATTCATTATTAATTTTTTCATTCTGGTTTTGTCATTGTTATAATATTTCCAATAAAGCTAATCTTACATTTTAAACAAAATAAAAAACGGAAATAATGCTGGCTCTGAAAGTGATTGCAAAAGATTTGTTGTTTATCTTTATAATTGGATTACCTTCTTTTCTCTCTTTAGATTCTGGTATATATCTATGGTGGCTTGCTATCATAACGAGACTACCTGCGAATGGCATTACTACGAACCAACGCATTCTTACGAGATTAGCTATGATATTTGGTTGGTTAACGGAAGCCCCAATGTATCGGCATTTAGCACTCTAACGTATCAGTTTTCATTTGATCGACAAAATACATTGGAGATGTATTTAATATTTTGGTTGGTCTATATGGTACTAGTACCATTACAGTTACACGCTGTACGTATTCAGAAGCATCCCGTCACAAAGCTTTTTACTGCAAGCCTTCTTCTCGACTTCTTGGCTCTATGTCTTATATTGATTCATAATCTGAAATTTTCCTTGGATGGAATTGGATATCCTCATTTATCCATGGCTGGTGATATTTTTGATATATTGTCAAGGGTAAGTGTTTTACCATTGCATAGCTATTCTATTGCACATTCGAAATGAATCATGTGAGTTTTTTTACTTTCTCAATAAAATGTTTATGATTTATAATTTTAAGCACAACTATAGCTATTGTTATTACTTTTTCTAGACATCTTTCATGTTACTTCTTTTGCTACTTGCAAAAGGATGGGCAGTAACTCGTCTGGAGCTGACATGGAAACCATTAGTTTTTGCCATATGGTTATGTTACGGAGTAGTGCACATTCTGTTGTACGTTTGGAATTTGGTATGTTGTTAATTAAATAATCAAATTATGATATTAAACGTCACTTTGTTCACATTTTTTTTAGACGGAAGTTGATATAATAGAAGACATTGACGAGTATCAAACTTGGCCGGGATGGTTGATAATCGTTTTCAGGACACTCATTATGATATGGTTCCTGTATGAACTGAGAACCACAATGCTGTACGAACATAACACACAGAAGTTGAACTTTCTTCTTCACTTTGGCGCCTCCAGTTTGGTTTGGTTCATATACTTGCCAATACTTGCCGTAATCGCTCTGCATGTTTCTGCTTTGTGGAGGTTCAAATTACTCTTGGGTGAGATATTTTTTATATAAGAATAATTTAAAGAAATTTTGTGAATATGATTACTATTTTAATATGTGCCTTCATTTAGTAATAATCTTTGATCAACACCGTGCTATATCTACAAAATGGTAATAATAATAATAATAATCTTTATTGTACTAATAATGTAATAAACAATACAAATACAAGATATAGTGCGAATGCGCAAAAGTAAAGTCAAAGAGAGATACATGTTATCAAGGTACATGTTCAATCATTCATCATATTCCAAGTTTTTGAAGTCTTCAACATTGTAAAGGGCCTCCTTGATAAGTATTTGTTTGATTCGTCTTTAAAATAATTTTATTGGAAGTCTTCTCCACTCTTCTGGGATCATACTAAGGAGTTCTAAATGTTGATGTGGGGCTGTTGTTGTTTCTGTCCGATGTCTGGGGATATGTAATCTGTTTCTGTTTCTTGTGTTGATAGAAGTCCAATCCCCCCTAGTCTGTAGATAGATAGATAGATAGATAATTAATTTATTTCATATATGGGACGTTCTTTCTCAAACGGAACAACGCTCTGCCCAAAGTTCCTTTTGATTGATTATAATGCTTTTGAGCTAAAAATTTTGGTTTTTTCATCCGATTTCTGGGCTCGTTGGGCCTTTTTGAAAATTTCAAAATGCTGGCTCAAAATGGCGGCTAGAAATCCAAGATAAATCAAGGGCTCGGTTTAAAAAATATATAAAAAGAGAAATACGCGACGGATTTAGTTATTTTTTGGCTTAAATCGTTGGTAGTGGATCACTCTAAAAAGTTGATATGGTAGAATGGTGAAATGCAATATGGCGGATCCAAGATGGTGGACTAGAAACAATAATCAAACGTTTTGCGCCAAATTCGGTTTGGCGGTGTTTAGGGGGCGAGGTTTGGGGTTGCTGGTCACCAATCCGTATTTAGCTTTTCGGAATTCAAGATGGCGGGCGAAATTTTAAAAAATTGACCTTTTTACATCAAATTTCTTATTTATTCGGGGTTTTGGTGTCACTGATAACGAATTTAATACTGGATTTTTAAAACTCCAAAATTATATCTATACATAAAGCCCGCATTACTTTTTTAACCTTTTCTACATTTTTCGGTTATTTAAAAAAATATTTTTTTTATTTTTATAATTTTTTTCGTTAGCAGATGGAGTAGCAGCCGATGTACCGTAAAAGTTTCATCATTTAAAACTTCATACGTTCCATTACTTTCAATATACGCAAAATTCACTTTTCGGTTACGCTTTTTCTTCATTGGCGTAAAAGTTACCCGTAAAAGTTACGGGTTGTACACATGTTAAGATGGGGTTGGAAATGAGTAGGCTACCAAATATACCTCATAATTTTCTTGTTAGTATTTCACCGAAATGATTAGGTATTTCCATTCAAATTATGCGTTAAACTGCATTTGAACCCTTTGCCGATAATACAAAAAATATCCGGGTCCATTCTGTCAAGTATAGTTGACGAATTCTGTGAATATCGGCGTTCTTTTGTTGAACGCAAGAAGACTATGACATAGCCACCAACAATCTCAAAATGCTTCACCTAGACTCGACAGAATTGAGCCGCGTATTTTTTGTATTCTCGGCAAAGGTTTCAAGTTCAGTTCAACGTATAATTTGAATGGTAAAACCTAATCACTTCGGTGAAATACTGACAACAAAATTATGAGGTTATTTGGTTGCCTACTCATTTCGAACCCCACCTTAAGTTCGCGTTACTTCTCCTGAAAAGTGCTTGACACTTGGTCCGACTCGAGTGTCAGTTTAGTAGCCTTACCTTATTTTGAAATGAATATCTGCTAACCAAAAAAATTATAAAAATAAAAAAATTATTTTTTTAAATACCTAACCCAACAATTTAGAAAATTTTAAAAAAGTAATGCGGGCTTCACACATAGATATTTTGGAGTTTACAAAATCTAGTATATATAATTCGTAATCAGTGACACCAAACACCCGAATAAATAAGAAATTTGATGTAAAAACGTCGATTTTTTTAAAATTACACCGCCATCTTGAATTCCTAAAAGCAAAATACGGATTGGTGACCAGCAACCCCAAACCTCGCCCCCTAAACACATCCAAACCGAATTTGGCGCAAAACGTTTGATTATTGTTTCTAATCCACCATCTTGGATCCGCCATATTGCATTTCACCATTCTACCATATCAACTTTTTAGAGTGATCCATTACCAACAAATTAAGACAAAAAATAACGAAATCCGTCGCGTATTTATACTTTTATACATTTTTTAAACCGAGTCCTTGATTTATCTTGGATTTCTAGCCGCCATTTTGAGCCACTATTTTGAAATTTCAAAAAGGCCATAAATCGGATTAAAAACCAAGAAATTTTAGCCCAAAATCATTATAATCAATCAAAAGGAACTTTGGGCAGAGCGTTGTTCCGTTTGAGAAAGAACGTCCCATATATAATGCACAATACAATACAATATCACTACAATATAAAATGAAAAATGTCGAAACTAAATGCAAAAAAAACTTATCTAAAATATTCCTCTAAACTATACGGTTCTAGTTCAACTAGTAAATCCCTTGTTGCCTTTCTGAAAGGTATCAAGTTTTCGATTTTTTTAACGTGATCAGGCAATTTGTTAAACAATTTTACACACATATATGCGGGATGTTTCTCAGTTTTAGTAAGCCGGTGTACAGGATATTGGTACTCTCGGGTTCTGGTATCGTAGCTATTGTCTTTTAGGGGAATAAATAACTGCTTATGTTTGAAAAGATACAAAAGACACTCCAACACATAGATGCCATATACAGTCAGAATTCCTTCTCGCTTGAATCTCCCTTTACACGTTTCTCTATATTTTAAGCCGAACATGATTCTCAGAATACGTTTTTGGCTCTTGAAAATGGTGTCTGGTCTCAAGCTAGCGCCGTAGAATATGATCCCATATCTCACTAAGGATTCGAAGTTTGCATAATATAAAGTTTTCGTTGCGTCTCTCTCTATATATTTGACCGTGACTCTCATAGCATAGCATACTTTATTAACTTTTTATTTAAGTGGTCTATATGAGCTTCCCACTTCAAATCCTCATCAATAACAACACCAATAAATTTTGCATTTTTAACTACCTCTATTTGTTTCCCTCCCAAGTTTAGGTGAGATATGGTTTCCTTTCTCTTGCTTGTATTAAAAATCAATAAGCTAGGTTTGTCCTCATTTATTATTAGTTGATTATTCGGAAAACACTCTTCTGCCATCTTAAATATTTCAATACTATCCTGTACCACATCTTCTATTTGCTTATTGGCTATTAGCAAATTGGTATCATCTGCAAAGTTTGTAATTGCACTGTTTTCAGTCCCAATAATATTGTTGAGATCGTTAATAAAAATCAAGAATAAGTATGGCCCCAAAATACTACCCTGGGGGACTCCCACACTTGATTCTGCTACAGAGGATTTACCCTCTTCCCCCTGCTTAGTAATTATGACCTGGTGTTGTCGGTTTGATAGGTTCGATTTTATCCAATCTGCTGCTTTATTTCTGATGCCATATTTCTTTAATTTTTTCACCAACCTCATATGGTTTAAGCAATCATATGCCTTTGATAGATCGACGCATATCCCCGCCACTGTCATGTCATTCTCTAGAAAATTAATTAACTTCCGCGTAAATTGAGAACTCCTGCGTAGAGTGGGTGCTTCAGCTCTAGCTCACATCAGTTGATGTACAATATATAAAGAGGGCAGAGTCATTATCTTTAGTTTGTTGAACAAAGGTTTACAGTGTACTGTCTGGGGTTCTACTAGTACTGCTCTAACAGCTCTGTTTTGTAAAACAAAAATTCGACTGGTATGGGCGGAGCCCCCCCAAACCATTATGCCGTTCGACATCTTCGAGTGGAACAAACCGTGGTATGAGATTAGTGCTATGAATCTGTTCCAACAATTTGTTTTATTCGTATGATTGCATAGATTGTTCTTGCTAGACCAGCCATTAGTTCGTCCACAAGACCCTTCCATGTGAGTCTGGTGTAGATGTGGATGCCAAGGAACTTGATTTCGCCACTTCTCCGTTCCTTCGATTGGTTGTGAAGTGGATTTTTTCAGACTTTGCTTCATTGAGGCATAGGCGATTGGCAGCAAACCACGTCTTGGCGGCTTCCGATGCATTGGTAATCCTAACGGAAAGTTCTTCTTTGTCGTTTCCTCGGGCAATGAGTGTTGTGTCGTCTGCGTACATCAATACATGGCCCGGCACACACATTGGTAAGTCATTTGTGAAGATAGAGAAGAAGAGGGGGCCTATAAGGGAGCCCTGTGCCACTCCACATGGGTTTGTCGCTGGAATTCCAGTTTCCCCATTCAGGAACACCATCTGTCTTTTGTTCTCAAGGTAGCTAGTTATCAGTTGTAGTGGGATTCCCCTTATGCCGTAGAATTGAAGCTTTCCCAAGAATATGCTGTGCTGCATGCAGTCAAAGGCCTTGCTGAGGTCAGACAGCAAAGGTTCGCACTCCTCGTTTTCCTTCATCGCATCCCAGGGACATCACCGCGTCAATGGTACAACATCCCTCCCGGAAGCCATACTGATGTGTGTTTTGTTAGATAAGTCATCAGACGTTTTACCAGCACTGATTCCAAAACCTTCGAGAACACCGGGTATATGGCGATTGGTCGGTAGTTTTCTGCGTTTGATGGATCCCTTTTTTTAAGACTGGTACTACTTTTGCTGTTTTCATGGAGTCCGGGACGACGCCCTGTTCGAGGCAAGCATTTATGATCTCTTCCAAGGGTTGTGATATTAAAGTTGTGGATTCTCTTACGACCCTTGTGTTAAGGTCATGTATATCGATTGAGTTCTTTGGTTTTAACCTGCTTATGATATCTTCTATCTCGTATTTCGTTGTTGGACTGAGAAAGAAGGAAGCGTCAGGTCGGTGATGCCTTTCTATGTAGCTTGTGTATGCAATCTGGTTTGGGGTTACGACAGCTTGTGTTGTTGTTTGTCCCACGCTACAGAAGTATCGGTGGGTCTTTGGTGTATAGCTAGGTCTCTCACTTTAGTCTCCTTGTTGATCAAGTTCCATACGCTTTTTTGTTTATTTTGGGAATTTTGTATTATATTATTGTTTCTCTCTTTCTTCACTTCTTGTTAGCACTGAAGATAAAATTTCTTGTAGCTGGTTAGTATTTTTTTAAGTTCCTCTCCACCAAGTTGATTGTACGTCTCTTCGATCAGATGTAGCGTTTCAGCTACGTCATGAAGATGTTTTCGAGGATGAGTGTTGTTGTTTAGTGTCCTTGGAGGGAATGGGAAATGCATGGTTGTAGTGGTTGAGGTATATTTTAGGAAAAGTGTCAAATTTCTTGGTTGCCGATCTTTCAGTGTATATGCCCTCCCATTCTTCCATGGCAAGTGCTTCCTCAAAGATTTTGTGGTTTCTTCTACCAAATGATCGATATTATCTTGAGACTAGTTAGTTCTGTCTTCGAGTTGATTGATAACTTTATGGGTTTGTGGTCAGATGTCCATGGAATTAGAGATGCAGTATATTCATTGATGTTAGTGTAAATGTTGTCTAGTGAAGTCATAGACTGTTTGCAGATTCTTGTGTGTTCTTTGACTGTATTTGTAAGCCCGTATATGGTCATATTTGTGAGCAGAGCATTTGTCTGACTTGTTTTTCTAGATATGTCAATATTGAAATCCCCAGCAAATATAATTTTCGTATTTTGGGTGAAGTTTTCAATGACATAGTTGAGAGCTTTACTTAACGTTTCTAGGTACGCATTGATGTCTGAGTCGGATGAGCAGTATGTTGCAATGACGATTAGATTGTGTTGGCATATATATAGGGACTGATAGATAAAGATGAAGATTGTTGTGAAGTTGCAATATTGAAAGTGTGTGGATATTACCATCATTTGCTATCGGATTGATCATTAAGTTGCTGTCCCTGGAGACACTTGGCAATTAAGGGCACCAAGTTTGAAAGATAGTCAATGGTAAAAAATAGTCTATTCCCTCTGATTGAGCATTATCGTAAAGCAACATAAATTCAACACAAACTTTGAACATACATTTGTGGTACAAAAAGTTATTTCTGAAATGGTTATTGCTGCGTATATATTTGTTGTTATGATAGCCCATTCCATGGCTACCGACAAGGGGTCCCCCTGCCTCAGCCCTGTCTGTACCTCAAAAGCTTCAGAGAGCTAGTTGTTAAATCTAGCTTTTGATGTCACTGTATTTGTTGTTCTGGATATCTCAGCTAATTAACACCTGATTGATTTGAAGTTTTGATACAATCTTCTCTCATACATAAACCAGTTCAGTACTTAATAGAAGGCCAGTAAACAGGATTCTGTACTAATCTGGTTCGAAAGGGCAGCCTACCGCAAGCCACGGTTGCTAGACTAGATCGGTTGTCTCATGCCTCATCCAACAATAAACGGCCGGCATACAATGATGTCATTACCGCTTGTTCCCAACCCAACCTAACTAACTTCATGTTTTCAGTTTGTCATTCTCAAATTATCCACAACATGTTTATCCTCATACAACGCTACACACTGACAACTTTATTATGGATTAACCTCAAACAACGCTACAGACAAAACACTGTCAGCTTGACCTGAACGTGAATGTGTCTATACGGTATCTATTGTCTGGCGCCTAGCGATGGTTAGCACGTGTTTATAACTGATCAGTGATCACGTAGGCATG
This sequence comes from Aphodius sticticus, assembly GCA_963966075.1. NCBI lineage: Eukaryota > Metazoa > Arthropoda > Insecta > Coleoptera > Scarabaeidae > Aphodius > Aphodius sticticus. The sequence continues at coordinate 68,699,274 of OZ014506.1, forward strand.
ACGTGGGCTGTGAAGCGATTGTATGCCTTTTGACCCTTCCCCTCCCCGCGCACCACTTCACCATAAAGGTGCTGCGTGAGACAACCGCTCTAGTCTAGCAACCGTGATCGCAAGCAAGTCTGCTATTGCTGATAACATGTTATTTTTTTGCAGGGATGACCTATTCAGCAGATTGTTTTGCGTATTGCGTAATGGCGCATCTACTATGGCCAACCCGGTCCGAACAGTATTTCCTCTTGGCAGGACCGTCTTTTGCCGAACTAGAAGAACTAAACGAGTTCAACGAGGCCCCACATATTGTAAATAACTCTTATACGTCGCTGAGTAGTGTCAGCTCAATGGAGATCAGTAGGTACGATGAACCACTGAAAACCAAAGTTAATGCGTAAGCTATGAACTTCTAAAACTATAGTGCTGGTGAAAGTTGTGGTCTTTCAATACCCGCAGGTGATGTTATGTCAATTGACACTGGATTTCATTAGGTAAATTTCTTTTATTTTCTTCTACCTGCTTGCAGTATGGAGATAAATCAAAGTTAGGTAATGTTAATTGTTGCCTTGGGTACAAAGTGTTTTATGTTAAATTCATTTTGGTTGTCACAAAAGCAGGCATGGTATTGGGTAAATGCAGTGTTTAATAGTCTATTTTCTATCTTTTTTTGAAAGGTGTGCTTTGGAATACTGCCTACGGCAATACTTTCTGTCAATATCTATCTCTAGAAGATATTGTTGAGGAGACTTATTACCTAATGTTCTACATTGATTTATGCAAGATAAAAGTTTTCGTCAAAAAGATAGAGATTGTAGAGTTGCTGTAATTAAAGCACTGAATTCTTGCCAATATTCATCTAATAGGAATTTGTAGTTTCACAAATTTATCATTTCTTTGTAATCCCTGGCAATATGTGAGCATGTGCGCTAGGATGTATATTTGTTTTTTGTGCCAATTTCAAATAGAGATAGACGAACAAGTTGTTCTTAGGAATTACATTTTGTCGTGAAGTTTGCACGGTAATGTGATGTGGCACTCAAAAATTGTAGCCAAAACCTATATACATGGTACTTTTTAAATTTGATATGCCGATTGGATTTAATTTGTATTTTAAGTTACAGAGAATACTGTCAGTTTAAAATCAATATGAAACATACTTGCATTGAATATTAAAAGTGTCTATCTCTTCTATGTATCTTTTTCTACTTGTTTCTTAAAATACACTTTAAATCACTATTTTAGATGTGAAATGTTTATATAAGAGATTTTAGGATTACCAGATATATGAATTTTGAAAAGATGAAATCACCATTATCTCCATTTTTATTTGCAATCTTTTGATTTATATATCTGGTTGCTTGTCTATATTAAATAGATCAACAACGATCCTACTTAGTATAGCTATTTATTTTGTGATATAGTTTAAGTAACAGAATAATATTCATATTATACATTTTGTTGGTTGGTATTTTACTTTTGCTCACTTATTTTGTCAGTTTAGTCATGTACATATACATGTTTTAATTTTAAGTAAATTTTATAGTGTTTGTATATTTTTTTATAGATATTAATTTTAATTGTAATAAATGACTGATACAATTTAAAGTATTTTATTATTTACACAAATAACAAATAAACATCTATAACAATTTAAACTCTTTGGTAATCTTATCCACATCTTCCTTGGTATTTGGGCCTACACCAACTGCTGTTAATGTTCCTTTTAGTATCTGAGTTCTCCCTGCATCGTAAATCATGCATGCATTCAGTCCTGAATTCTTGGCCATTTGGTATAGGTCCTGCAGGGTTTTCTCGCAATTCTCGCTAACTTTTAAGACTATCTTTGGCTGTCCGTTACATATCCACAAATCCAATTCAGTCGGCGATTTTTCTGATGCAATTTTGTATAGAGATACAGCAGCATGCGCACACTGTGTAGCCACTTTTCCTTTTCCCATAGACAAGTCTGTACGAACTAAAATTACCATTTTCTGATCACTTAACTGCCTATATTTACTTAAGAATTTTAAACTGTTTAGTATTTTATTCATGTTTGATTACGTCTTTGTTTTCTTGTCGTTTCTTTCCGTTGTAGTCATCCATACACTTTCTAAAATTTCCAAGTTGCATTTGACACTTTCGCCAATCCTGCGTTTCAGCTATGCATTCCTGTATTATTTGTTACATAAATTATATTAACATTTGATTAATTAGGTTGTAACAATAACTAACCTGTACTTTGTAGTGATATTCTATACAACCTGTTCGTTTTAACATTTCCTCTACAGGATCACTAATTTCCGTATTTCCATGTCCTACCATCACTACTAATCGTAATTTGATAAAATAAAGGCAATTTCCTCAAACTTTAAATTCTAACCTAAACAATTTCATGCTGTTTGTATATAACATTATTGTAGGCTAAATTAAAGATAACTACTAACCAGCAGATGGCAGCACAAAGATTAGTTACCGTTGATTGTCAACGTAGTTACTTTACAAAATAAAAATAGCAAGGGACACGCAAGGGTGGAATGGAACTTTGGTTGAACTGTGGTGAACGTGAACATGCTTTCCGTATTTATTGCAATTGAGAATATTGATATAACTCACTAAAATAAGCTACTATGGCCACTATGGGGGATATCGTGTGACGGCATACAATTACCTAGGCTTTATTTATTGCACGAATTACGATATGTAGTTATCTTCTTCAGGTTTCAACAATTTTATTTTTCGCGATATTCTTGTCTACATTTAATTCAGTAGCGTTTTTCGAATGCTGATTTCATCATGCAAACGAGTTTGAATTATTACCTTCTGCAATTCATTCAATTGCGGCATTTTTATTTCTGACGTCAAAAGTCAAGATGACGTTAATGTGACATGACAAACGTACTGACATGACATTATGAAGCCCACTTTAATTAGTGCAAATTTGAGTCTCCCCGTTTTTTATGCTCACGATAGTACCACACTACCTAACTACTGGTGCCAAAACATTATTTTGTTAGCAAATTGTTGAAATGAAATGTCAACGCTAGGCAATGTAGCAGTTGCGTCAAATAAATTGTCACGATAACGTGTATGTTGTCGGTTTGGTTACTGACGCTTCTTTCAGCGTAACAAATAATTATGACAACGTTATCGTAGTATTTATTTGCTGGAGGCTCGTCTCCCAAGCTAGAAGTTGGTTGGTTGCCGTTGGCGAGACGTTTCACACGACAGTTGTAGGTTAGGATTGTCAAGGTAAGCTGGTTTGCGATAATAATGTTCTTGTTTTTGCGTTTCTGTATTTATAACTTAAACTTGAGGAGTTTCCGCTAGTATAATCATTTTGTAATAGTATATTACATTACAAGAGCAGTAACTAGCATATTACGTACGAGTGGAAATTTAACATACGAGCCGCGAAGCGGCGAGTTTTGTTATTTTCCACGAGTATGTAATATGCGTTACAGCTCGAGTATTGTACATAATTTTACCTACGACCGACAATTTCAATAAATTGTATCAAAAATGACAAACACATACAGGTAAGAATATTTGACGGTTAACCAATCAATGTATTCGCGCGACATCTATTGCAACTACGGAGAACTTTGTCTGAAGTGTCGATCGAAAATTTCAGTACAAATTCAACATAAATTATCACGTGCAAGTAATAATATGTTACAGCTCGAGTATTGCACTTACTTACGACCGAAAATTTCAATAAATATAAATTGTATCAAAAATTACAAATAAATAATCAAAATATTCGCGCGACATCTGTCATTATGACATTAGGTCGTGCGTTAAAAACACAAACGCACAGCCAAAGGCACACGTATGTTATAAGCGATATACGAGCTAAGTAGTCCGTGACGTAAGGGACATTTACACATACGGTCGTAGGTAAAATACTAAACGAATATACTGATGTAACACTGATTATGTATTTCGTTAGAAAATATGTGAGGTTATGAACGTTTTAAATATATTTTATGTACATACTTATATTATTCACAAATTTTTCTAAGATTTCACAACACTGTTGTTATTACTTTTTTGCTACGCGCGCAGTTTTCATAGCAGTAACATTATGAATTTGTAGACACAATAATGTTTTATTGATTATTAAAATTTCTGTTGAATATACAGGGTGTAAATAAAGTAGGTAAGATATGATTGCTGTATTTTGTGATTTGTTATTTTTAAAGAAAGTTTTTATTGCAAGTGTTGGCATTTTTGTTTTGTGTTAATTTATTGGGCACCTTTGTTTTTTAACAGGAATGGTATGAGCGTGTGAGACCTTTTCCATCCCAGTCAATCAGGAAAATTTTATATGATGACTCAAAAATAATGTTGTTTTCGATGAAACAAATACCTATCGATTCAGATAATTCTAAGGAGCAAGGAAATGCAATTGTGTAGTTTCAATTATTACCGCGAATTGTTTTAATTAAATAAAATTTTAATAATTGGCCTTTGGAGTGTTATCGCCAAAATTACGGGCAGTTTCAGTTTGACTCATCCAATTGAAACAAAACAAAATACCGTGTTGTAGAGGAGCAAATTCCCTACAAATTTGAGGCGGTATAATATACCCTATAGTTTATAGTTTTTGGGTGATTAATTATGAAATATTTTCAACACCAATAACGCCAAACGATCAGCTGTCCTGTCTAGTTCACTGACAGCTAGTTCACAAGACCAGAGTTTCCCCCAAAAAAATTCCGTAGCTCGGTTATTTTTACACTTTTTCTTGCTTAACCCTCTAAAATTATTACGCCTACGCTAGCATATGCGTGTATTATTTGTCTTGTCTCAATTTAGTAGAGAATTTTCTCCTCTACAGGGTATGTTTTTGGTTTCAATTAGATGAGTTAAGGTGAGTCAAATAGAAACTGCGCCAATTTTGGATAGTTTTGAATCAATTTTAACTACTTGCTCGGGAGAATTTTCTGAAAAATAGTTAGGAAGACCCCAAATATCCCGATTGACTGGCTTATTCTTCTGTGAAATGGTTAAACACTTAACCCATTTCTTCTCTGAAATTTAGATTTTTTCTGAATTCAAATTTAATGTCTAGCTGTTTTACTCGAATGAAAATTATAACTAACATCACTATAGTTTTAGTCACATAAATGTCATCTTGAATTTTGTACGTAAGAAATAAAAATACCGCAATACTAATAACTATAAATTCTCGTGCGTGCCAGTGCAGATGTTCTGCCATAAAAAAGTCGTAACTATGGAAACCATTGATAAAATTGGATAAAATCTCAGATAACTAACGATATCTGGCTGAACAATGCGTCCTATCTTTATCGCATTCTAATATGTATTTGAAATGATCATGTGAAGTATGTGAAGGCAATGGGGGCGAGCAAACGTAACTTTTCTTAACTTTTTAGATTGCGTACTCTTAAGGTAGAAGATTAATAGGTACTGTCCGTAAATATTCTCATACAGAAGTCCATTTTTATGTGAGGTATCAAAATAATATTGTAATACTAAAAGAAATAAAAAGATGTTCAATCATTATCATACACTCAAAAGCGATCAAAAGCAAAAAGGTGCAAACGTGCACGTTTGGGGTGGCTTTGGGAAATGTATGACAGGCGATACCCTGCCAGGTTGTTGGCATTTAGTTCTCACAGATTCAAGGTGTATTTGTGAAATATTTTAAGCTGTATAAAATCGGGTGGATAAATCGTTTACCTGCTCTTGGTCTAGTAGCTCTGGTATTTTCACTTCCTATAAGTTCTGAATAGCTATTTGACAGACCTGCCACATTTTTGCCCTGTTATACTACATCAGTTGAGAAGATATGCCGGCGAAACAAAGAAAAGAACAAATTGAAGCTTGTAATTTGGCGTTTTCTTTTTATTGAAATTAGTCTTATTCAGTATGCACCATCCCTAACTTATATTGAACATGCGTAGAAGCATTCTCATATTACTTTCAGACTGATTAGGAGCATTTCTTCTCTTTATCACAGTTGTAGATAACTACTAAGAACAGAACGACATACTATGTGTCATCCCGGTATTCGTTGCCGATATCGTGATAAATATGGTTTGTACGAACCATGGAGGAAGATGGAGTCGCTATACATTTAGCAGCGAGAAAATGACCCCGGGGGGCGGGGCCAACGTGACACTAAAGTACCCTGACAGTTGGCCGCCTGCCAGGTCCGGATTAACTCTGAAATTGGCCAGAAATTTCAAGAAATTTTTTCTGTAATATATTGTAATGTGTCGAGTGGGTACATTATAAAAAAAAACGCTATATGAAAACTTTTAAGAATTTTCTTAATCAAATTTCTTTAACAAATATGTAATAAACCTATTTCAAAAAATGTTCGTGGGTGCGGCCAGTACAAGCCTGTACATTGTTGACATGTGTACCGGTCGAAATCTGGTTTATAGCTGATTTTCTGCTGTTGCAGCTGCGAACAGCGCAATTAGACGTTATACTTTTATGTATTTTTCATGCAAATTCACTATAATATCTATAAATAAAGCGAAATAAGCAAAATAAATAAAATAATAACACGTCAACGTTGCGAATGTCACTTTGACATTAAAAGTCCTCCAGAGTGGGGGAAGTGGTCCCATATTCGAGCGCTTATAGCGACTCCTCCTTCCTCCATGGTACGAACAAAGAACTCCGTTTTCTCGAACCTATCACCGATTATTACGGAGCTCCCATACGATGCGATGTGTGTCGCCAACGTTGGTCTGGTACGCTCTGCAAAACCTGTCTCTACCCACTCATTTCGACAACATGTTGACATTGATTATAGGTATGTTCGATTGCTGGCCGCGATCTTTTACAACTGAGCGCGTTCTGTTCTTTTTGATCGCAAATTTGAAATACTTGCTTCCTATTGGTGGAATCAGTTTGGCTCAGACGTCAAACGAGCAATCGAACTGCACTTTAGCCAACTGAGCGCTAATCAGATTGAACAGAACTAAGCGCGGCCAGCAATCGAACACTACTATAGTTAGCTACACGGGGTACTACGATGACCAACGTTTTCGACACACATTGCATCGTGTGTGAGCCCCGTTATAAATGCCAACAGAGAGAAAACATGAATTAGCACATCGAAAAACGGGAAAAAGTTACTCATTGAAGGGAGAGTATGGCCAGTATAAGCAAAGATTAGAGACTGTAAAATGCGACACTCCCGGCGGTTCCTTTGATGTTTGTGCAGTCGATCTCAGGGACCTTGAACGGCTGCCTGTGCAATTTGAGTACCTACACACGAATCCCTTTAACTCGGTTTAGCCCTCTATCTCACTCAGTAGTGGTGCCTTTTTTTTTTCGACTGACGCTCTTTCACGTATGGGTTGCTAAATTTGTTTAGCCCTCTATCTAACTATCGGAACGTGGCTCTTTGTCCGGTTTTATATCTAGTCTTTGGTATAGGTCAACACACGAGAAGCTGCACAATGGCGGTGGTGTGCATGAACGTCAATAGGTATGTTCGATTGCTGGCCGCGATCTTTTACAACTGAGCGCGTTCTGTTCTTTTTGATCGCAAATTTGAAATACTTGCTTCCTATTGGTGGAATCAGTTTGGCTCAGACGTCAAACGAGCAATCGAACTGCACTTTAGCCAACTGAGCGCTAATCAGATTGAACAGAACTAAGCACGGCCAGCAATCGAACACTACTATTATAATGAGTACCTGACACGTTCTGCGTAGCGCCAGCTCTTTTTTTTTTTTATAATTATGTACTTAATTTTAGATTGGTTTGTTTATTGTTTTATGAGCTGCATTATCTATCTAGTTATACAAGTAGTCCGGACTATTGTATCATGAAAGCCACAAAAATAAATACTACTCATATGAACTCTATTGATGAGTAGTGTCATCGTGTCAAAGCCCTTTGGATTTCGATCTCATAGTTACGTAACGTATGATGTCATTTTAGTTGCGTTTAATTTCCGGCCAGTCTTGGTTTAGTGTGTATTGTTTTGATCGAAATGTATTGTTTCACATTGATCAGTTAAAAGCAGATTTAACCAGAATGGAATTGATCTCGCCGAGCAAGGTTAACTATAGTATTCTTGAACTTGACACAGCACGTGTTATTGTTGTAACATGATTGAAGACGCCTATTCAGAAATGAGGATTCTTTCCTCTTATCGAGGAAATTGCTATTATGTCAATCATTTTTATACGGATTCATTGCAGAGTCAGAAAGATACTAATTACGCTGGGGAACAGTTATTCTACGGCAAGGGGTTTAAGAGCCGATGTAGGGTAAGTTCATGCTCTTGGTTTCAAATATAATATCAGATTTACTCTAGTAAGCAGCAAAAGTATGGAAGAAATGCATTAAAATTATAACTTTATTTTTAAACACACTCGGGAAATTTATTAATTATTAAATACACATGTTGACATATTATATCAAATCGAGCTTGTTTTTTATAAATTATGACGTCACCGCCATTTTTGTGAATTGCAAGCTGCTAGTTTTCTAATTGATTTCCATATATACTTTAATTGTCGTGTTTTCAATAATTTTAATTTTACGAACGCTATAAGACACGAAGGGGTCGGGTGGGGCGGAGTGGGTTTTTTGCGATAACACTCTGTTGGAAACGTATTCTGTGGGCTAGTTTGTGGGCTAGTTTTTCCTGGTACCGATTGGGGCGCGCAGCGTTATTGTGCTTGGCCGCAGTTTGACATGCTTCTAACCTATACATTTTCGGTTACTGTTTGTGTGCTATTTTACGTCTTTTTGAAGTGTTACCAAGTGTAATTTCTGGCCTTAAAATGCCACTTTACTCCGAAATCATTTAATTATTCTTTAAACAACCGTAAAATAGCACGCAAAGAGTAATCGAAAACTTATAGGTTAGAGTCATGTCAAACTGCCGCCAAGCACTATCGGTAGCAAATAAAAACTAGTACACAGAATACGTTTCCGGTGTTATCGCAAATAATCCCACTGTGCCTCACCTGACCCCTTCGTGTCTTATCGCGTCCGTACTGCCCCAGTGTGAGAACCACTATACATACTTAAGAAAAAGTGGATATACCTTATTGTGCAGAATTTTATGAGAATTAATTTTATTTTGCGATAAAATGCAAAAACTGCAAACGTGCACGTTAGAGGTACCTTTTAGGGGGTTTCTGATTGGCGTAACCGTGCCAGATTGTTGGAATTTGGTTTACACAGATACAAGGTGGACTTTGTATGCAAAGTTCTCTTCCCTATATAAGTTTAAATTGGAATTATATCCTCCAACTAAGTGGCGCCTGATGACAAGTTTAGTTTTGAGTCACTTGGACTATTGTAACAGTGTCTTCTATCCGTACTTGTCTTCTCACAGCAAACGTAAACTACAGGTTTTGCAAAATAATTGCATGCGTTTTGCATTTGACCTACGCAGAAGAGACCATATTACGCCCTATTATAGGCAACTAAATATTTTAAAGCTGGGGAGTCGAGCCATCCTCTTACTGGGCTGTCTTCTCTTCAGTTTATTGGGCTCAAGACTACCTCACTATTTATACGCATTGTTGACAAGAAGGTATTTTCTAACCTGTCGCTGCCTACGTTCGATCAATAACTTTGAAATGCCTAAGTTTAAGACCTCAAAAACTGTTCTTCTTTTAGCTACATAGCGGTAGAGACCTTAAACTGTTATCTGCATCTATTCGATACGGCTACGTCACTGAATACTGAATAATTTTAAACTCACACTTAAGGGCATGTTGCTCTCTCAACAATAATGTTTTTTTTTATTCCTGCTGTCCATCAGGTTTATTATGTTTGGTAATGTTGCAAAACGGCTCTGCCGATATATTGCCATTTAGATATTTTAGGTAGTAAGAATCTTTTGTTTTTGTTATTGCTGTTTATATTATTTTTTTTCTCATTTTCCTAATATCTAATAAAGTTTATATTTATTTATTTATTTATGCAAAATTTGCAAAACTTATGTAAAACGTACCTTAAGTCGGTTTTAAAACCTTGTGCTGGCGCACAAGTCCGTTTTCTGTTGCAATTTCTTTCACATATCTCCATACAGAGGCAACACAGCCTTATATGCAAAAATTAAAATTGTCTGCCCAAACTCTCCGTCCCAGAGCATCATAAAGGCATCATAAACAAAAAACTAGTAAGAAAATTATCTTCAGCCCTGCTGAAGTTAAAATACCCCCCACCGTAAAATATATATATATATATATATATATATATATATATATATAAAAAATCTGATGTGGCCAGGCACATGACTTTATCATACTATATATAAAATTAATAGTTTACCTGCATGAGATTCTATTTTACCGAGATCGGCCATGTCTGCATTTAAATAAAACTAGTAGAACTAGACAGATATGTCGATTAAAGCTGCGTTCGGATATTGTACTCCGTTGACACCGGGTACACCGTCCAAATGACACTTACGTGTTATTGGGTGTAAAAAGTGCAGTACAATATCCGAACGCAGGTTATATTGACAGAAGTTATTGTCAAAACATTAGCGTTGTCATTACTGTCATTAGAATCAAAATTTCTGACATATCCTGGCTACTAGTTTTAATGTAGTACGACCGATCTCGATGAAATAGAATTTGGTCATGCAGCTAAACTATTGATTGTACCAACAAATTTCGTATTCATATATTATTATTATTATTCAGAATTTTCTCATCTTTAATTTATTATTTAACTATTTCGACGAAATTCCAGAAATGGCGGCTTATTTGCAAAATCTTTCAAAAATGCTAAGACTAAACCTCCAGTTCCTTTGGACTCTTTTCAACAGAAAGCTTTTCAGCTCTTAGTTTGGTTATGAAACTTCTAAATATGAAGTTTCGTCCCGATACCTTTAGTAGTTTCTCCGGAATCGTCGCCACAAAAAAACGGGTACACACACACACACACACACATATATAAATATATATATATATATATATATATATATATATATATATATATATATATATATATATATATATATACTAATATATACAAATGTTACAAATGTTGAATCAAACTCAATATACCGTCACCACATTAAATGTGGGGGGTATAAATATATATAAATATTTACTTTGTTTTTCGTTGTTGCTTTAAATTATTTGTGTTGTCTTAAAAATTAACGATGATAACAATTGGATGATATTTATGCATTTATGGGAGAAAATCGGTGTGTTGTGTTTTCAGCGTATCCGTACAACACAACATACAAAGTTTTGGAGGTGTAGGAGGTATGTGGAGGTATGTGCGTGTAGGTAGTTTTGTTAATAAAACGAACTTAAACTGAACTGTACTTTTTCCCAGAGGGCAGCAAAAACAACCCATAAAACAATAAAAATATACTTTTATTGTACAAAATCTACTATCATTTTGTTTTATTTGGAAAAACAAACAAGACGTTATGTTGGGGATTATTATTTATGATTATTATCCCCCATGTAAATGTATTAAGGTAAATTAGTGTATAATTAAATTATAAATGTGAACACTAGGATTAGTTATATTGTAATTATCAGAAATAGTGTAATGCATGTAATGCCATCACTTTTGTGTTTTATTATGAGCACTACTTTTATTAATATGCGTGGACCTTGCACCAGTGCAAATAAACGGTTTCTCACCGAATAAAGTTACATTGATGTTTATATATCCTGTATGCCGTAGGCAAATGCTTATTTTAGGCAAAAGGCTTTTGCCTAGGCAAAAGCTATTTGCCTGGGCAAATAGATATGAAACCATTATTTATATGTTTAAAGCTATTTGCCTAGGCAAATGTGTTTGCCAAGACCGTTGTTAGGCAAATAGAAGTTCGTTTTCAATCGCGTTTGTTTTAAAATTATGTGAGGTTATGTGCAATCCGTGAATGTTTGTTCTCAAATACATCATAATTAATATTTAATCGTTGTTTACTTCTGAGTAATATCGAATTCTAATCATCATGGTTCGAATGAAGTTAAGCCTGATTTGTTGTGACAAGCGTCAGCACTCATGAGGAGATACGGTTTAATATGGATCAATATGGATTTTATTCCACTAAAACAAGACTTTTAGGTTAGGAATGTTTAGTTTGAAGTTTCCCTTTTACAAGAAAAACAGTTATACCGTTGATTGTCAATGGATATAGATAGTCAGCCATGGGTTAGTTGGGGCCTTAACATCCAGAGGGCAGGGTTTTCTGCAAGATTCATTCACAAATTATAGCGTTTTCGCCTTATACAGTTCTATGCACGCACTTGGTGCGAACTGGCTGAGGTCGAGCATAAATATATAATAAATATATAAGTCGAAGAGGCTATAATTTGTTAATGAATCTTGCTCAAAACCACGCCCTCTGGATGTTAAGGCCCCAACTAACCCACGGCTGACTATCTATATTCGTTGACAATCAACGGTTATACTATACTGAGAAACTGTAAATTTCTGAATTCTTATCGTCTGGGCGATTTGACGCATCGATGCAGATGATGATATCACTTAACTATTTTGCACACGGAAAACCATGTGGAACAAAACTACAACTGAGTGAACATTTGGTGTGTTGAAACGTTTTGCTTGTCTTCATAATGGTTCACCGATATGCTGCGGAGGTTACTGTGATGTTCCAAACACACAGCCGAACCAAGTACGTATTGTTGTGATAAGGAACGGAGCTGAAGTCAATAAGGCTGTCAACCACAGACTGTCAACAGTCACATAACCTCACATAATTTGAAAATCCAACACTCTGACTATGCGCACTACCATCGCTAGCTCGTCTAAACGCGCACATTTCACGGTCACTTGCGATTTGGGTTACACTCTGTTGCTGCTCACTAAAACCAGTCGCTTACGTCATCCGTTATTGTCCGCATGACTCAAATTGGCGCAGAAGAATAAAAAATCTGATGTGGCCAGGCACATGACTTTATCATACTATATATAAAATTAATAGTTTAGCTGCATGAGATTCTATTTGATCGAGATTGATCGTGTCGGCATTAAAATAAAATATTTTTATACTATTGACCAAGACCGCCGAGATAAATGTTCGGGCCCGTGACATGTCTGTGGTCCGGGCCGACCGGGCCCCCCTGCTCACAAAGAGAAGGGTATAAAACATTAAACATTTATGTAATCATACATTCAGTATGTAAATATCAAGGACCAATCTGATATTAGGATTTTCAGTAGCTTGTTTGAAAATACGGCTCATTTCCGAATATGAAGACTTTCCTATTATTATAATACAATTTTGAAATTTCATTCTAGCTGATGGGTGTCTTGGAAAATCTGGGCTTTACAATACATTTTTCAAAAAGCCGGACAAAATTAGATAGGACTTAAATATAGCAATTCACGCCGGCATTGTCGCTCGCGGTGTTGAAATGATGGTTGGGCCATTTTTACCACCGGGCCCTTTTGAATGCCGGGCCCGTGACAACAGTCACAGGTGTCACCCCCTCTCGGCGGCCGGCCCTGCTATTGATATTAGGTATTGTCAAAACATCAGCGTTTGATACTACCTACTGTCATTAGAATGAAAATATCTGTCAAAGCCTGGCTAACTAGTTTTATATTAATGCAGACACACCCGGTCTCGATCAAATAAAATTTGCTCATGCAGCTAAACTATTAATTTTACTAAAAAATGTCACATACATAAATTACTCGGAATTTCCTCTACTTTAATTGATTATTTGACTATTTTGACATTACAGAAATAGCGGATCATTTGCAAAATCTTCGAAAAAATGCTAAGAGTAAACCACCAGTTCCTTGTAGTAGTTTCTCCGGAATCGTCACCACAAAAAAACGGTTACACACACACACACACACACACACACACACACACACACACACACACACACACACACACACACACACACACACACACACACACACACACACACACACACACACACACACACACACACACACACACACACACACACACACCCACACACGCACGCACGCACACGCACGCACAGACGCCCGCACACTCACATGCACACACCCACACCAACACACGCGGGCGTGTGTGTTTATCATACTGCTTATGATAAAGTATACATTATTGCAATAATGTTCTCGAATTGGAATTTATTCGTCTCATGAATTATTGGTCTGTTGTGTTTTATTTTAACGTTGTGTAGACATCCACATTGACGTCAGTAGGTCGGGCCTCTGTTGTGGCGGTTATGTTGTTTTGCAATGCTTAAAACATGGGTTTGTCCTATGACACACTGTTGTTTGTCGATCATTGGTTTAATATTATTAATATTGTCTCTATCGATGCACGCTCATTTAGCGCTCGTGTTGGCTGTAATTCTAAATGTTAATTTCAACGCAGGTAAAATCATTGTTCAACTTTTTTTATTAATAACGTTTATATTATATTTACGTATCAGATATTAGTGTTGCAATTGGCCTCAATATATTTTTCGATTGACGAATGCCACTCCTTGACCACACCTGCCTAAGTAGATTTGTTTGTGCTTTACCAACAGCTGTGTGCCTGTGAAGGAATTGCATTTTAGACGATCCAAGAATACTAGAGCCGATACCAATCTGCGTTAAAGGGTCAACGATAATAGTTCAATAGATCATGTATGTAATCATTTTGTTCTACACAATCAGTGTTGGCGTAACATCAAATTAATGCTAAACTGGTAGTGGCATCATTAGAAAAATTTAAGAATTTGCAAAAAAATATAATTATATATTTTTTTAATTGTTGAAAAGTGAAAATGTCGATACGTAGGAGGTGGCAAAATGTTTGTAGTGACATCATCGTTTGCCTCCATATGTTGCTCAAACTGACAATACATGACCTCGATATTGAGATGCTATTTTCTCCTATTTGTTAACGTTACTTGAAAACTCTACAAAGCACTAGTGGCTAAAAATGATAATTTTTAGTACTGGGTTTGATATAGATATTTTTTTGCACTGGTGTCATTAAACGACGTTGTTAATACCTCATGTATAATAGCATTTAATGGCAGTGTTGCCAGATATGTGGATTTTAAACGCTTGCGCAAAGTTTTGGGGGTATACAATAAACTTTTATATTGGGATATTTTATTGTCAATTCCTTTTATATGTTATTGATACCTAGCTCCCCACCAAACAGTACGCTAAGGGGGGCATTGGGCTGTAGCGCGTTATCCCAAGGGCAAAATGGACATGTGCCCAGGGCCCCCAATAACAGGGGGCCACCAGTATTTTGGAAACTCTTTCGTAATAGACTACCACACCATGCCAGTCCTTATTAACATTGCAAGGTGATTTCAGCGAGGCCCGAACTAATCTTTAACTAATTTATTACCGTAAGTCCGGAAATGTACTGTATGTCCGTACGAATGCATATATCTAGTTATAATTTATTACCGTCTCAAGAATAGTGAATTTTATATTACCGCTCCTGCCGGTTGGGGATCAAAATCAATCTTTTATAAACTATAAATTAATTAGGTATTTAATAAATTACCGTATTAAGAATTTGAAATTGAACTTTAGAGTAGTCTTGCCTATGGAGCCCCAAAGCGAGTGGAGGAAATTTTAGCAGTTAAACTCATGTTTTTTTGCAATAAATGAAACTATATCTAATACTGTACAAGACTAATGAGAAACCCTTGACTAAGTTAGAAGAGAAAAGCTATAAATTCTTCGAAGATTTTCAGTCGACACTTTTCCTTTTGTTCTGGAATTCTATTCTGTAAAGATGAATGCTCCAAAATAGTGTAAAATAAAAATTCCTATCTGCAAAATGCGGTAAATGTTTCAAACTCCTTATAATTCCACAGTGTGTATAACAATAAACGTAACCACTCAATATATTTCTTTTTAAAAAGTTGACAAGAAAAATATTCCAATAAGAGTTTTAAGAAAGTGTTTGACCTACAAATTTGAATTTTTTATTTTTTCTATATATTTTTTATTTATAACTTAAGTCATTTTCAAAAACGACGAGCTATTGACACGATAGCAATCCTTTTAACATTGTTTAATTGCTTTCTTTTAACATTTAATCGTATTGTTACATTTACACCACTGACCTCAGGGACATGCGGTTTTTGCTGTTCAATTTGTAATTCAAAAGAGTATGAAAAAAACGGAAAGATGGTATATTAAAAAAATGGAATTTGGTCTGCTTCTTACAAATACATAACCCTGTATATTCAAAAGTCATTCAAGTTTCTAGCTTAAGTCATTTCCTAAACAATTTATTTGGTTACTTTCTTCTAAACTTTGAAGACCAGATATTGACACGTTACGTTTCTTCTTGTTAAAACTGATATAGCAGAAGGCATTCGGAAAAATTACATGTTATTAAAAGTAACATCTCAAAAAAGCTATAAAATTGCACCACAAATTTAATAAATACACATTCAGAGGACATCACGACATATATCTGTTACGAGCAAAGCCCGAAATCGTACAATGTCGACATTGTACAATGTTTTTTGTACAAAGCTGACAATGCAAGCCCGGCCAGCACAAAGTTTAATATTTAGTTATTTGACGGACTTTGTACGGTGCTACTTGTACAATGTCAACATTGTACAGTGATTCTTGTACAATGTCAACATAGAGCTGTTGCGCCTGTGCGTTGTTGACGTTCCGAAGCAGTTAGGTTATGTTTCAGTTTTTAAAAGTGTTTTGGAGTGGACGGACGCAACAATGAGTTCTGAGGAAGTATTTAACGCAAAAGTAGTGAATTAAAGTCAAGTGTAAACAGTTTCCGTATTAAACCCGAACATTATAGAACACTAAAAATAGGAAAATAAAAACACCAACGGATTACAGACGGCTAAAACGCTATGATGTCTTAAAAGTTGGTGAAACTACAAAACTAATTTTACCTATGGGTAAAACAGGTGATAATAATGTAAAATATTACGTTGATAATTCTGAATTATTTGAAATAATACAGAAAGCTCACAGTGAAACAGGACACGGGGTGTCCACAAATTAGAGCACAATTTGAAGGGAAAATATGTTAACATAACAAGAGAAGTACTAAAATTGTTTTTGGAAAACTGCCAATCATGCCTAAAGAAGCGGGCACACCCGAAAAGGAATGGTAGTCAAGCCTATGCTCTTCAACGAAGTGCACATGCGAGCACAGGTTGATTTTAATAGACTTTCAAACTTGTGCAGATGGGAAATATAAGTTTATTATGAACTACCAAGACCATCTAAGTAAATATGTTAGCCTACGAGCACTGAAAACCAAAAGAGCAACAGAAGTAGCTTATCATCTTGTGGACTTATTCTGCATTTTCGGGGCACCGTCAGTGTTACAATCCGATAATGGGCGAGAATTTGTAAATTGCGTTATAGAAGAATTAAAGTGTATGTGGCCAAAACTAAAAATTGTACATGGTAAGCCAAGGCATTCACAAAGCCAATGCAGTGTCGAAAGGGCTAATCGCGACGTGGAAGACATGATTGTAGCTTGGATGGAAGACAATAACAGTAAAAACTGGAGTGAGGGTTTGCGTTTTTCTCAATTTCAAAAAAATAACAGTTTTCACTCCGGCATTAGACAAACACCATTTGAAGTTATGTTCGGCAGAAAAGCTAAGTTGGGACTGGCTTCAAGCTGCTTACCTAAAGCTATTACCGAAACTTTCAACACTGAGGACGATATAGACAATGCACTGGAGTCAGTTGAGATTTTGGACGAGATTCAGGATAATGGACTACGCTCTAATGCAGTTTTGGTTCGGGCACAAGACAATGCTGACGAAAATGTTGAATTTGTTAATGAAAACGATAATAGATATTTTTTCGAAACAAAAGATGATCGCAAAAACAACACTTCTTGTATTGACTAAAATTCATCAACAGTCAAATGAAGATCAACATGTAGTAGGTGTTTATGTAGTTTGCCCAGATGTTAATAGATAATTAATAGATTGTAATAACATAAACATTTCAGAAGGATTTACCAACGTCCAAAATTGAATCCATAAATCCTGGAAAAGCTCCACTCGAAGCAGACGTCACAGAAATTGCTGATGAAACTCATACAATTTTTCTAAGAAACCAACGTTTGGCTGTAGCTGGGTTGCATAAGCAAGCCAAACGTATGAAAATGGGAAGCGAAAGAAAACATTGTCCAATAGAAAAGGGATCGACCGTAACTATACCAGTTCCTGCTTTGGATAGGGGTAAAGGTGATCCTAGAAACCTCATTGGTGTAGTTATGGAAGTTACCCACGACAATTACTATAAAATTGGGACACCAAGTGGAGTACTACCGCAATTATATAGCTGAAATCAAATTGCAGCTTGCAAATCAAATTCCTTGATGGCTGAATCAGTTCCAGAAAGCAGTTGCACATTGCGGACAGCCAGCAATAGAGAATCCAAATTTGGAGGACAAGGGTTCGTACGCTGCAATTGCTCCAGAAAATGTGGAGAAGGGACGTGCCTTTGTCGCAGGAAAAAACTGAAATGCAATTCAAAATGTCACAAAGCATTGGATTGTACCAACAAATAATATCCAGTTATTATTTATTAATGTGAATTACTACTAGTAGAATATTATTTAATTTAACCATTACATATACTGTTTATGTCTAGAATGAATTTTATTTTATGTTGTTACATAGTATTAAATAAGAAATGTAACCTTGATTGAAGAAAGAGGGTTAGTAACAAAAACTAGTTTGAGATAAACTTAAGAGCTGAGTAAGAAAACAATTTATAAAAATGAATTTTATTTCACTGTCATTCCTCTTTTTATGAAAAGTCACACATATTTAGTTATTTGACTTTCCTTATGCTTGCAATTAAAAAGTAAAAAGTATTAAAAGTATTAGTACTCTATTAAAAAATCTGATGTGGCCAGGCACATGACTTTATCATACTATATATAAAATTAATAGTTTAGCTGCATGAGATTCTATTTGATCGAGATCGGCTGTCTGCATTAAACTAAAACTAGTAGAACTAAACAGATATGTCGACTAAAGCTGCGTTCGGATATTGTACTCGGTTGACACAGGGTACACCGTCCAATTGACACGTGTTATTGGGTGTAAAAAGTGCAACGGTGTACAATATCCGACCGCAGCTTATATTGACAGTAGGTATTGTCAAAACATTAGCGCTTGACACTACCTACTGTCATTAGAATCAAAATATCTGACATATCCTGGCTACTAGTTTTAATGCAGTACGAGCGATCTCGATGAAATAGATCATAGTCATAAATTATTCAGAATTTCCTCTACTTTAATTTATTATTTAACTATTTCGACGAAATTTCAGAAATGGCGGCTTATTTGCAAATTCTTTCAAAAATGCTGAGACTAAACCGCCAGTTCTCCTTTGGACCCTTTTCAACAGAAAGCTTTTCAGCTCTAAATTTGGTCATGAAACAATACTGTCTATATCATCTATCTGTATCAAAATATCTGGCAAATCCTGGCTAACTATTTTAATGCAGTACGTGCGGTCTCGATGAAATAGAATTTGCTCATGCAGCCAAACTATTAATTTTACCAAAAAATATCCTGGACATAAATTATACAAAATATCATCTACTTTAATTTATTGTTTAACTATTTTGACGAAATTACAGAAATGGCGGCTCATTTGCAAAATCGTTGAAAAATGCTAAGAGTAAATAAACATCCAGTTCCTTTGGACCATTTTGAACAAAAATTCTTACACATTAGTTTGATCATGAAACTTCTAAATTATGAAGTTTCGTCCCGGTGCCATTAGTAATTTCTCCGGAATCGTCGCCACAAAAAACGGGCACACACACCCATACACACTCACACACACACAGACATTTTTGTGTACCTTGGTCAAAAATGTTCAGGTGACCCAAAAAGACATATTTCCGATTTTAACGGAAATAAAATTACGATTTTTTTTGGCACGATTACAATACTTTACATACTACGTATGATAAAGTAAAAAGAACTATTCTTATTCTGACAAGGACTAGGAACTCACTTTGCACATGTGCGACTGTATACAATGTTGACATTGTACAATTGTCAGTATACAATGTCGACAATGTACTAGTGGCACCGTACAAAGTGCGTCAAAACAAGCAAATGTTTTTTGAGCTTTGTACGGTTAGAGCGTGCAGTGTTAGCTTTGTACAAAAAATAGTGTACAATGTCGACATTGTACAATTTCGGGCTTTGCTCGTAACATATACATATCTGATAACGTAACACACAAACGATTCATTAAAATTCGAAACTATATATTATAAACAATAATTAATTCGTAATAATTAGTAAAACTATAACTCCAATAATACATAAACCAATTCAAAATGATACCCACCAGATACTTGGCTTCACCTTTTATCCACGCATCGCACTAATAATATGCATTCCCTACTATGCTGTGTCAATGTGCATTTGCAGTCCGTGTCAGTTTTTGCTTTCGTCCGTGCTAAACGGTTTGTAGACCCCGTGGCGTAATAAAATGTTAGCGTCTTCCAATTGTTACGCGTCTCGATGTTTGCTAACAAAACTATCGGCGTATTGCTTTAAAAAACGTGATAAATGTGTGACATTCGGTATTAATGGTGTTCCCGTTGACTTTTTGTTCGGTTTTCGTCGATTTTGAAGAGACAACTTGCCGGTATAAAGTAAGATGTTATTCTATTGCGTAATCGCTGTTGATCGTGTTGGAATGCTGGCGTTTTAAAGGCGTTTTAGGCTTGATTTGTATGATGTATTGATGTATGTATTATTATTCTATTATTTCAACAAGAATATATGGATCGGTGTGTGGAAGAACACTCAACAAAACTGATGTATATATTGATGATGACGTATTTAAGAATAACTATCGCAGTTTTTGAAATATTTAAAATATTAAAAACATTTATTTGTAAGAATACCGTTTATTTATTAAAAAATATATTTAACTTGCTATGAATTTTGATTTTTATATTGTTTAGCTATTTATTAATTATTTACTTATTTTGTAATTCTTAAGAATAATCAGTTGTTACTTTAAAGATTATGTAGGTACTTATATTATTTTTGTAAAAAAAAGTAATTCTTCTTAATTCAACATTGTATATGGGGGCCCCCAAATTCAAAATTGCCCAGGGACCCATGATGGCATAACGCGCCGCTGCAATGGGGGATTTTGTTTTGTGCCAGACCATTGATTTTAAAATTGAAACTCATTTCGATCGAGCCGTCCACTTATGCTATGCTATGCTATGTTTTAAGCAAAAGAATTCGCGCAGCGTAGCATAGCATCGCAGGCATAGAGCGCCTTTATACTTGGCGGCTGCGTATGGAAACGCTTGTACACATCAGGGTTGCCACCTGTCCTCGTTTCACGAGGATTGTCCTCGTACGAATCATTTGTCCTCGTGTCCTTGGCGTGATACCATTAGTCCTCGTGTACACAGATAGAAAAGATTTCTTGTTTTTAAGAAATAATATTCTTTTGAATTTATTGTTTTGGATCAAAGCACATTTCTTTGACGCCAACAATATTTATATCATTGTATATTCTAGTTTATTTTCTTGTAGAGATTAATTTATTTGCAATATTTATTAATAATTATATTTGGATTCAAACAAAAATTACTCTCCTTTAAAGTTATATTTTCGTTTTAATGTAAAAAGACGCTTCTTTGCACCATAGAAATCTAAGATCTATTACATTCAAATGTTTATAATTGAAGCGCTCAGAATGAAAAGTGGATAAAGACCAAATTGTATACAAGAATAGGTGTATTTCCTTCAAAGAAATATTTTTGCTTTGGCTTAAACATAGGTTTACTTCCGCCAAAGAAATCATATTTTAATTCAAATGAATATACTTTTAGTGTGAATATGTCATCCAACTGTATTGTTAGAAGGCGCTGTAGACACTCTCCTCGCAGTTTGGCTTTATCTTGAGTATAAATAGTAGACTGGTGAAAGCCTACCGCTCGGTTGATGTCATGCGTCTGGCTAAATTGTTAAAAAGGCTGTGTGATCAACAGTTTAGAGCACAGTGCAGGCAGGTTCAAGTTCCGATTCCGAATCAGCGTACACTTTTCTACCCTAACAATGACTATATGTAGGTCTGGGGAAACCAACCACTGGTCGAGAATGTGCGACATTCCAAAAGGCGCACAGAGGTCGATTTTGCCAATCTAGCCGATGAAAATAGACCATATGTGTGTGTGGTATTAGTTGACATCAACCACGGCAAATAATACTTTAATAATTGATAACCACCAAATAATACGTAATTACTATTATTTACGCATGAGCGCCGTAAACCAGTCCATCGAATGTGCGCGTTGTTATTGCTTCTGCACGCAGCTTCGTATGTCACTCGCCGCCCAACCTTAGAAGCGTGTTCACGGTGACGGTTCTTGTGAAAATAAAACTGTAAGCTATGGAAACTAATTGCATAGGTAGGTACAATGATCAAACATATTTATAAAATTTCCTGAATGTACTTTACTGCACGTACAAATTGTTGAATATGTGTGTTCTTTTTCCATAAATGTGTGCTTCCGTTAAGTTTATTTGACCAGGAATTATGATATTGATCGGTATTGGTCATACACTGTTA
This sequence comes from Aphodius sticticus, assembly GCA_963966075.1. Classification (NCBI taxonomy): domain Eukaryota; kingdom Metazoa; phylum Arthropoda; class Insecta; order Coleoptera; family Scarabaeidae; genus Aphodius; species Aphodius sticticus. Next base: position 68,721,822 of record OZ014506.1, read on the forward strand.
TTTATTTATTAGACACACTAACGAGGAGTGCAGCCAAGTAAATCTTAGCTGCCCGAACCTGCCCGCTTAGTCTATTTTATTTATTTTTTCAGATCTGTCGTCCGGCGTTTGTCGACAGGATCTCTTCAATGTTTGGCGCAGTGCAAAAGCGAGCTCGCGTTTTGATGCTGTCCTTAGCTTTATATTAGACAGAAGTAATTTAGAAAACTATGACGACGTCACTTTAGCTTGTGTACATAAAACTTTACAAAATTTATGTGCACAACTATTGCGAAAGTGGAAATTGTGCAATCGAAGCAGAACTAGATTTTTATGTGCGCATAAAAAATGGCTACAAGATAAACTGTTTTTTGAAGGACTGTCTCCTAAAGCACCAAACGAAAGCACCACACCCTCGACAGGGCGCCGAAGGAAACCCTTCGCTGAATGCAACACTGCAACAAAAAGAAGAAAAGTTCAACCCTTATTAAATCACAGTCGAGATGAGCTTTCTATAGCTACGCAGATGAAGTTGAGAGAAGAAGGTAAACGTGATGCAGCGAAAATTGTCCACATGGTTTCTCATGCTAATATTTCTCCTACAAGAGCCACTAAAATTAAGAACATTATCACATCTTCTGCGAACTTACCTAAAAAAGTGTCTGTAGAAAGGGCCTTGGCGCTTTATGTAGATAACAAATTTACAAAAGAACAGTACATAAGTATTAGACAATTAAATGAAGAACATGACGCGGATATATGTCCGACATATGAAAATTTACTGATAGCGAAAAAGGAGTGCTACCCGAATGATATCTTGATATCTTGATCTTTTAAATCATACGATACACAGATTAGTTACTGCACAGATAGAAGTTTTAGAATCGCGATTCGAAGATTACGATCCTTCCTTTATCAAGATCATCTTTAAGTGGGGATGTGATGGCGCTTCGGGTCAAAGTTGTTATAAACAACCGTTTGAAGACAGTGACCATAATGACTCGTGTTTGTTTAATATTTCGCTTGTTCCACTTCGTATGTCGGCCATATCTAGGAAAGATAATAGTCAGATTATTCTCTGGCAAAATCCCACGCCAAATTCTACAAAATATTGTCGGCCCATAAAAATAATTTTCCACAAAGAAACGGCTGATTTTACCAGAGAAGAAGTTGGTAAAAAAAAAACCCAAATTAAAGATTTAGTACCTACTAATGTCGAGATGAAAGGAAGACTATATTCAGTTCATTCTCGGTTGATACTTACAAGGATTGACGGTAAGATTTGTAGTACACTTGCCAATACATCTGGCCAAAATTGCCACATTTGCGGAGCGACTCCAAAGTTGATGAACAACTTAAACAAAGTTAGACAGAGGCCAGTAGATGAAGATTGTTTAGAACTCGGCATTTCTAGTCTGCATGCATGGATTAAGTGCTTTGAATGTATACTCCATATTGCATATAGGCTCGATGTAAAAACTTGGCAAATAAAAAAAACTGACAGACCAAAGGTTGATGCCCGGATAAAACGGATTCAAGAAAGATTCCGACTATAAATGAGTCTTTTGGTTGACTTTCCAAAACAGGGCTACGGGAATACCAATGATGGGAATACTGCACGCAGATTCTTCTCAAATCCAGAGCTATCGTCTAATATAACTGGTGTGAATCAATCTTTGATTAAAGGTTTTGACACTGTAGAGACTGAGAACTATAACCTGCGGTTTCGCAGTTAATTCTGAGGCATACGATAAATTTTGCACGGATTTAGCTCAATTATACGTGGATGAATACGGTTGGTACTATATGCCTCAGAGTATCCATAAAATACTCATTCATGGGGGACAAATCATACAGGCTGCGATCTTACCTATAGGGCAATTATCGGAAGAACCCCAAGAGGCTCGAAACAAGGATTCGAGGATAATTCGCGAGTTTCACACGAGAAAATTCTCCAGGAATCTCACGATGGAAGACATGATTCACATGCTTCTAATATCTTCCGATCCACTTATTAGCAGCTTACGGAAGAAAAAGGTTAGATTAAGCGGACCTTTACCAAGTGAAGTTTTAACTCTTCTGGACAACCCAGCCCTAACACTGACGGTGGAAAATAACTGATTTAGTTATAGTTATATATTTATATATTATATAAAACAGTTTTTTTTTATTTTAAATTTATGTTTTTTAAATAAACGTTGAACTTAACGCACGGTAATTATTTTCATTATATCATAAATATCCATTCCTTTTTATTTTACATTGCGACAAATATTTCACTATTACCACAAATAAATGCTTAATTTATTACTAATCCACTTTAATTTACAAATATATGACGAAGAAATGAACACATCTCAGTTAAAACAGTTTTCATCGGCTAGATCGGTAGAATCGACCACTGTGAGGCGGTGAGACGTGGAGAATTTTCTCTACTGCACCCTTCGAAAAGCGCTAGTCAATAATAGCTCAATTTATCGCAACCTTAAAATATCGCATTTTAACTCAACCAACAATTTAGTGAATTTCAAAAATGTTAATTCTTTCACAATCAGAATTATTTGAACTAAATAAATCTCGTTCGTTATAATATACAAATTGTAAATTTTAATTGAATACATAAGTTGTTTGAAAGAAATAAACGCTTTTTCTATCCTGCAAATACATATTTCAAACAAATGCGTTGTTTTTATCCGCAAATTATATTTCTTTGCCTCTATTGAAACACCAGATTTCTTTGATGTGTATTGAAGATTTTAATGCATATTTATTTCAATTAAACAAAGTTTTCTATCTGTGTAGGATAAACAAATGTTTGAACATTTCGGTAAGATTTTGATATTTTACGTTTTCTCCGACCTACTACGCAGCAATGATGAATGCGCCAACTAAAAAAATTAAGCGAGATACAAAATTCAACAATTCCTGGCTAACCACCAAAAAGTCGACGAGTTTAAAGCGAAATTACGGTTTACATGGTAGTTTTTGAGAATATACCTAAATTTTATTTTTATGTGACATTACCACAGCAAGGTATTATTTTCGCATATTTAATAAAGCAATGTAGTATTTGTTTCTTGTTATACATAAAAAATATTTTGTTCCATTATTTGATTTGTTTTATGTGGCAGTATGATGTGGACATATTGGATATGACATAATATTTTCACTCACTTACTGTCCTCGTGAACAATTACAAAATGGTGGCAACCCTGGTACATATACTGGCTGGCATAGCAAAGCACAGCGTACAATAGGGTATTCCGGTCATGTCAAAATTTAAGCAGATATTCGGTTTAACCTATTGTGCAATTTATGAGGATTCATAAAGTTAAGCTATGAGCTTTTTTATTTAGTTTTTCTATGAGATAATTGCAATTAAAAGTGCATTTCGTTTGAATTCACCGACCACCCTCGGAAATACACGATGATTACCGATCCCTAGTAGCGGTGGCAACAGCGGACAGCTCTCGAACAGCTGATCGGCCAAGTTGACGGTTGGCGACCCTGTTGTTTGACAACGAATAAAGGTAACTTCTTTGAGAGATGATTTGATCATCGAAACTTGAAGCCAGACATCACTCATTTCGCTAGTGGGCAATGTAAAGAAAATCTTATCAGGAGTTACTGTTCTACTGCTGTTACAGCCCGGCACAGAACAATGTCGGCGTTGGAGTTTATACATTTTGAACAAGTGTTTGATATAACCTCAATAACCAAAGCATGTGTCAACAAACGAGCGATTCTAAACGTTGACACAACAGAAGACAAAAATTTACTACGTGCACCCTAGATATAGCAACGTTGTCAAGTCGCTCACTTTGAGCGGTCTTTGTGACGTCACAAAGACCAATCCTAATTCAAACTTCAAACAGCGATTTCTCTTAATTTAAAACAATGTTTGATATTTTACTGCTGAAGTAGCAAACAGTAGCACCCATACTTTGTAAAAAATGACAATTTCAAAAACACCGGAATACCCTATTGCAAATAATGAACGACTTTATGCTTCGCGTTGGAGTAACATAAATCTCTTTATACAGCTGTCCCAAACGAAGAACATTACTTGTCTCGTCATGCCTTAGTAAGAAGAATGTCAGCGCCGTCGTCTGAGGCTGGTGTGACCTTTTCAACTTAATTTTCTAAGAAATTGTATCAATAGTTACTGTTTAATATGTTATGCTTTAATGTATATTATTAAAACGTGTTGCCTAATTTAAAAAAAAGACAGGTCTCCCTTTACTACAATTATTTTGTGTTCTAATATACATTAAGGATGTTTTTGTAATGTATTAAACATACTTTCATATAAGGTTATATTTAGTCATTTGTGATAATACTGTTGAATCGTCATAGTCATTTAACCTTGATATTTTTTATCCGGGACTTATTTTGGACAGCACTTCATACAATCACGTATTAACAAATTCTCGGCTATCAACGCTTAATTTATCTCGACTTTTTTAATACTACTATTACCCATGGTCGCATTTATTATCGCAAATGAGTTGCTGATGGATTACGTATTTTCAACCGTATTTCTAAATTAAATGCGACTTGTTTTATATTTTCATAGACTGTGCGCGTCTAATGTATGAAACATATTCATTCAAATTAACACTGCTTATTATTTTAAAAGATACAAATGTTTTAAAACTCATTCTTATATCAAATTTAATTTTCGACCTTCACATTTTATGATATCATCGTCACTTTTTGTTTAACCAAAACAATATATTTTTCCTACTTGATTTTGATAGTTATTTTAATCGTCTTTGACATAAACAAATGATGCCTTACAGATTAAGCTTGTTTGATAACAATCCGAAATCAATATAGCTTTCATCCAAAAATACTAAGACCGTTCGTCGATCATGATGACCAGTCATAAGCGATCAGTCACTACCGCCCACGCATTAGATCGCTACGCCCATTTGATCTTTATTTGTTGTGACTGATTGCTTTCGACAGGTTTTGCCGGTGGACAAACGGCGGAAAATAAACGCTTTCCAGAGTTTGGTCGTCCACCTGGGCGACTACGACTTTTGAATGTAAGCGATTATGCTTTATAGATGGTGCTCTTAAAGCACTGTTGGGATTACACCAAATGCAATTGCATAATTGGAACGGTGTATCTTTTAATTGGTGTATTTAACATCAGCATATTTCCGCAATGTCTATCCTTAGGCAAGCTTTACACACTAAAGAATGTTGTCGATCTGAGGGAATTCCAACCCCAGTAAGATTCATTTAACGTGTACAATACATAATATATGATCAATGATCATACACATCGCACGGGGCCACTGGCATACTTTTTACTTTTTGTAAAGTCTAAAAAACCAGGCCAGGCGGTTTATGAACGCCTTAATAATTATTATGTTACACTTAGTAATTATTAGGTTGGACTGCAAATGCAGTATGCAGGTATGTACTATGTAGTACCAAAAGTACGAGTTGACATTTTCGTTATACGTCTGAAAAGACGAACGAATGAATACCTTGTTTTTTTATGGGATTTTTCGAAAACTAATATCCTTTACTAGCGTACATTTGAATACACAGTTACAGTGTTTTATTGTAAGTTTTGTTGTAAGTTTTGTTGCATTTCCGCTAAAAACAGGGTGGTATTACAGAAGATGTTAACCTTTTAATGAACATATCTCGGATATTGTCAAGTTTTAATTACATGCTATTGTTTTTCTTATTATAAAATGTGATACTTAGTTTGCCTAAACGAGCAAATGTAGATGGCGATAAAAAATGTTATGGCCGCTCTATGCGGGATAGAATCATCGTGGCTTTCGGTATATAATAGCCAAATATGATGACTTTGATTACTTTGAGCAGCAATTTTAGGTATTTTCAGAGCAAGGACTAAAAAACGACGGAAAAAAAGAAAAATTCTCTCGTTGAGGAATTTTGTCGTGTGAAAAAAAAAGGAAAGAAATAAGTACTTTATCAATTTTTGAGGCTTAGTTTATAAGAAGGATATGAAGGATTCCATTCCACCGGCGTTTATTAAATAATGAAATCAAAAAAGGGTATATTCCGATGTTGCAGTTTTATTTGGTTTCTCGGGGCTACATGTTTCGGTGTGAATATCAGTGATATTCTCATTATCAAATATCACTGATATTCACATTTGACATGACGCTCCGTCCGATTTGTTAAGATTAGATCCCAGTTGTGAAGTGAACTGTTCCTAACCCTATTTTACCACATGACCAATTGTAATAGCGGCCTTGACGCGTGGCCTGAAGACGGGAATTTAGATTCCCGAAACATGTAGCCCCGAGAAACCAAATAAAACTACAACATCGGAATATACCCTTTTTTGATTTCATTATTTAGTTTATAAGAGTGTTTTGGGATTTTTTACTTATTACTATCTTATTCATGTGTTGGTTACTCTTGAGGGATATAACAAAGCGTGTTGATTTTGATTTGTCACAAAATAAAGTTTCTTATGGACCTCAACCATTGTCAAGTTCTATTCTGGTTGTCGTATCTTGTGGTAAGAGTTCATTCCGTTTTACATCAAAGACGTTTTCGAACGGCTACAGGATGGTGTTGTTCCTCTCTTCCGAAATATTTTTGAGGTTAGAACTGCAATATTAATATAATATCGAAATTGATGAAGCAATGTAAAGATCCCAAATTGTGCTGTGCATTCAACACGATGGAAAAAAATAGACTTTTTTAAAACGTTTTCAGCACAGTCAAGTGTTTTGAAATTGATGTACACACTGGGTACACCGCTAAGCTGACATTTAGCAAACCTTCAGTTATTCGGGATGTCATTAGAATCGCAAATCAATAATAACTGTCAATAATACTTTTACTATCAAAAATGAGTCATTTGTTTCTTTATCCTGATTAGTTACCCCACTGATTAGTTCCAGTTCCATGGAACCTAGTGTTCCATTTAAAAAACATAAGTTTCTGTTGATACGTTGTTGTGGGACACCTGTCAGCATGAAAATATTTTCTGGCTGTAGAGCGAAGGATTATCTACAACTTTTATATATGGAAGAAACATGTGTTTCGATTTCTTAAGCCCCTTAATGTACTTGGGACACCTTGTACATTTCTATAATTTGTGGTGAATTAAATGATCTAGAAATTTCTTAATAACTCTGCTTGCCGCCCGACCAATAGAAAGCAAGATATTGTTAAAAAACCATTTCGGTCATCTTTGATCGTGAATAACTAGCGACGCAGACACCATATCGATGGGGACTTATTGCACGTCATTTGTAATGCTCAACCAAAGGTGTACACAAATATGCAACTGGATTTGATTTTTTTCCTGAGTGGAATCCTTACGCTACTGGGCTATAAGGCAAATTCTGCAAATATGCATGTGAATTGATTAGGTACCGCGGAGGAACTGGAACTAGTTTCTGTGTACCTCTGGAAGGATTTCGAACTGTGTGGAGACATAACTGAGGTTATATTTGCTTTAGTTCCGCCGACAATCTCTGATTTGACAGTTGGCTTATATAATATATGGATTTGATCAGAATTGCAAACTGAATCGATTTAGCTATGTCAATCTGTCTGTCCGTCTGTCCGTCTGTGTACACGATCACTGCCGTAATTTTGAAGTAATTGATCTGCCATTTTATTTTATTTCTGTGATATTTTCAATCAGGATAAAATACTGAATACACAAACATATCATCGTCTTTTTTTATCACCAAGGCAACGAAAAAAATAACACATTGGCCAAATACCAATCAAAACACGCTAGAGGGCGCCAGCAATACAATATCGGCCAAAATCGATTTAGTTAGTGTTTTCGACTATTCCGCCCTCCAGTGGTAAAGTGTACAAAAATGACATTGATTGAAATATTTTCCGTTTTCTCGCAAATCTGACGTTACCAGTTAAAACAAATTAAATTAAAAGCCTGTTTAACGTACAAATTGTTAGGTAAAAGACTAAGGTAAAAAAAAATGGGCGTGGTTTTTGCATTCAAACAGAAAAATTCTAGCGATTTTTTGTATGGAGATACGGCGTTTTACCGTTGGACGGCAGTATTTTTACCAATTCATAGCCACAGAATCAGAAATAAAATAGGGTGCAATTTAAAATTTCAATGATTACGTCATTTTCGGATAAACCGGTTCGGTTCGGATTAAACCGGTTCGGATTAAACCGGCATTTTTTGTGTACCTATTGAAATTTTATTCTAAAATTCGAATTCCCGACCCTTCGAAATCACGCCCGTCAAAAAGCATTCCTAAAGCTCACAAAAAAAGTATGCATTCACGAAATAAGCCGAAACACAGTACGCAGCACACTGTTGTAGTACTCAAGAAAATACTCAAATCGTTTTGAGTATTTTACTCAAACTACGCATCTATATTCTGAGTATAATACTCAAATCGTTTTGAGTAGATGCGTACTCTGAGTGAATCTACTCTTACTCAAGTCGGTTTGAGTAAATGTAGTACTCTGAGTAAAATAGTCAAATCAATTTTGCTTAGATGCGTACTTTGAGTAAATCTACTCAAATCGGTTTGAGTATATGTAGTACTCTGAGTAGTATACTCAAATCGATTTGGGTAGATGCGTAGTCTTAGTAAATCTCAAATCGGTTTGAGTAGAGTACTCAAGAGTATTACTTTTACTCAGTACTCAACTCAATACTGAAATTTATGAAATCTACTCAAGTAGTGCCCCACACTGCAACCCATTCGGACTTTGTTTTTTGGCTTTCACCGCCCATTGTTGATTGCAATCTATTATTGCCGTTCAAACAATTTTTTGTTTGCCATTTTTCTTGTTCAACGCGACGATAACATTCAAGTGTCGGATATATTGAAGTGTGCCTCGTCAAGTTCAATCAGTTTTGTTGCGTCGCTCGTGTGTATTGTTGTGATCGCCAAGCCAAGACGGTCGCTGGTGTCAAGGATTAACATACTTTTTTTTTTGTCTGGATATAGTACACACGCAAAGGTCAGTGCTGATTTGATTTAGTTTCGCTGTATTGAATTGCGATTTCTGTTTGTTTATTTCTTAAAACGATGAACAGAATCTGTTCAAAACATGACAGTTAAATCTAAAATAGCCATTGTTTCAATCTTTTTGATAACCCAAAAATCAGAATTCTATCTACTACCATGTGACGTTCTACGTGCAATGACTACAAAAACAGAATATATTAGGAAATATTAATTATGTCCAAAACGATAGATTTTATCATAATTTTATGCTAGGTACTTTCCAAATATGTTAAACAAATCTACATAGTATTTTGGTACTTTTTGGTAAATCAATATTGTGAACAACCTGTATGCATCTAATAAATTTATTAATAGATTTTCATACAAAAGTTAATCACATCCAACGATTTTTTCTTAGTTTTATTTTACTGTTAATCTTAAATTTAGCGAGGAATTAAAAATGTACCGAAATACGGTGTCCCCCAAATGAATAATCCCCTAATTTTAATACTCTAAAATCTTCATGGCCATAGCTATTAGCTATTAGTTTTTCACCATTAAAACTTAAAATTCCTTGTGGAAAAGTTGTTTTATGTAATAGTAGTAAATTATTGATAGTATTTAACCAACATATTACGGTTTAATTACGATTTACAGTGAAAAAACTACAGTTTGTACAAAAAAAAACGTAACGTCAATATCTGTTAACGTTATTTTTAAATAATTTTTTTAACGGATTAATTTTCGATGCTATTTTAAATTACATATTTATCTGTGAAAATCCGTACCTTCCTAAGGACGAAAATGATTACAAAATTGTTAAATAATAAAAATGTTTCTTTTAGTATTTAGTGTGGTTTTTGTTAAATATATTTTTTTAAATTACATAAATGTATTACAATGTTGTCATCATTTACTAATGATTAACTTAGTTCTAACTTATTTTACTAGTGAAATGTTAAATAATAAAAATGGTATCTTTTTTGCTTGTAATCAGTTTAGTTTTTTTTCTGTATAATCTAAATTTTATTTTTAATATGTCCTAAGTATTTTTGAATCGCTTTCTTTTTCGGTGTGTATTTTTCCTACGAATATACTCAGGAACATGCGATTTTTATCGTTCAATTTGTAATTTTAAAGAGTATCAGAACTATTTGTATTTATCAGCGTTTATGCTGATACAGAATATTCATCAAATATATACCAACAGACGTATGTTTTTACATTAAGTAGGGATATTACCGCAGTTGTTGATTAAGATATTTGTGCTAACCATTTTTACAACAACTTTAATTACTTAAGCTATTATCAACAGTTACTAGCAAAATAAATGGAAGTTTGCTAAATTTGAAATACACAGAGAATTTTAAATTAAACACCCTGTATATTTAGCGTGACCACTAACCCAGATTTCCTAAGATGTTTAAGTGTCTAATTTGAATGTGTACCAATGTACCAAAATATCTAAGTGGTATGATGAAATTAAATAACTAAATGTATGCACATATAAAATAATTTCTTCTCTTCGTTCAGCAGCTTTCATAGTCGAACCCTGCAATTTAATCCACGTTATATTCATTGATTGTAGATTTATTGTATAAAATACCTCAGAGATATGTCCTATATCAAAAAAGTACAGAGATAGTGCTTATACCTTAAAAATAATGTAATACCCCTTTGATCGGAAAGGCTCAGTAAAATAAAATAGTGCAAAATGCAAAGATCAAGGTTGGTTTTGTTGACGTTTTCATGGTAAACGTTATCTTAGACAATTTTCTTTATCAATAACCGATAACATTGTGAATATACAGACTTCTACGGCATTGCAATATAAATTATTATATCGCAAATGCCGATTAATTGGTCTGTTTTTAACCTTTTTCCTTATTTTGAATACGGGACTATAGTAGGTACAGCGGATGGACTTTTTGATACCATTTACATAATATGTATGTACATAACTTTCAAACATGAACTGTGACATATGTAGAATAGCCGAAACAATGTGTATTTTTAGATCCACCGTGATTATTGTATCATGTACAGTGGGTTGCAAAATAACAGAAGTGTAAGCAACATCGTGATTACATATTCCTACGCGTACCAACTCCCTGATATCGTTCTGTTAAGTTGCCATGTGATATAAGATGATGAAACTAAGCTACTCAGTTCTCTCGGCTAGTATCGGGAAAATATGCACGCCTAGTAGTCACCGTTAGCCGAGACGCCTTGCTTAGTTCCACCTTAATTGCCTTGGCAACATAACAGGATGATATCAGAAGAGTGGGTCTAATCTAAAAAAATCTGACGTGGCTAGACACATAACTTTATCGCACAATTGTTGATTAATTGTGAACGGATATAGCTGATAGTTGGGCATGGGTTAGTTGGGGCCATGACATCCAGAGGGCAGGGGTTTGAGCAAGATTCATTCATTTATTTATTTATTTATTATATATTTATGCTTGGACTTCGTACCGAGTGCGTGCATAAAAGTATAAGAAAAGTCGCAAACGCTATAATTTGTGAATGATTCTTGCTCAAATACCTGCCCTCTGCATGTCATTGTCACTAAAGTAAATTTGAATTATTAATGGATTTAAATCTATACCAAACGGAGTTTATTTCCCAGGAATGTACCTACTTATCGTATAAATATTATAGGATCCAGTAATAGCCTTTATTAATAGTCTGTATTATAAAAAAATGCTTACCAGTAATAAAACAACTTGGTGGTAAATGCGAATTTGATCTCAATGACGATGATACCTAAGAAGATCTTTCGTTGTCTTTCGTTGACAACTTGCAAGAAATAGCTCCAAATATTCTTCTAACTAGTGAATAACCGTTCATTGTTATTTTTATTTACAAATCTTTCCAATTCTCGTGATTTAACAAAAACGAACAAGAATCAACAGATTGAGCCTACCTAAACTGTAAATACAAAACAAATTCGTAGTGACAATTTACAACACGAGATACTGTCTAAAAGTGTGATTACACTACATTATTTAACTGATTAATGTACATACAAAACGCGTTAATAACAATTTATTTTAATGCTGCATATTAAGCTCTCTATTTGATCTCCATTTTATGCGGTTATTTGATACTTAAAAATTATCAATAAATTGAGATAATTATAATGAGATATACGTTAAGAATCTTGTCATTTCAGATATTAATGTAATGGTCTCTAACGACGCCTTGTACTTTTGATTTTGGAAGATGTCTGTGTGGTCAGCTAATCGTCCGCCGATCCTTAAGGTTGTGCTCAAAATGGGGATAAGAAAGTTTAGCTAATGAGTTAATGTCTTTTAAGAAGATTTGCACCTGTTTAGGTATTTGCATTCGAATTAAGTTAGCGTGACGAAAAACGTTCGCTAATAATACAATAAAATTTAATATTAGATCTGTCCAGTCGAGGTGGCGGGTGTTATGAATATTGGTGTCATAGCCTACTTGCAATTAATTAAAACACACTGATATTCATAGAAATCAGTCACCTGACAGAATTGAGCCGGGTATTTTTTTGTTTTTATTAACTAAGCATCAACGTTCGCTCTAACATTTGCAGAAACTTGTACATTCAGGAGAAATTATGATTGCATTCTCGTTTAAAAGCCACCGTAAGCTGAATCTTCCCCACAAATTGCGCCGAGGTAATACTCTTGTCATTGTCGGCAAAATTTTAGCAAAACCAAGAACAATTATTTAAATCCAAAATAGTTGTTCAGGACATTTAAGCTATGTTTACATTAGGATAGTAAGCGGTAGAGGTAGTAGGTACAGTACGTACTATCCCGCTGCTAGCTTAATGTAAACAAGAAGAACTAGTATGAGTATAGTACTAAAGATAGTAACTGGTAGAGTAAGTAGATAGCACATGTGACTAGTACACTATCCTCTTGCCTTCCCCCACCATACTGCACTGTATTCTACTCCAACTGTAGGTGTAAACAGCGGTGCGCGGTAGAGTAGAAATAGTTGCGCGATAATGGACAATTAAATTGTTTTTAAACAGTTTCTTCTATAAAAAGCAAACATGGCTATCTTGTTTAAATAACATTTTACAAATTAAGTTTTTCATTCTAACATTCTCTATCTGTACTCTACTCTACCAATTATTATTTTGTTTTTGAACGGTTACTCTACCGAACATGGTACAGTGACTTGTATAAATAGTAGGCAAGTGTACTCTACTGCTTACTATCTTAATGTAAACCTGCCTCTAATAAACGACATACTAAAATGTCTAATGCCCGTATTAATAGACGGTACTTGGGTGAAAAGCTCACATAAATCTAGTTTTAAGTTGTGATCAAGGACTGCACGATTCAATAGTCGGTTATTAGGTGGCGCTTGAGTAATACTTGGCCGGTACGTCTCGCACGTGGTTACTTGCCTAAAAAGCAATTTGGCGCGTATTAATAGTGGCCTATCAACGTACGTGAATCGTTACTTAAGTTTATCCGTATAGTCCGAAAATCACTGATCAACACGCGGTCAAGTAGAGAATATGCGATACTTGGCTGATGATGGTCCATAGGTGCCTTGAGTCTGTATTAGCCGGATTTCTGTCACCAAAATTCATACATTGGTTGTTCATGTCAGTGTCATGTCACTGTAGTAAAGATGCCAAAGAACTTTTACGAAGTGTAAAGGTACCAGCGGCGTATACAGGGGGGTGGGTGCGCGCAGGGGGCACCCCCCCCCCCCTTGGCGCGAATTTGTTGGTACGGCGGAGAAGAAAGCGATTGTTATGTTACCGGCTAGGTCTTGTATGTGTGTTTTTATTCGGTTGATTGTAAGAAACAGTTATATGTAAAGTTTTTTTAAGCTTTGCACCAGACTTGATGACACCCATCTCAAGATGTCTCAAGAGATCATGGATAATTTAGAAGATTGGGACGATATTGAAGATTTTGGAGCATATGATAACGAAAAATATTAAATTAACAATATTAAATTAAATTTGCAAGAAATCTAACTTTTATAATAGATTTCTTAGAAAATATTACACTTAATAAAAGTTGGTGGATCTTCTGAAATTAATACCCCAACCATCACATTTTATAATTTATGCACCATATACGAGATACTTTAGAAACTATGAATTTGTGTTAATTTATTTTATGTTAATAATTTAATTTCAATTTTACCAAAACATTTTATTTGGTAATTTTTTTTTTAGATTAGTACTTATATTAAAATTTGAAGTCATATATGATGAAAAATATATTTTTTCTGTGTTTTGTTAATTTTTACTATACGACTATACCTCAATTATTTTTTTTATTTATGAAGATAGACAAATGGATTTTCTATTCTCCAAATTTGATTTGTCCTGCTTTATAACACAGATTCAGTTTCTGAACTACCCCGTATAAGATGCATAAATTGTAAAATTTGGTGGTTTGAGTACCAATTTTACCAAGATTGCACTAACGTTTTCAAAGAATATAACTTTCTGAGAAATTAATAATAAAAGCTCTTTCCATTTGTTACAAACTTACACATGTATACTTACAATGTTATCAAAATCTTATTCTTTATACAATGACTTTAATGACTTTTTATGCAGTTACTCAAGAAACTCCTCTCAAACTGGGTGAAATTGTTTTTTCTTGATTCGTTGTTGTTCTCCATGGCGAAAAGTGGCAAAAGGACACACGAGCGGACGTCAAAAATAACCAACCAAACAAACACCTTGCACGAAACTAACGCATTGCTTTGTTTGGTTATTTTCGATAGGCGGATATTTTGAATACCTTCGGATATGCACCATCTGACGCACACTTCACTCTGCTTAAATCTCGTGCCGTCTGATACGAGATTTCATTGATTGGCCAAGTACTGTTTAGCCAAAGCATTGATCTCCCATGACTATTAATACACGCGTGTCTCAAGTTGCGAATCGATACTTAGTAATCATCACGCAAGTAGAATTTTAAGTATTGATTTCAGTTGGACTATTAATACGGGCCTAAGACACTCCTATGTCTAATCATATTTTTTGTGTAGTGTCTTAACAACCATACTATGTAAGAAATCAACAAATATGACAAGAAAACTGTATTGTTA
The DNA here is from genome assembly GCA_963966075.1 of Aphodius sticticus. Classification (NCBI taxonomy): domain Eukaryota; kingdom Metazoa; phylum Arthropoda; class Insecta; order Coleoptera; family Scarabaeidae; genus Aphodius; species Aphodius sticticus. Next base: position 68,736,839 of record OZ014506.1, read on the forward strand.
TGATCGTAACTGCATTTTTAGGTTGACTTACTTTTTACAATACGTATTACAATTCTGTGGAAATGGCGCTGAAGATAGTACTATCACGATGTTGTATGAAAACTTGCCTTAAATCAATTAATACTCTTTACAATCGCGTATCTCATTTGTTACTTGTTGCTAGTGGATTCATTACTTATCTTTATCATGAAACAAACTATGCAAACTATGATGTAATCATTTTAAATCTACAATAGTTAACGGTCTTCTTATTCTTTTCAGATAAAAAATGCCAGTGGCTGCCGAGAAGGAACCTCTCATTGGCGTCATAGACGCTGGTACTAGGACTGTTAAATTCTGCGTATTTCGTAGTCGAAATACGAAAGAATTGGTTGAACATGCGATAGACATTGTACCTATAACCCCTCAAGAGGGTTGGCATGAACAAAATCCCCAGGAAATATTAATAGCAGTACAACATTGCATATCCGGTGTTGCGCGTAAAATGCCGTCCTTAGGTACTTTTTTCTATTTTCCAAAATGCAAACGTACGTACATTTTCTCTTAATTACTATTTTAGGATATAGAATGTCCGACATCGTAACGATAGGCATAACGAATCAACGTGAAACGACTGTTGTTTGGGATAAGACAACTGGTCAACCTTTATACAATGCCATAGGTATGAGGACAGCACTGCCGAAAAAGCACAGATGACAATATATTTTTGTTTGTTTTAGTTTGGAACGACATTAGAACAGATTCAATCGTAGATGAACTTCTAGGAAAAGTACCGGACAATAACAAGAACCACTTTAAGCAGATTTGCGGCTTACCTATTTCTCCATATTTTAGTGCTTTTAAACTTCAATGGCTTATTCAACACGTATCTGCTGTTCGAAAGGCAATCAAGGCAAAGAACTGTCTGTTCGGCACTATTGATACCTGGCTGCTTTGGGTGAGTCGGAAATTGTGAACATTTTCAAGAACCTCTAGTAACTTTGTATAGAAACGATACATACATTCATACATAGTGATGTATTAAACTTAATAGTATTCGGAAATTTGCAAATTGTTATACAGTATGTCGAATCGAGTTATAAAGAGAGAAAAATTATACTGATTTTTTTCAAACATATCAAAGCATAAATAATTCGTCGGATATGTTCAAACCCCTAACTCGCGTAAAATTTATACTATGACTATGAAAGTTAATAAATAATTCCAGTTTTTATGTAAAAATTTGACTTTCAAGTTCAAATTAAGATATGTAACTATAGAAACCACGTCTTGATATTTCAATTATGATTTCAGTGTTGATTGATAGTTACTATACACGCAAAAAAAATCGTACAGTTAATTTTTACATAATGTAATACTAGGCTTCTTTTTAGTTGTTAACTAGACAGTTGATGCATGTTTCGTACATAAGATTAATGTCAGAATGACAGTGTATAGGTTATAAAAGAGCCATTTACAAAGCTAACAAAGATATGTTCAGAACTGCGTTCAGGAGCAACGCTCCGAGTAGATAGGGAGTAGATGGAGCGCGCTCTAGTTGCTCCACTTCCGTTCAGAAACGCCAAAATTTTAAACAGAGCAGTTACTCGCTGACCTTCAGAAACGACATGACTAAACGCTCGGAGCGCGCTCGATTATACCATGTTCAGATTTAGTACAAGGGGACGAAAAGTGATTTATGGGTTATGTTTTCTGGTTTTAGCATCGAGCTTATATGACTAGAGGGAGCGTGACAGGCTTTGTCTGTGGCCAAAGATAATAAGGTCGAAAGTCGTATATTTTCTCGTTCCCAATGTAACGCACCAATGAGCGGTCAGATTAAACTGGCGGCTATATGTCAAATTTGAATTTGGTAGTCGCGTATGGCGTGAAAGGTAACCTCACAAAATAAAAATCCTTTTCTGTTTTTGAATGTACATACATTTGTAGTACCTGTTATAATTGTGACATTTGTTAAAAAAGCAATTAAACCATCCAAGAGCAATTAATTCGCTATTCCAGTTCTCTGCAAAAATCTTTTTGAGTGACGTTTGTTCAACTTTTATATAGTAACAACAGAATCCATTTTTTTATAGGTTTGGACAAAATTAATTCTCGCGTGTAAGATTTTATTTGTTTCTGTATAGCTTGACCAGGGAGTAGTTGCATCGAGAGCGTTGCGCAGTACTCACGTCACGTACTCATTATATTTACGCTCTGCGCACCGCTGTCGAGTCAAGTTCAAGTTGGTTGTACTATACATGATTTGTTTATTTTCTTTAATAGGAATATGGGTAATAAACTACAAGCAAAATACAACTTATAATAGGAAAATATTTTATTTGAACATAATTTAACTACTGGTTTTTAAACAAAATGGTCTTGGTGTAAGAACTTCGAACTCTTTTTTCTGATTCTAATAACATGGTTTTACACAAATAATGCTCCATTAATGTTGATAATTGCACACTTTTTGTCTTAATCGCATGTTGTAACGAGACAATTGGCGAATTCGAGCAATTTTCTTGCTTATGGTAGTTCTTGCTAATGCTAAAACTGCCCGTGCTTGAGGAGACGAAGATAAGTCTGAAGTATGTACGTCACCCATATATCGAGGATTGTACCTACAATAAAATAACGTTAAAATATACCTAAAACAAAGTAACATATTACATAAATTTTCTCCTTTTTCTTGGCAGTGCTGAAGGATGTTCCGTTGGTGTTGCGCTGTGTGGCACTTTCAAAGCTCGTAGCCGCGGCAGCGATTGTTGACTCTGTGTGTCCACTAGTGTCTGCTACAACTGCATCGCTCATACTATCTGTGTCCGTATTTTCATTTGGTAGATCACTCGTAACAAAAATACTTGGCACCGCACTATGGGAGAGTTATGGTCTTCCGTCTTTTCCCAGTTTATAATCGCTATTAGAAAAGTGTCTTGAACACAACACAGTTGTTTTAAAACCCCGACTTTTTATAGGTATAGCTTCAATCCGAGCTTGTTTTGAGTCTTGAACTGTTGGAAATCTACGAGAAGGTATATGTTATAATTTAATATTACTGTATTGCGGTAATAAAGGTCATACCTGTGACACGTTATATTTTTTGATGCTGCCTTTTTACAAAAGCAGCAGTTTCGCCCCATTGTTACCTCTTAACCATCCAAGGTACCAACTACATGCAGTCATGCATCTACATAGGTAAACAAATTCATAAATCATAACCTCGATGTAAACATATGTTCAAAATAATGGCGGTATCTAGCATCTGTGCGCATGCGCGAACAATGTGCACGAGAATCTACACGAAATTCGACCTTATTGACAAGGTATGTTGGGCCAAAAGAAGCCAATGCATTGGGATAGGCCGTACTCCGTCTAGTTATAGATGGTCTAAGAGCCTTTTCAGACGAGGACGGCGACGGCACGGTTTTCGCCGTCCACTGCCGTTGTGTAGCTTACACACAGGCACGGATTGCAAACGGCGCGGCGACGGCTGCAGCTGGCGCCATATATGATATATACACAGTCATATACAGTGTGCAGAGTTCAGCGGCGGTTTAGCACTATCTCATTCGCCATGGAGCGTACACGTATTATTGCGTTATTTCTAAGTTGATCAGACGTCCCGCGGAGTTTTCAAAATGTCCCGCTTTTTAGAAAATTTTTACTATACTTGTTGGAGCGGTTCTTATTTGATCTAAACATTCTTCTTTAAATTGTTTGCCGAAAGGCAGTAACAGAATATCTTTATAATTTTCATAATTAATTTAATCAGGATATAAAAATAAAAATTATTTTAAAATTTTTTCCGTAATCGTCTAAAAAATAGTGATTTTTGTACAGAGAAAAATATGAATATTAGGTAACTTGCATATACCGCAATAGTTAACCTAATATAATATTGATTAATTTGTGAACAAGACCTTCAGTTAAAACTACAAAAGCAACTGTAACTTATTCCACTGTTACAATAACTGTTACAATTAATCCCGAATATCCACGTGTCTGCCGACGATCCGGCTTCGCGATGTTTGTATTTCTTACAAAACGTGTCACTTCATTGACAACTTATATTACGTATATACGCTCAAGGCAAAAAATTGAATGGTAAATATATCCATAAATCTTCTAAAGTTCTGTGACCGCGGCGAAATTAATAAACAAAATAAACTGAAATAAAAGTAGAGGATGGATAAATAAATATAAGCAGTGGATGATATTCCGAACATGTCTACAAATAATATTTTGTTCCGCGTTCACGAAACTTTCAAGTCAAATACCTCGAAAACAAAGGCAAGCAAATGAAGTTATTTTGCATTTTATCAGATTTATATTATTATCTTTTATTACTTTATTATACTGAGTATGTGCCTACATTTTAGTAAGACCTCCTTTATTGTATGATCAATGCCACTAAGTATGATTGACCTACACATACACATACTACTGGATTTTCATAATAAACTTACGCACAAAGTCCCATTTTGATAATTTTATGTTCAATTTAAGCCTCTATTTGAACAACATTATTGGAAATAGTGTTTAGAAATACTAGAGGGCATTAAATAGGAAATTATAATCTCTTTCGTCGTTGCATGAACACACGGTATATGAAACGTCAAAGGCATTGCGCAGATTACAGATTTAGAGAACCCACGCACATTGCCTGTGCAAAAAAACACGCGCCGTCCGAAAACCGCACGGCGCGTGTGGACGCTACCATTTAACTCAATGCACTACCGAGCGGACCGTCGCCGTACGAAAACCGTGGCTTCGGTGGTGAGGCACGGCGACCAGACGGACGACGGCGACGGCGCGGTACGTGTGAAAGGCTCCATTTAATCTCATACACTTCGACCCGTCGACGGCGAAAACCGTGCCGTCGCCGTCCTCGTCTGAAAAGGCTCTAAGGGTTTTAGGCAGGTTTTAGGACAGGTGTCATCCAGGTGGTTGACTGACGATGTCAGCACCGATTGTAAGTTGACGCATGGTGACGTGACGATAAGTGAAACCATTATTTTAATTGTTCTTGAAATATAAGAAAAAGTGTTAATAATGCATAGTTTTAATATCATTCTATATAGTTTGGAATGGCTTCTTGTAAGCGTTTTTCACAGGGTTCGGAAACATTCACTCCCGTTCGTACGCCAACGAGAACGTGAACGTTTCAATATTCTCTGATGAGTTCTCGTTCGCGAACGAGAAGCATAAAACAAGTCCAGACCGTTCGCGTTCGCGTGTGTTAGGTAGACAAAATTTCCGCTGTTGTTCGTACGTGTGTGTATTGGTGAATCACACAGCGTGCGTTCATATATGTACCTATAAGTTGCATCGATACGTTCGCGAACGTTCACTGCTGTCGTTCGCGTTCATAGGTGAATGTAAGTGCTGCGTCAAACATTCGAGGAAAGTTGGTGTGGTTCTATTCTATCTTCTATGCGTTTCGGATTTAGAAAGAAACTTGCGGGAGATTATCAGAAATTGTTCAGGACTCCCAAAGGATCACATCCACAACCACTATTTTTTTTCACAGCCCCCACAGCCCTCACAGCCTCCCCTGCAGTACCCTAAAAATGAGGCGAAATTTTCCCCAAATTTACAATTTTACAAAGTTACGTGATTTATTATTTTTTGCAGAAACTACTATTATTGACTTATTGACATGTTTTTGTCATTTATTAACTAATTTAGAATTGTTTAAACAATTACCATTTGTTTAAACAAAAATATGCGATGTTACAAATATATTTTTCCATTTTTGCAGAAAGTATTAAATTATTGGTTTTTTTGTCATTTATTAACTAATTAGCAATTGTTTAACAAATACCATTTGTTTAAACAAATATATACAATGTTGCGGACATATTTTTTAAAGGAAATTATTATTAGGTTATTGGCATTTTTTGTCATTAACAATTTGCCACTAGCTTACAAAAATATACAATATTACGGACAAGTTTTCCTTTTTTGGAGAAGTTATTATTAGATTATTCTTCTTTGTCGTTAATTAACTTCTTTGCAATTGGTTGCGTTTACACAGTGCTCTCCCATCTGAGCTACCGAGGCTCAGATGGGAGAGCATTGTGCTACAAACACAAAGGTCCCTGGTTCGAATTCAGGTTGTGGCTGTAATATTTGATTATTTAACAAATTGCATCCCGCCTGGATATCACCATCTTAGATACATTGAATATTTCATCATTACGGTAGTATGTCCGTATGATACGGTATGTCCGTATATTAATTTCTAGTTAATTTAAAATTGTTTAAACAATTACCATTTGTTTAAACAATAATATACGATGTTACGAACATATTTTTCCATTTTTTGCAAAAATTACTAAATTATTATTTTCTTTAGTCATTTATTAACTAATTAGCAATTGTTTAAACAATTACCATTTGTTTCAAACAAAAATATTTGATGTTACGCACATATTTTTCCAATTGTGTAGAAATGATTAGATTATTGGCTGTTTTGTCATTTATTAATTGTTTAAACAAATACCATTTATGTAAACAAATTTATACATTGTAATGGACATAATTTTCTACAGTTGCATAAATTATTACTAGATTATTGGCATTTTTTTAATATTTATTAACTAATTTGTAATTGTTTAAACAATGTGAAAAAAATAGTGGTTGTGGATTTGATCCTTGGGGAGTTCTGAACAATTTCTGATAATCTCCCGCAACTTCTTTTATAAATCTGAAACGCATGGAAGCTAGAATAGAACCACACCAACTTTCCGCGAATGTTTGACGCAGCACATTCACCTATGAACGCGAACGACAGCAGTGACCGTTCGCGAACGTATCGATGCAACTTATAGCTGCATATATGAACGCACGCTGTGTGACTCACCAATACACACGCGTACGAACAACAGCAGAAATTTTTGCTACTTAACATACGTGAACGCGAACGATCTGGACTTGTTTTATGCTTCTCGTTCGCGAACGAGAACGCATCAGAGAATATTGAAACGTTCACGTTCACGTGTAAAATCATAAATGTACGTACGCGAACGTTCATAAATGAATATTTCCGAACCCTGGTTTTTAACACATTTTGATTACAGATCTAAGTATGGAACAAATAGGAAGTTCAGGAACAAACTAGAAAGAGTAGTTTTTTTTATTTGTGATTGAAATCCTCAACATTTCCATATCATTTTAATCATTTTAATTTACAAAAGGGTTACACCCGATAATTCTAGAAGAACCAGAATGATGTTTTGGATCTATTTTCGAGACACATTGTGGAGTAACTAAATAATTTAGCGCGAACCATATCACTATTTAGTATTTTATATTTTTTTGTCAATAAAGTATTTTTTGCAGATACACAATTTTAAGTCAACCTTTGAAATTTGAAAAGCGGTTAAACCTTATAGCACTTATTTATTGACAGTATTATATAATTATTTTTAATCCTACCAATTTAATTAAACATAATGACCAGCAATTAATAGATAAACCTATGACTAGACAATTCCATTTTGATTAGTGAAACTTGAAAACGTAATGTTGTAAATTATTTATTCACTGAATTTAACGCTAATAAGGCCCCAGCCATACGCTCTTATACATATTTTTACTTCTTGGCGGACCGATGACTGATTAAGGTTTTGAAAATGACAGCTAAGTCAGGATTGTCAGGATTTGTACGGTCCCAAACCGTTCAGGAACCAGAAATGTCATAGCGCGATCTGACAGCAAAAATAGGACAAACGCTCCGGACTAAACGCTCCAATACGCTCCATGTTCCTGAACGCTCCTCAGTATATTTGGTTGCATATGTGGTGTAAGACTTTTTTTTGGCGCGCATTGTTCAAATCAAATTCAAATAGAACTAAATAATTGATTTAAATATTAATATAAATGTACGTAATAACACAGTATGTAAGTAATAAATAATAATTTATTTGCAAGTGAACAACTTGAAATGAATCACCTCCTAATTTGGTACACATTTGAAAATGAGTTCTAAATTCTTTATAAGAATTTTGAATTTCCAGTGGTAATGATTCTATAGCATTCATTACTTTTAGCTTTAGTAATTCTTCATCGTCTTGTAATGGTTCACTGCAAACAATTTGTTTCAATCGTCCCCAAAAATAAAAATCTATAATGGGTTGATGTCACTGGCATAAGATGCGAGTTATATTAGGGTTGTTACGGAAGTGACCTTTGCGGAAGCCGATGCTGATGCGAATGATAAATGATAAAAAGATAAAAATGATAAAAGAAACATGAAAATAATATCAAAATGCAACAAAGCGAAACAAAAAATATTTTATTAAAAAACACAAATACAATATTTGGTCTACATTGCAATAAAACAAAACAATCGTCCCAAAAATCTTCCTCAACCACACTAAAATGGGAAGTTCAAGAAAATACGAAATTAAATTACAGGAAAATATATTCATTGCATCCATCTGTTTACAAATGATATCTACTTACAAAGGACTCTCCCACTCGCTGTATAAGGCCCGCTTGGCGTTTCTTTGCTGCTAATTGTCTGTCTCGCGAAAACACAAGATTTCAACAAAATCAACATCAAGAGCATCCTGCCGGCGTTGTTTGTGAGTGGTTACTTTATTGCGCATCCGGCATATCCAAAAAGCTGCATTCACCAGATCTGAACCCAATTGAGAACTGTTCGCAATATTTGACAAGAAAAATTGCGAGGCAGGCTATTAGCAGCAAAAAGACGCTGACCGGGCCTTGTAACGAGTGGATGTAACGCCGTTTACAAGTAGTTCTTGAATCCAATGAATGTCGAACTAAATCTCTATAAAGAACGACTTTTTACTACGCTTATATAAACTTCACTAGTTGTTTGTTTGTTTGTTACGTTCAGATCTATATTAAAATATTTCGAAAATTTTCTATAATTTGAAAAATTTGTCCAATCGAGTATTAAAATATTTTTATATTTTTCACAAAATTTTCTCTTCATAAAAGTTTCTGGATTGTCATATATATATATATATATATATATGTTCGTTTACATTCACTTAACGTAGAAAAACATAACGTAAGGTACGGATTTGTTCACTTAACTTCAACTTTACAGAATCCGTGTGCTAAGTGCACCAATTACAGGTTCTCGATTTTTACACTTCGGATGATGGTGACAGTAACATAACCTAAAAATTAACTCGTGCGACATTAACTTTGTTGTATTTTTGTTGTTTTGCAATATTTTTAGCTCATTTCACGGATTATAAACATGGATGATGGAACCTTGATGCAGTTTGTGTGTACATAAACATATTTTTATGATAATATAGATTTCAAATTGTGTCACTGTCAAATGCGCCTGTCAAGCACCCAACGTAAGTGAATGTAAATGGAACCGTTCATTTCGTACGTTAACGGTCGGCAACCGATTAAGCTGACCACACAGAAATCATGTAAAATAAAAAAGTACAAGGCGGTCGTAAGAGACAATTAAATTAATATCTGAATTGGCAAGATTGTTAATGAATATCTCATTTCAATTATCTCTATTTATTGATGATTTTTAAGTATCAAATAACCGCATAAAATAGATACAATGGAGATAAAATAGAGATTTTAACAACCATGCTCTCCTAAACTGAATGGTATATACAACCATACTAAAATAAATTGTAATTAACGCGTCTTGTACTTTAATCACATAAATAATGTACTGTAATCCTGCTTGTTGACACTTGGCGCCATCTCGTCGTGCAAATTTTCACTACAAATTGGTTCTGTATTTACAGTTTAGATAGGTTCTTTCTGTTGTGATCTTGTTCGTTTTTGTTTCATTACGTGAATACAAAAGATTTGGGAATAACAATTACAATGAACGATAAAAAGTGAAGATAATCGTTTCAAGGTCGCCGTGGATAGTGCAGTTGCTAGTATATTACCAACTTCTTAAAAACGCGTTTTTTTCGTTTCGTACCGACCCTTAAGCCTACGTTTAGGTAGACGGAAACCGCGCGGATCTTCTTTGTCGGCATCGACCGCTGCCTGTTGCCGACAAAGGAACCGCGCGGATATCCGCGCGGTTTCCGTCGACCTAAACGTAGGCTAAGGATAATTTTTCGTACGGTAAGTTAAGTTAAGTGGATGTAAACGATACTGAACGATACTTAACTACTACTTCCAATTTCTTCTCGCATTGACGTCACTTGTAGGTGTAGTCGATGCGCGTAAGCATACCGGTTTCTGTGACCTTGGTTACTTGACTATTGATTACATAAATAAGAGTTGGGTTCTTTGGTTACATATCTTGAATTGAATTTGAAAAGAACTCCAGTTTGGCATTCAAATTGGAATTATTAATTAACTTCTAAAGTTAGACTATAAATTTAGTGCGATTTAGGCCCGCTCCTACCAACTCTCAGACATCTGTCTGTTAGCTTGTCAAGGGAATTAAGGTGAAAGTTAGCAACGACTACTGTCGGCTAGTCGCGATCGGTGGAGCGTTACCACGCGTATATATTTTCATGATACCAGACGGTAAAGATAGTTTGCTAATTTTCACTTTAGTTCCCAGCAACTTAACAGGCTGATTACAGAGAGTCGGTGGAAGTGGGCCTTAGAAGTTTGAACATATCCCACGAATTATTTATTTGGAGATATGTTACAAAAATCAGTAATAATAATTTGTAATTATTTTCTTCGTTTTTGTAACTCAATCTGGGGACAAACTCTATACAACATGAGAATAAGTTTTAATTAATTAATTTTATTAAGTTCCTAATATAATATTATTTCTTCAGAACATTTCAGGAGGGACAAAGGGTGGTATTCATGTAACAGATGTAACAAACGCATCAAGAACTTTCCTTATGAACATCGAGACACTTCATTGGGATCCTCTTCTTTTACACACATTTTCTCTAAATGCCGATATTTTACCAGAGATTAGATCCAGTTCAGAAATATATGGCTCCGTGGATTTCGCAAGTCCTTTGGATGGAACCCCTATCTCTGGAGTAAGATATATTTCTATAAATGCTTGGACTTATTTATCAAAAAAATCTAGATTTTAGGCAATCAACAATCTGCATTAGTTGGGCAAAACTGCTTTAAAGAAGGACAGGCAAAGAACACGTACCGCAGCGGTTGTTTTCTGCTATATAACACCGGTACAACTGTAAGCATCTCCCGTAAAACAGTTTATTGTTAGATTAATTCTTTTAATGAATTTTTCTAGAAAGTACAGTCTACTCATGGTTTGGTAACTACAGTAGCATACAAATTTGGAAATAATCCACCAGTATATGCCTTGGAAGGTACCATTTTTATACCAAAGTAGGTATCTTTGACCATACTATAAATTTGTGTTTTAACAGGTAGTGTTGCTGTGGCTGGAGCAGCAATGAATTGGCTTAGGGATAATATGGGTTTAATTGGAGATGTATCACATGATACAGAGTCATTAGCTCATGAAGTCCTCAATACCGGAGATGTATACTTTGTTCCAGCTTTCAACGGACTGTATGCCCCCTATTGGCGAAAAGATGCTAGAGGGTGTGTAAGTTTTCATCTTTATTATTTTTAAGTGTGTATTTGGAAATTTTTTTAATCAAAAATATTTAATGTGGGGGTGTCAATATTCTCAAACAATAACAAGTGACTTGTTGCTCAGTAAAAAAGATGCTTGCATTGTAGACTTGTAAGAATACATATTAACAATTCATGACCAAGTAAAAATCACTACAAGGTTGCGTACGTATTGCGTTCGTTGAGCATTTGTATTCTGTACAGTCTTCTGCACTCTCGCGTAGTGTATACTGTAGACTATATAATGGATAACTAATGTGTTATATGTAAGTGTACTAGAAGCTTGATTTGATACATTTAGGCACTTTTATGGCTTTAAAGTCTTAAGGTGATTTATACAATTTTTGCCCTGCAAGCCATCGACAAGGCGATGAAAGTGCGGCATGAGATAGAGCTATTCAAACTAAACAGGGGACGTGCAGACACTCTAATCTAATAGTACACGTCAGCTGCTACTAAATGGAACAGGATAACTAGGCGTGTACTTGTGACGCCGAAAATACGTCGTCACTAGCAATAAAGTGGGGGACATTGTTTGTTTTACTGCCGAGGTGTGCGGATAGGATCTAGCGATCCCCGCGTGGTACATACGTCTGATAATACGTTTCTTACGAGTTACGCAATCTTTACTTATGCCATGAACCAAATAAATAATATAAAATAAATGATCGAACAAACAGGCGGTAACCCACTCCTAATATTTTGCTTTTCATTTTTTTTTCATTTAATTACACAATCTTATTGTTGATGGTAACAGTCGAAATGAAAAGTAACAGAACAATAGCGTTTTGCCTTCTTTTATAGCACCTACCCCGTCTATAAATATAATTATAGTGCCGGCATTCGTATTCCACGGTAACATACATTTTTTGAGTTTTAGGATAGTAGGTACGCATAGAGACGTAAATCCCATATTTTTTGTATCACAGTTTCGGCGCTATGAACTACGAAAAACCTCGAGCCGTCAAAGTCAACCATCCTTTGTTGCATTTAGAATCGTCGGTCTCCTTTTGTCGGATTTCTTATATCGACCAACCAAGAAACAACAAACCTGAAACCTATTTATCAATTTTTCACAAATTGAATATATTATTGACTATACAGTATACATATTTGTATATTGTATTTATTATTGATATTTCATATTTGCGTGGTGACAGAGATTATATTTTTGTTCATGTAAATCGGTGAGGATTGAATTTTGTGAATTCATCGTAATAAACGTTTAGGGTGATGAATCTGGAGCAAATAATTTATGAAATGCCCATGCAAGAAGAGAAGCAAATTTCCGAAATCAAATCGAACCACTTTTTGTATCGGGGTACAAAATAGTGGATATAATTTCATTTATAACTTATGAGCAAAATTTAAAATGTACATAGTTTTTAATGAGCACAAAAGGTTTTTTAAAAGTTTCTTACATGCATGAAGAATGTCTCTATTCACAATTATTTCTATTCAATTTCTTTTTACTTTTTCATACGCAGTATGATAAAGTATTATTATCGTGCTGAAAAAAAAATTGAGATTTTAGCGGAAATATGTCTTATTGGGTCCCCTGAACATATTTGACCAAGGTACAAAAAAATGTCTGTGTGTGTGTATGTGTGTGTGTATGTGTGTGTGTATGTGTGTATGTGTGTATGTGTGTACGTGTGTACCCGTTTTTGTGGCGACGATTCCGGAAAAACTACGAAAGGTATGAGGACGAAAGTTCATATTTAGAAGTTTCATGACCAAACTTAGAGCTGAAAAGCTTTCTGTTGAAAAGGGTCCAAAGGAACTGGAGGTTTAGTCTTGGCATTTTTGAAAGATTTTGCAAATAAGCCGCCATTTCTGGAATTTCGTCGAAATAGTTAAATAATAAATTATAGTAGAGGAAATTCTGAATAATTTATGAATTTTTTTGGTACAATCAATAGTTTAGCTGCATGAGCAAATTCTATTTCATCGAGATCGGTCGTACTGCATTAAAATTAGTAGCCAGGATATGTCAGATATTTTGATTCTAATGCCAGTAGGTAGTGTCAAACGTTAATGTTTTGACAATACCTTCTGTCAATATAAGCTGCGTTCGGATATTGTACACCGTTACACTTTTTACACCCAATACCTACACGTAAGTGACATTTGGACGGTGTACCCGCCGGTGTCAACGGAGTACAATATCCGAACGCAGGTTTAATCGACATATCTGTCTAGTTCTACTAGTTTTATTTTAATGCAGACAGCCGATCTCGCAAATAGAATCTCATGCAGCTAAACTATTAATTTTATATATATATATATATATATATATATATATATATATATATATATATATATATATATATATATATATATATATATATTTGTACAAATTATTATGTAACTGAACGTAAAACCATACTATAAATGAATGGGAATTTGATTAATATGGAAAACTTGAATTAAAAAGATTTTTTTAAAATAATGTTTCAGAATAATTTGTGGTCTGACCGCATTCACAACAAAGAAGCACATAATTCGAGCAGCTCTTGAAGCTGTCTGCTTCCAAACAAGAGATATCCTAGAAGCAATGGATAAAGATTGTGGAATCCCATTATCGAAATTGCATGTAGATGGCCGGATGACGACGAATAATCTGCTGATGCAGTTACAGGTACTTTACTGGGCAGCTTATAACTGAGTTAGTTTTACTTAAATTTTATTTTTGATAGGCTGACATTAGTGGAATCCCAGTGTTCCGATCTCAATCTCAGGACATTACTGGTCTTGGGGCGGCTATGGCAGCTGGAAGTGCAGAAGGAATAGATCTTTGGGACCTCAACGAAGAAGATAGAGATACAGTTCCTAATGACACCTTCTTGCCTACCACAACTGAAGATGGTAAGGAAATTTCCAGATTGTTCAAATTCTAAATGTGTAAATGAAATAAATTGGGTGATAATTGCAATATTGCAATTTTAGCATAAATTAAAATGTATATAATTTTTGTTTCCTTCATGTATGTTAATTTAATCTAATAACTGATAATTTGTTTGGTCCTGATTTACATACAGTATATAAAAATAAAGATGTTTCGTCATGATAGAAATCTACAATCAGAAATGACAATTCTGACATTTTGGAGGATATGATGATATGATTATCCGCCAAACCAGGGCTGTGGAGTCGGAGTCGTGGAGTCGGAGTCGGAGTTCAGACAAATTTCAGAGGAGTCGGAGTCGGAAAAAATGTACCGACTCCGACTCCGGGTCCATGTTTAAATAATGTAGAAAAGACATGCGAGATGGCCGTTGCTTCAATAGATAGTAAACGATTAACTAAACATATTATTAGGACTTTTACAAAGTAAATATAATTTAACTACAAAACACACAGGTCGGTGGTGAGTGATTATTAGCAAAATGTTTATTGTGTCGCTTACCGCGTCGCATATATAGTTTATGTATTTCCAATTTCCAACAACCAACTTCAATATGCTAATTATGATAGCTCGATCATCTACAAATAAAAAAATCGGACTTCAATGCATACTTATAGACGAATTAGAACTTTCCAAAGTGCAGCGTCAACGTGTGGTTTTCCTTATTCATCAAAATTACCAGAATTTACTCCTATTCGTTCGGCCACAAAGCGCAGCTGACCAATTCATTAAATATTGCAAAAAGTATTTTAATGATATTACCTTGCAATTTTAAAAAGAAAAAATAGTTTCCTACAGCTTTTGTACCAGAAGAAACAATGTTATGGAATCACAGTCGTATTATTATCTGAATGTTTGTAAAAGATAATGCTTTACTAGTAAAACTTTGCAATTTTAGCTTTAATGTTTGATAACTTTAAAGGTTTAACCGAAATTCATTCTTTTTTTCGGCACATGAACAAATTTATCAAAAGTATCACCCTTGATTATACAATATTATGGGACAATCAAGAGT
This sequence comes from Aphodius sticticus, assembly GCA_963966075.1. NCBI lineage: Eukaryota > Metazoa > Arthropoda > Insecta > Coleoptera > Scarabaeidae > Aphodius > Aphodius sticticus. Next base: position 68,752,300 of record OZ014506.1, read on the forward strand.
ATCACATCTCTTTGTATTTAACAAAATATGTAGAGATTTTAAATTGTTACTGATTCTGTCGAGTGTAGGTTACTGATTTTAAGATTATTGGTGCCTATGTGGTAGTCTTCTTGCGATCAACTAAACAACACCGATATTCGCAGATTTCGTCACCTACACTTGACAGAATTGAGCCAGATATATTTTTTATTATTAGCAAAGGTACAAACTTCACTCTAACGTAATTTTTAATGCATAAACTTAAACATGCATAATATATGTATAATAGCCGATTAAAAATTATAACTGCATTTCCGATTTAAAGTCTAAAATTAGTTGAATGTAGGAATATCCATGTATGCAAGGCATACTCGTTGCAGCCAGAATTGTGACGTCATTACCACTAACAGAAGTAAGAGTTAGATTATTTTCATTTTATTTTGCACTAAATTTTGTATTCATTGAAATGAATTTTACTTTGTACTATACAGTGGTTTGTCATTGCTTTTGTTATTATTACAGATAGAACATCGGTTCAAGTGACAAACTAGTTCAGAATTATGTGCTCTCTTATGTGAAAACAGTTGAAAACAAGTGCCCTTTTTAAATATGGCCATAATTTTGTGGTTCGATCAACAGGCCTTTTTGACTTTATTTAAAATTACCTTATGTCAGATTTAATTTTTTTGCCATTAGATTGGCTGGAAACAAATAAAATTTTGCCGGAGTCGGAGTTGGAGTCGGAGTCGGACTACCAAAATTATCTGGAGTCGGAGTCGACAGTTTTTTTACCGACTCCACAGCCCTGCGCCAAACAGCCGCAAACAGCGTTTGCGTTGGCAAACGAAATAATACCGCGTTCCTAGACAAACTGTTTACGTTTGCAAACGCAAAGAGTTTATATTTGCAGTTGGCGCCTGGTAAACGGCATACAAACGTTTTTCTATTGACACATAACCAAAGAACAGTTTGAGATAGAACTTGAAAATCTGACATTTTGGAGGTTATGATTATACGTGAAACAGCGTTTGCGTTTGCAAACGAAATAATTTTACGTTTGCTAAAATGACGATAGTTGACCAAACGCATTTATAGTTGCTGGCGCGTTCAGAAGGAGTGTTGCAAACGTTTGCTCTATGTTTGACGTTTGCTCAACGGTTGCAAACGTTGAACGCGCCACCAACATTGGCCGCGTTCACCAGACAAACTATTTACATTTGCTAACGCAATCGATTTATGTTTGCAGTTGGTGCCTGGTGAACGGCCTACAAACGTTTCTCGACTGATGCATAACCAAAGAACATTTAGTGACGGAACTTGATGTAGGTTGAAAAGTGAATTTTGCTTTGAATGTTTTTGTGGATGACGATAATTTCCACGTATAGTTTCTTTCACGACAAGTGGCAGTAAGCCGCTGACATAACGCGCAAACGTTCCTATACATACGCATTGACGTGTGTTAGAATGAAATAGCAATCGTCTTTATTTCATTCTAATGGTATCGTCCATTAAAGCTACGTTTACATTAGGATAGTAAGCAGTAGAGTTAGTAGGTAGAGTAAGTACTATCCCGCTACTAGCTTAATGTAAACAAGAAGAACTAGTATGAGTAGAGTACTAAAGATAGTAACTGGTAGAGTAGAGTAGATAGCACATGTGACTAGTACACTATCCACTTGCCTTCCCCCACCATAGTCCGCACTCTACTCTACTTCAACTCTACCGGTGTAAACAGCGGTGCGCGGTAGAGTAGAAATATTTGCGGGTTAATTTCTTTTTAAACCGTTTGTTCTATAAAAGCTTGACATGAAATCGTGTTTAAGGAACATTCTACAAATAAAATTTTTCATTCAAACATTCTCTATCTGTACTCTACTCTACCAATTATTATTTTGTGTGTAAACCGTTACTCTACCAAACACGGTAGAGTAGAGTGACTTGGATAAATAGTAGGCAAGTGTACTCTACTACTTACGCCCGGTTGTACCAACTCTGATGACCGTCCAATCACGTTGATCATTGGTCAGCGGAGCATTTTTCGTTGTACCAACCTTGATCAGAGGTTGATTGGTCCGTAACCACGCTGCAAGTTGACCGCCGTATATTGGCCGGTGATCGTTTGATCAAGACTGGCGCGCAGACGCATGGCAGGCGCTTGAGTGACGCTAACCTATAATTGTTTGTGTTTACATCTAGTATTGACATCAGCGAACAAATCTCTGGGATTAATTTTGGTAAGTACTAGAAAAATAAGTGTATGTAGTATTTATAATATCAGTTTCGTATACATTTATCATTATCTACAGTTCTTATTTTTTGTTTGCATTTTTTGGGCTGCATATTTTCAATTAATTTGCTTGTAGATCCAGTACGAAGGGACTTTCTTGGGGCCGTGACCGATAATAAAGATTAACTGGTGGACATGGTGCAGCATCCACGACTGCGGCCAGTTTTGAGAGACTGGCCCAATCACTTTTAACAGTGGAACGAGATGTCGAGTTTTGGAGGAGGTTCAGATTATCTAAAAATCCAGGTGGTGAAGTGGCTGAAAATTACAGAAACCTCAAAAGGTTATTTTCTTTGAATGTCCAGGTGATCCGTAGCACGCTAAATCTTTGAAACATAATTTGCCGATAGCCAGTTAGCTGATAGACAGCTATCGTGACCAGATGCAAATATTTTCTGAAATTCCCAAGTGAAAGCAGAGCTTGAAAATGGAGATTTTTAAAACTATTATAGTGGATATGGTGTTAAACCCTATCCCATGACGGAAATCCATTTACAGGACACCAACGATTCCTTAATTCGAACGAGACACGTGGTAGCCGGTTTCTTTTGGTGTCTCGCCCATTTTATCCTTGACGATTTAATTGTATGTCCATAAAATGGATGGAATTGTGATTGTCACAGCTGTCCTACACACCATCGCCTGCGACATGCACGATCAGCAACCAGAAGTGGACGATGATATCACAATTTTAATTTTGCCACTTATTATCGATGATCATGTTAACATTGATAACCAGAGCGACGTTGCAATTAGAAATATGTTAATTGAAGAATATTTAAAGATTTTTTGATAACTAATGCTGTATAGTTTTGGTTAAATAAATAATTTACTATAAACTTTTATTTACACCCTTATTTCTACATTTTCCGTAAAGATTAATTAAGTAGGCTTAGTTTATCACTTTGAAAATGGGTAGGGTAAGTATTCATTTCAGTTTAGAACTAAAATTCTATTTATATTGACATAAATAGGCACCAATTGATTTCAAGTTGAGAATATCAATGATAAACAAATTTCCAATGTAAAAAATAATAAACAAAATGTTTATAAATAAATATCTGTTATAGTAGAAAGTAACTTAATATCTGCTATAATAAATATTGTATTATAATATCTACAATGGCCTATTTTAAAGTTTCAACAGTTCAGCGTGATATTTATATGTTTACTACCACTTTATTTGCTGTGTTAGTTTGGTTGCGGACTTTTCACGTAGTTTCTATTAAATGTACTGGCTTCTGGTAGACGAGTACTGCCAACCGCGCCAAATCATCTGATCGGCTAACCGGCACCCGACCGGGCTTTGTACAACGCATCGCGTCTTGATCATCGGTCACCTTTGATCAACCGGTCTGCTGATCAGACGGTTTGCGAGTGGTGGTACAACCGGGCGTTACTATCTTAATGTAAACGTGCCGTTAGCATTAGAATTGACAAAACCCATCTATCATGAAGTCGTATTTATTAATGATAGAAATCTATCTATTAATAGAAATCTGACATTTTGGAGGTTATCATGTATACGTCAAACAGGTGTCAAACAGCGTTTGCAAAACAGCGTTTGCGTTTGCAAACGAAACAATTTTACGTTTGATAAAATGGCGACCGTTGACCAAACGCGTTTATAGTTGGTGGCGCGTTCGCCACAAGTGTTGCAAACGTTTGCTCAACGTTTGCAAACGTTAACCGTCGGTGAACGCGAACAATGATCGCGTTTACCAGATAAACTGTTTACGTTTGTAAACGCAACTGGTTTGTTTGCAGTTGCCGCCTGGTAAATGGCCTACAAACGTTGTTCGACTGACACAACAAAAAACGTTTACTGCCAGACAGGGGGGCTCTACATTATCTATTTGCAGTGGGCATATGGGTGAAGCAGAGAACAGCAGCAGCAATTTGGGCTGCAGAAATGATGAGTTGCTGGCAGCAATCTTACGATCTCGTGAAGAGGTACGGTCGGATATAAATAAATTAGGGGCTGACCTGCAGTCATACACATCCAAAACTGACAAAGAGCTAAGCCGTTAAAATCCGCTGTAACGTCACATACTCTAAAACTTCAACAATTGGGAAGGGAAGAAAGGAAACAATGTACTGCTATGGGGCTTACCAGAAGACGAAAAAGGCGTGGAGGAACTTGAAGAAACGATATTACATCTAATAAACGTAAAAGTTAAGGTATCTGCAGTAGTTTCAGAAATAGACTTTATACGCAGAGTAGGAACTAAGGACGACAAGAAAAGTAGGCCAGTTTTAATAAGATTTATCTCATTGCGTAAAACTTGGGAAGTTATCAGAAACAAAAACAACCTAAAACAGTCACACTTCTATATAACAGAGGACTTCCCAAAAGAAGTCGTTGACAAAAGAAAGAAGTTAGCTCCCCTTATGCAATATTTTAGAAAGTTAAACAAACATGCTATGCTCAAATACGATTCTTTGGTGATAGATAAGATAACCCTAACAGACGATGATATAGTACTACACGAAGGCCAAATGAATGATGCAAAAAAGAAGAGGCAGCGCTCTGAAGATCAAGAAGACGAACAGAACAACTATTAAAGGCACAAGTGTCACCCAAAAAAAGCAGCGAAGCGTATATGAACCACAAATCGGTCAGAGTAAACCAGCCAAGCGTGACGTGGACCTACAATCGTTCTTCAATCGAGTAAGAACCAATTCATTGCCGTCAACGTCCACAAAGCCGAATTTAGGAATTACGAAGGACCTTACGTGTACCGGTACTACCGCGGATAACCCACACGTTCCAAAGCAATAGCAACTATTGGGAAAGCAGAACTATACTAAAGAATCGATCTCGGCAAGGACAACGGACTCAGCAACAAGGAAAACAACACTAAACACTTTAAGCAATGAAATAACTCTTTCAACAAGGCTGGTCACCATGAAAGAGAATGACCATACCCCCCATCCTAAAACAACAGTAACTACTAAGATTAACATTGGTACCTTGAACGTAAGAACACTACTCGGAGAGCATCGCAAGGTAGAGTTGGAAAATGCATTGGTATCTTTAAACTGGGATATCATTGGCCTAGCTGAAATTCGAAGAAAGTATGAAACATATAAAATATGAAAATCAGGCTTAGTGCTATGCCATACTGCTGCAAACAACGGCCAACAAGGAGTTGGCTTCCTAGTAAATAAAAAATGGAAAGACCATATAGAAGCATTTATACCAGTTAATACTAGAATAGCAAAGCTCAAAGTTAAAATCTCCAATCATGTAAAACTTACTCTGTAAAGAAAAATATCAGACAAAACCTGTATGACTACAATTTAAAGATAACCAATGAAATATTAAATGATTGTACATCTATAAGAAAAATAAAAAAGGTGACGAGTACTGGGAATACACTAACTGTATCTATGCTACAAAATGACAAACGAACGTTCAGGCATAAACGAAGCAGCAACAGACTACTACAAAACTTTATATGAAACTAGCCAAGTAGACCGGGCACATGCTTACCACCAATCCCAACAAGATGAACATGTAATCCCAGCACTGATGGAGAGCGAACTACTAGCAGCATTTCAGGAACTGAAAAATAATAAAAGCACTGGGGAAGATGGATTCGAAAATGAATTATTTAAGGCTTCCAATATCGAACAGCTCCCTGCTATATTAGAATTGTTCAATAAATCCAGTGGGAACACTCAACCATAATACTGATACATAAAAACGGCAGTAAAAAAGATGTTTCTAATTGTAGACCAATCAGCCTCTTAGCGAGTTTATACAAAATATTTGTGAAAACTATCCTACGTAGAATAACTCCGACGCTTAATGAATATCAACCAGTAGAGCAAGCCGGCTTTAGAAGCGGATTCAGCACCACCGATAACTTGCAGGTTGAAAATCAGCTCATGGAAAAAGCATCAGAATATGACGTCCCACTTTATATCTGCTTCGTCAACTACAAAAAAGCCTTTGATATGTTGGACCACTCTTACATGTTCAGGGCACTGAAGGATGCTGGATTGGAGGTTGGGTATGTGAACCTTTTCAAAAGGCTTTACATGAATTGTAATGCAAGGATTCGTACTGACGTGATCGGTCCATCTTTTAAATTAGAAAGAGGAACGAAACAGGGCGATCCAGCTTCGCCAATACTATTTACATGTGTCCTTCATTACATATTTAAACATCTGGACTGGGACACAAAACGTAGAGGTGAATGGCCAGCTCTTCAGCAACTTGCGATTTGCCGACGATCTGCTGATCTGTTCATCTTCTCCAGAACAGTTACAGACTATGCTTCAACAACTCACTTCAGAAAGCAAAAACGCAGGACTAGAGATCAACCTATCCAAAACCAAGGTCATGACTAACAGAAGCCATCATCCAATAACGCTAGACAATCATAGCCTTGACTACGTCGAAGATTACAACTATTTGGGGCAAATAGTTTCCTTCCATAATCGTTTGGATAAAGAGTTGCAACGTAGAGTGGCTTTGACTTGGGCGAAGTTCTGGTCGCTTAAGAACATCTTAAAGAGCAACATTACTACTAAACTTAAACAAAAAGTTTATGACAGCTGTGTAACACCTTCCTTGCTGTACGGCTGTCAAACATGGGCACTCACAGTTAATCAGGAAAAGAAGTTAAGAAGTACCCAAGCGAAGATGGAGCGTAGCATGTTAAACATCAGACAAGAAGATCGAATCCGGAACACACGAATTAGACAACTAACAAAGCTGAGTGATGTTCTGGCTACCGCAAAACGCCTCAAATGGACCTGGGCGGGGCACCTGACAAGACTAAGTCAAAACCGCTGGACAAGACTCATGACTGAGTGGACGCCATTGAATCGCAAACGAAGAAGAGGTAGACAGAGAGCACGCTGGCGCGACAACTTTAAAAAATTCCTTGGGACTACCTCTCTTAACCAAGCGCAGGACTGAGAAAGATGGACTTCGATGGGGGAGGCCTTTGTCCAGCAGTGGACTACCAATCCAAATTATTAAAAGAAGACAGTTTTTATTTTAAGAAAATATTTATTTTATTATACTTTGTAAATTTAACGTTATAGCATATACACACAGGGTTGAATAAACGGCTTTATTATTATGGTTGAGTCGTGCCGTTGGATGGCGCTATTCTGACACTAAACGCGTGGTCGGTATTATCGCAACCGGTCAGAGTTCAGACACGGGCAGATTACCGGTAAATAGGGTATTTGACTATTATTGGAAAGCCATCTTAGTGTGTTTATTCCTTCACTCTACATTGTAAATGCATTATTTTTCGTAATTATCTCCTCAATATTTCATAAAAATCAGCGTTAAAAATTGAATCACAAATAGTCCCGCCAAAACGATACTTTCTGTTGTGTGACGTCACCGGTTAGTAGATGTCAAATCGGCATCGGTCTGTCAGCATCGGCCAGCATCGGCATCGTCGCCGTTTGGTAATTGTGTTGTATGATGTGTTGTTTTCACAATTTCTACATAAAAATGGGTTATAAATGGTTTATAAATCCACAATGCAGAGATACGTCAAGAAAAACTCCGGATAAACTATTTGTAGCTGTTCCGCAAGATTTGAAACAGCGAAGAAAGTGGTTGGCTCGTAGAAATCCAAATGAAATAAATAGCCGCCAATACAAGTGTTTTCTGTTGTGAAGATTACTTCGACATAAGTAAAACTGACTAGAATAAGTTATCTATCGTATTTTCGAACCAGGTATTATCTGATCTGACAGCTTAAGGTTAGGGCTATCCTAACCTACAAAGTTATGCTTCCATGGCGTTTTCGTGCTATTAAATTCAAACGGGAGAAGCAATAGAGCGCGTTCGGATAACCCGGTATTGTACGGTGAGAGTGACGCGCTGCATAATAGACGGACTAACGTCATACGGCGTTTATCTGCATATAAGAGAGAGACAGCCGACCCAGGTTATCTGAGCATTGCTCTCCCCATACCCTACCCTGACAAACCGAACGCTCTCTAAGCGGACTAACGAAAGACATCACTGGAGACTGAGCCAATTACAGAGCGTTTTCAATCACGTGATAGGACGTGAATAAAATTCAATTTTAATTTTGGTTTTTCATAGAAATAAAGCATATTTTTTTTTGAAAAGTAATAACAAATAGTTTTCTTAAACTGTAATCTATTAGGATGACTATAATACATGCCATATTTTTAATACAGTCAAATACCCTATTGTCGATGACAGGCATCTGTCTATCCGGTATCCGTCATGTTTGATTTGGTTTGATTCGCATAGTTTCTCGCTTTCGCTGTTGTCGCACGTTTTTACAGTTATTCTACTTTTTGTGGTTGTTCAGCAATTATAACCGCTTTATTCCATATGTATTCTATACGCGTTTTCCTGCTGTGTTTTGTATATTATAATAATTCAGAAATATAAATCTGTATTGTAGTCAATGTGCTTTGATTTTCTTTAAGGAATTACTTGAAATTGTTTAATTTTCGTTATAGTAAACATTATTGTTTGTTACATAGTAGTTGATCAATTTGCAGTATTTTTTAGAAAATTCTTTTTAAGCCATAAACATGGTATAATTATAAAACACTTTATTAAATGCTTAATAATTTAATGTTGAACTCAAATAAAAGCCTCCTTGATCCTTGCAAGTTTATTTAATTTACTGTAGACATGTTTCGGTGGACACCACCATCATCAGTACGTACAAACTACAATGGAAACATAGCGAAATAACTAATAAAAATGAAATCTCTTTTAAAAAAAAACTTACGTCAAAAATAATCAAAACGAATCATGAAGAGAATCGGGAACAAACTAATTCGGACGAGCACAGGAACAACGCAGTGTCAGTCACGTGGTTTGAAGTAAAACACATAATCACAATCAAGAACATCAAAAATACGGAGACGGTTAAAATTATTTCCAATACAAAGCGTGTTGCAGGTACGCGTGTATCGCATGGCAGCTCGAGGTAGAAGAAAAATGCGCGCAAAAACGAGCATACCACCGAACGTAGATACAATAAAAACCAAAAAAATTACCACAACTTAAAGCGGGGAACAACGAATTCAAAACAATAAAAAGGGGTGGATGGATGGAACACAAAAATTAATTAATAAGTAAATTAAATTAATATCTCCGGCGAAACGGACTGGAGAAACTATAAGTATGAAAATAAGGGTTTGTAAATAAAATTAGTTTGATCATTAAGTAGAAAGGTATTAGGGATTTTTTTGTGTCGTTCTATTTCAAATTGTTCAAGATAATTTATAAATTTATTGTACGAAAATGTAGCAAACATGATTGTTGCTACTTGCTACAATTCTAAATACGTAAGTACTTACCTACTTTTGTATTCCTATTCAAACGACTAGGGCTGGGCAAAAAATCGATCAGATCGATCTTTGATGATCCGTGCGTGGCCGGGCACGAACTAAAAGATCGTTCAGATCGAGCCTGTCATGTCTGATCGATCAGATCGATCTTTACCGATCTGATCGATCCTTTCGATGTGATCGATCTTTTCGATCTGATCTATCTTTTCGATCTGATCGATCTCAAATTGTTATCGAAGATCGATCACAAATTTCCAAGCTTTCCACAATTTCCACCCCTACAAACGACCCTCGTAATACCGCGTTAGTTCTGAGTCGTACCACCAATGGCGCTCAAAACTGTATCCCCGCTACTTCTGGACGAGTCGGCTGTCTACCACAGACAAGCTGTCTACTATAGACGATAGCTGTTTTCCAATTACATGTATTACGCACTCACTACGTTTAACTCTAGCGTACGCTGGGGCAGATAGCGCTGGCCCGTTCGGCATCGTAATGGGAACGTGTCGAGAAATGTCGGAACGCGGCAACGTCAAATGAGAAGTGACATAACCTTTAAAAATAATAGAAACCTTCAAGGGCTTCGTCATAGTCCTGTTTATTCAAATATATCGAATATGTATCAGTCGCTTAAGGTCTTTTAACAATAATGTGCAAGATTGACCGGGTAAATTCATTTATAAAATGAATTTTACGTTGTTAACAAGCACCTAACCTATTACAAAATGACAAATGTCACTGATGTCAGTTGATCGGTGCTACAAGCACCACTCGAAAACTAGGTGCAATAGGGGAAAGGGGAAGGGAGACTTTCGGCGTGTTGCATCAATTGTAAATGGCAATAGGAACGCTCTCCCATTAGTCCTAGAGTGCGCCAGAGCATAATTGGAAAACAGCTAATGTGTCTACTATTATCTGTGTCTACTATACCGGGTCTCCAACGACGAGCTGCCATTAGAAGTATATGGACAACCAAATGAAATGAGAGATTGAAAATTTGTGGACTTGTTGGACACGATCGTCTCAACTAAAATATTTTGAGTTTTTGGTTATTCCGGTTACACCAGAAACGATGTTTACTTTTATACTTAATGGAACAGCCTGTATTTTATAGCAGTTTTGAAATCTTCATTAAATTTTAGATCAATTTTATGTTACATTCCCTATACCTAACATGTGTCATTTTTGAGATATTCATTTTTATCATTAGAAAGTGACAGCTGCACGGTTACTTTCAGTAACTTATAAATTATCCCCTGTGACCGTAGAAAAAAAAGTTGTCCAGCAAAATTGTTGTGAAGATAAAATATTATCGTCACATCGGTAGAATTCTTCTAAAAGTCATACAGGGTGTTCAAATTATAAGATCAAAGTTGAAAGTACTAAACGTCTATTTTTTCCAATGGCAACCCTAACATATGAATATATTTCTCAATTCTATGGTAAATTTTAGATCAACTTTGTGTACAATATCCTATACCTAAAATGTACTTGTACCTACTGAAATCGATTTCTAAACATCTTAGTTGAAATTACAAACATTGCCAAATCTATATTGCGTTTGAAAACAACAGAACAATTTGGATTAAGCAGAACTTAATTAAAAAAGCTTTTTTAAGTTATTTTTCATTATAATTAATTTAGTATTTATAAAATTATAAGCCCACAATAAAACACAATATTAAAATAAAACAAAATCGTTAAGTAAACTAAAAAAAAGCTGCTTAATTCTATTTCAGTAACTGTTCAAAAAGGTTGCCATTTACCGCTAAACATGCTTAAATTCTTCTCAACATATTATTGTCACCACAAGAAAAACAAAAGTTTTCAACATTTGGACTTTTCCTGTAAAAGTAACTATTTCCCAAACTTTTATTTATATATCACCCTTTAGTTCTTAGAGCAACACCAAAGTAATTATTTTCAGTTAGAAATGGCAAAACATCCACAACATGGTATCCTTGTTTAATTAGTGTTGTCAGTACTTCAAAATCTTTTCTCTCATTAGAATTTCCACAATTAGAAAATCTGATAGTGCCAGCAGAGGCACTACTTGGACAGCTGCATTATCAGTTGTTGTATAGGTGCATCTTTAGTTGTTAGTTTTGTACCTCACAGATGGACTATGTTATTATAATAATATACATGATTTTCAGAACGCGATGCACGATATAAGAAATGGAAAATGGCAGTCCAAAGGTCACTAGGATGGGCATCTAGCAAGAAGTCTCCAGACATGACAGGTACTATAAAAAACAGATTACTTGCTCATTTGTAGCATTTGTGTGCTTTCAAACATTGTATATTTTACTTATTATAGTCTTGTTCACCCACATAGATCTGTTATGTACTTTCCATTTGTACAGTTTCAGCATTTTTATGTTTGCCTCTTAAAATACAGCATCTGTAATTTTATATTTTCTCTTCTAGATGAAAGATACAGGTTACTCTCTAGTATACCAGCAAGTTTATATTTAATATCAAGTTTTGGACTTCTAGTGCTATCTAAAAAGCTTATCGCTGCAGTATGACGGAAGTATTCTGTTTTAAGAGGACAGATTTATTAATTTTAGCTTCTTCTTAGTGAAGAATGTAATGAGTTTATTTCATTTTGAGATAAGTGCCCATAGTCTTGTGAAGTTTTAATTATAAGAATATACGTGGCACGATAAATTTGTGCTACTTAACATTTTAATAATTATTATGTTTTTGGTAGAGATTATAGTATACAATGATAATGTGATATTGAAATCAAGTTCAGCCGTTTTTTTTTTGTTTTGTGAAATGTAGTTTTAGAAAACAAATCACAATTGCAAACAGCAATGTAAAAAGAATTTTAAACAATAGTTTCTAAAAATTTTATTTTATATTTTGTGTGCATGTATGTACTTCTGGACGCATAAATTCATGTGTTTTGCCTGTCGTTTTTTTACGAGTTGTATACATTGTTTTATTTTATTTATATTGTATTTAATGTACTTATTGTTAAATTTGTTGGGTATTTTTTTATGAAATAAAAAATATTAATTTATATTTGTATTTTATATCCATTCCAAGTACATACAATAACTTCAACAGTCAAGGCATGATAATACTGCATTCTATTTCTATATTTGTGTGAATATAACTTTAACTATTTAAAAAAGTACTGCATTTTTCTTACTTCTGCTGTTTTATTTAAGACAGGTTTTCATTGTTTCATAACTGAAAATTAAAAAATAGAAAGGAATAATTGATTCAGACATAATTTATTTATATCATACATAATTGTTACATTGTAAATATTTACATGGATAAAAAACATAGATTACTTCATCACCTGCTATATACAGACTTTGGTATCTTCCTGAGGAAATTATAGTATTTACAATTTTTGTTAACTTATTCAAACACTTACACACTAATTGAAATAAATTTTTCAGTTTGATTGTAGCTTTCGCGTTATTCATCAAAGAGAAAACAGAACTGTTTGTGTTTAAGTGCTCATTATAACAAAAATAGTTGTTGCTTACTTTAAAATTTTACATATTCAATTACATAATTTACACATATAGTCTACGTAAACAAACATTCATACATCAGCCTTTTTATTCAATATCTAGACGCTACAAATTTACCTTTTTTTCTTTTGTCAGTAACAAGTATGAATACGATATGTAAATATTTCTAAAGCGCATATTAAATATTGCAAATAATTTAGCAGTTATGTCGCAATTGTATGAACGTTTACAATCTAAGAAATACAGTGTTTCTCAAACAACATTTTTTTTATTAATTACAAAGTTTTAAAATTCGTACATTTAATAATAGGTATTATTTTGTACTAGTAATTTGTGCATCTATCATGCCTAGTCACATTTGGGCCAAACATAATAAAATAAATTATCGAGCACATTTTTGGTTTACCTTGGACCACTCTTTTACCCTTATTCCACATTTCCAATTTTTTTTTAGTTTTAAATGTTAGGTAACAGTATTGTACACTGGCAGAATAAGAAAGTATACATTCTGAAGTTTTTGTGGCTACACAACTCAAAAACTATTCAACGAAATTGGATTGGGTTTTCATTAGCTTGACCAACCGTCACAAATTGGGTAGGACAGTCCCGAATGTTGGCAAGTCCCCTATGAAGCATCACAAATTTTTTCCTACTTTTTAATTTTTTTTTTGTAAATCCACAATTTTGAAGACGCCATCCAGCATAGAAAAGTGTAACTTATTACTCTGCTGTCTTAAGAAAGTGAGCTCTATCTACAAGTAGGTACACAGATATTTTTAATAATCATGCTTTTATTATTACATGTGCAAGAAATAAGATGCATTTCTACATTGTGTTTGATTTTTATGTTAAATAGAAAAATTACAACTGTTTTTATAATAATGATAGTAATGATGGTAGTAATGATAGTAGTCATGAATCTTGTTGACCAACAACCAAAGTATTTAATCTATTACAAATCAGCTATTAGTTAAACCAAATTGATTGATTTTATATTTTAATTGATACTTGCAATCAAACAGCTACTTTCAATTTTCGAAAACAAAAAAAAATGATTTGGGCAATTCCATCTGTGACATATAATATAATCTCAACTTTCGTCTATTTAATTTTCAATTATCTTATGTGGCAATTGGCACTAATATATAATATAATTAAGAAAATTATTATGGAATTTTGAGTTTCAGTATTTAAATAATATGGACTAAAAACTTTCAATTGATTTACAAATTTTTAGACGTTTTTATTACTCTAAAAGATCAACTCAGGAGACCCAATCTATAAAAAATTGCTCACCCTAGCTTACATTCTTTATATTTCAAGGAATAAACCATTGAAAATCCGATCAAAATTTGTTGGATAGGTTTTTAGTTGTATCACCAGATCTTGCAGTGAACAAATATAACTTTAGGTCAATTATACTGTTACCTTTACATAATAGAACTATGAAAACACCATCAACTATTTCTTGAAAATTGTAAACAGAACATCACCATATTAAATATACTATCCATGCTTCGTCCCAAATTCATGTAAAATATCACAAGCCATATCTACATTATTTCTGGTAATCCCTAGAGCTTTAATAACAGCATCTTTGGGGTAACCTTCATTAACAAGCTTCTTGATGTAGTCGATATTAAGGTTCTCATAGCAAACCGAACTTGCATCCTTTGATGTAAGTGGATTAAATCTCTCCCTAGATCTACTAGCTTTCTGCAACGCTACATTCTCGTAAGGATGTGGTTGCTCCATCCCCACCTCACTGCTATTCAAATTTGGCGTTGTACTAGACTTTACAGGATAAGTTACTTGCTTTTTATTTTTTGACGTTGGGCAACTCTGATGCCGACTTTGTACCTTGGCAATGCTAGAGGTGCAATTTGAAATAACCACTCCGTATATAGTTTCCGGAGAGCTCAGCTCTATGGTATTGTCACTGCTTGAGGTATTTGTGTCTCTGTGCATCTCCTGCATGGAACTGCTTTTTGATATTTGCGGTACGTCTATATGATTGGCAGAAAGGTTTGTCACAGACTGTGCTTCATTCAGGCCATTCAGATGTTTTGGCAATGCATGCATGCTGGATCCATTTTTGAGTATGCTAGACTGTATTTGCGACGTTGTAGGAATCATTACTTGCTCTAAGGTTGGTGAACTTCTTCGTGGTGGAATAGGCGGAGGGGTAATACCTGACGAAGGTACAGTTGGGGTCGCACTCCTCCGTGAGCTCCGAGGGCTGCTCCTTGGAGAGATCATCGGACTTGCGGAGTTCTGAAATTGATTTTTATATTTAAAAAAATTGGATTATAAGAGGATTATAAGAGGTTGATGATAAAGATTTTTAAAAACTCTGTTTTTAGTAAGAGTAAAATGTGGCATTTTTTAAATAATATCTGAGTTCAATGCAAAAGTTTACCTTTTCTATCTGAATTATCAGCTAATAATCAAAATCTATAGAAGTCAGTTGATAAAAACAACCATAACAACTGTTAAAATCCTTTTTTATTTTTATTTCTCCTCGTAGTTACAGTTCACAAATTATACATGATACTGGCAATTAAACATTTAAAATGCAAATATAATATTTTGTGTAATTAGTGCCAATAATTTATTTAATTTCATAAAAACCTGACTTCTAATTTTATTTTTGTTTAAGTTTATGAGAGATAGTGAGATAATTACTAAATGTGCATACCTATCTAAATTACAATTGGTAATTATAGTCGATCTCACCAGTGCTGCAAATTACTCATCGATTTCTGCTGTTATTTTCCGCATACGCTACACTTCATTCCTATATATTGCCGTGTGTGAGAACGCAATAGAATGATTGCGTGCGTTCTGCCACTTTAGGCGCTAACCGCTTGAAATCAGCGGACGGCGGCAATTGGGCAGCAACAACATGAACGCGACGGCCATTGGTTGCTGAGTTCAAGCGCTTAAGCGGCTTAAAGTGGCAGAACGCACCCATTGTGTTACATCTGCTACCAGCGAAAAAGTACGTCGTTTCTTAGAATGACATTTCTAACCTCTAATACTGAACGTAAATATTGAACGTGACTGTGACCGCAAAAATGTTTTCGTTGAAAGGTAAGCCGCTTAATAAAAAAATCTATGGTGATGGTTATTTAATTAGTAAAGATAATAGCAATATTAATTTAATTTCTATAATATCCGCCTCGGTAGGCAACGTATTTACAGTGATCTATGTTCGGTTGCCTATGCACAACAATCAAGCTGCGCGATACGCCAAAATCTTGGTTCATACACTTATAAGCGATGAGTAATTTGCAGCACTGGTGAGAGCGACTATACGTGATAATTAGACTCTAATTGCTGCTTATAACTACACTTGCGTCTTCGGAAGAATCTGTGAAAAAACATCACTGTTCTTGACCGATTTTAGTACACCAAAGGACCAACTATAACTTTTGCTCTATACAGTTGATACAATTTTCGAGGGTTTTCTATGGCCCAGTGCTGACAATTATTGTATTTCTTGATTGCAGTGCAGCAATGAGGTGCCAAACCTCGTTACTCATAATTATGGCTGCATATTTTGCACAGAACGACCATAACTTGTCAAATAAGCGTCAATATAAGACAATGGGCGTGTACAACCACTTCTAGCAGAAATCGCTAGCGCTAGCGGCGCCGTGGGACCGGGCACCGGCTGAACGGTTACACGAGAAGTATTGGCCCTATGCATGACCCATGGAGGGGAGACAAAAATCGATCTAGGAGCCCATGGCGGAGAAACGGAGAAATATCGGCTACAGTCTGCGCTGTAGTTCAAGGCGCATTATGTTGTTGCTTAGCTGTCATAACTCATAAGATCGTTCGTCGATAACATCGTAAGTGTTGTGTTGAAAACTGTACAAATAATAGGAGAAACAACAACAAATGCAAATTTTATAGATTTCCAAGAAAAAAAAATAATATCGAACAGAGGAACAGATGGATTGCAGCCGTAAATAAAAAGAAAACGTACTTTTATTCAATCTAACGAATATAAACGCTTAAAGTTCACTATTAAGGGTCGGTGCGAAACGAAAAAAACGCGTTTTTAAGAAGTTGGTAATATACTACCAACTAAACTATCCGCGGCGACCTTGAAACGATTATCTTCCCTTTTTACCGTTCATTGTAATTGTTTATTTCCAAATCTTTTGCATTCACGTAATGAAACAAAAACGAACAAGATCACAACAGACAGAAAATACAGAACCATTCGGTTTAGGAGAGCATGGGTGTTAAAATCTCTATTTTATCTCCATTGTATGTATTTTATGCGGTTATTTGATACTTAAAAATCATCAATAAATAGAGATAATTGAAATGAGATATTCATTAACAATCTTGCCAATTCAGATATTAATTTAATTGTCTCTTACGACCGCCTTGTACTTTTTTATTTTACATGATTTCTGTGTGGTCAGCTTAATCGGTTGCCGACCGTTAACAGTTATTATCCAAAAACAATATAATACACAGGAATAAAAGCTTGAAATATGAGCTGTTAAGACCAGGGCCGGCCCTAGGCGGTAGGCAACTGCCGACGGCGGAAAACCAACTGAACAAAACAACAACAAAACTCTAAAAATATATTGCCTGAATCTTATAAATAAATGAATAGTAAAATATAATCAAATACAATACTGGAATTGACAGGCTTCTGGCAATTCCTATATTTTAAGATTCACATCAGACAATAATAGACAACCTTGAATAAAATAGCTCATTAAAGCTGAAAAATTAGTTAACGAAATAAAACAATTTTATATGAAAGTGTAGACGAACCTATACTCTTTTGAGGTCTACGATATCCAGAAACTTAAAGAAAATATTATAAATGAAAATGCATTACTGGCACATTGCAATGATAAAACATCTTAACAGATGGCGATTCCTCCGATTGGCTG
Source organism: Aphodius sticticus (assembly GCA_963966075.1). Lineage (NCBI taxonomy): Eukaryota > Metazoa > Arthropoda > Insecta > Coleoptera > Scarabaeidae > Aphodius > Aphodius sticticus. The sequence continues at coordinate 68,770,311 of OZ014506.1, forward strand.
ACGAAATAGTAGGCTAGTCATTTTTGATTTGAGTAGACACAATGCGCCCGCCTATGAAAATGATATCAAAATGTTTTATGGCATTATTATTGAAATTAATTAAAAATTTACACATACCGATCGGTACTTGAACGCCAAATCACACCACCATCCCCAACAGAAGGGAAGTGTTATTAAGAGAGTGTTCAACAGAGCTGGGAAGGTATGCGACTCCAGCATCTTGGACGACAAACAGAAACACTTGGAGTGGGGCCTACATCAGAATTGATGCACATATGGAGTGTCGCAAAGGAACCCACAAGTCTCACAGGAACCGCAAGAGTCAAAGGAGTTCGCTTGCTTACCATACGTAAGTGGGGTATCAGAAAGAATCGGTAGATTACTGAAGAAATCGGATATCTCGGTAAGGTACGGAGCACCAACTAAGTTAAAGGATCTTTTGCCTTACCCACAGGAGATCATATCACTCCTGAAGAACGAAGGGACAAGATGACATGTGCGTGTGGTACGTGCTATGTAAGGAGCACAATAGAGATATCCGGCTAGCCAAGATTCAACACTCCACTATTGCTCAACACTGCCACGAGCCGGGACACAATGGATTTCGATGCCGTGAAGATGTTGGGAAGGCTCATTAGAGAAGCCATCGATATTTACAAACATCCTGACATCAATCGTGAGGACGGCACTGACATTAGTAGGGTCTGGAAATCGATCCTATCGCGGTCAGATGGAAAAACACATGGGAGCGGCAACTCCAGATGTGCGCAGTGAGGTGTACATTTAGGTATATAAGGAAGATTTCTTGGTAGGTCTTCAGTATTCATTTAGCTCTAAAGAAGGGAACAACATGGTTCGCGAAACGTCAGCAGTTTACAAATCTTGACATACGGCATAACCGGGAAACAGTTTATTTTCTAATTAAAAACTATCAGTGTCTAAAAAATTATTTATCTCCGAAAATATTAAGCTTTGCAGAACAAATAAATTATACACCATATTAAAGATGAAATTTTGATGAAGATTTGGGTACATGATAAACAAAGAATTACTTAGAAATATTGAACGATGTAGAGCTGGGATCTATTCTGTCAAAAAATACAGAACTTTGGTCATGACAGATGACTTGACAGAATATATATATATATATATTTACATAATATTTCAATTCTAAACCCCTTTTTTAACCTTCTCCCAAACCTACATCTTTCAATATTTTTAAGTAGTTCTTTGTTTATCATGTACCCACATTTTTCATCTTTAATATGGTGTATAATTTACTTGTTCGGATAAGCTTAATACTTTCGGAGATATTGATGCAAACATTTCATGACGAATTTTTTAATCACTGATAATTTTTAATTAATTTCAATAATAATATTATCAAATGTACAGTAAATATTTTGATATGATGCCATTATTTACATAGGCGGGTGAATTAATTATGATGTTCAATTATTTTGCATTTAAAATGAGTAGACATAGACCTTGTTTCCAGAAGGTCCAGTTGACGTTTTTAAATTCATTACCTCCCTTAACATTGGGCCAAATTAAGCATTGCTTTAAGAATTTTGCTAACCCTCCTATACATATTGCTACCGCCGCGGGCGATAGATCGCTTTCTAAACTATGATAAAAAATACTTAAGAACCATGTCTACTCTCCATCGTCTTAATAGGCTAGCAATATTGGCCATTGAATATGAATTGAGTAATACATTAGATCATGAAAGAAGTTATTCCCAATCTCGCAGAAAAAAAGGTTCGAAAGAAATTATTTTAATTTAGGGTTAAGCTTTGTATATTATAACTACTAGTATTCTTTAGCCTTTGTTGTTTTAAAAGTATTGTTTGTACTAGTTTTAGTCCCAAAGTTTGTGTTTTTAATATAAAAAATTTCGTAAATATTGTGAGTTTATAAAAAAGAACGTGCAAACAATGCCTGATTGCACTACTTCCCCTTAAATTTTAAGTGACACTTAAAGGTAAGTGTTGTTTATATTAATGTCATGCATTAGTATGACATCTGTCACTTAAGTAAAATATACTTACAAGCCAACTCTCCATGCTAACGTTTAATTTATGGTGATTATCTAGTAACTTACTACAGTTTGACGTTGCCTGCACTTGGCGACATTTATGTCAGTGTTAAATTAATTTGAATTTGAAAAGTATTACATATTATTTTATCATTTGAAAGGTATTATTATACTTATAGGTATTTTCTTTTATTTCGTATAGATAATATTTGGTATATATACATATACTTTCAACCTGAGGATCTCTACTAATTATTAAAATTTCTTAACTTTTTCAAATCTATATATTATGCAGGCTAATCGTTAGATTTAAATCTCAATATGTGTTATACATACCTTTTGTAAATTTTATTTATTGCAATAAAGCATATTATTATTATTATATCCATTCAGAATTTGATGTCACAATCAACTTTTTGGTTATATTTTGTGTTTGTTATTAATGTCATTACTAAGCCACACTTATGTCAAGTTAACCCACACATTTTACCGCTTAAATTTAAGCTTGGCTTATCGGTTAAGGGGAAGTGGTGCAATCGGGCATAACTTCTTCACATACATGTTGTCAAGTACAGGCATCACAGCAGGCATGCATAATCAAATTGTAGTTACTAGAAAACCACCATAATATAAACGTTAACAAGGTACTACTTGCAAATGTCATTAATATAAGCTACACTTAATTTGTAGCATCACTTTAAAATGTAAGGGGAAGTGGTGCAATCGGGTATTAGAGAATAATAATCCAAATAAATTGTGCTAGGTATGTGATTGAACTTTGTAAGTAGGTTGCAGGAAAAACATTTAATTTGGACGTTATAGTTACAAAGTACAAAACTATATGACAACTCTGATATATGGTGTTGCTTTACTGTAAAGTGCAATATTGGTGAGAGTGGCCCTTATCTTGTACGCTATTTTCCAAATTAAAATTTTGCTCCTTTCACCCCCCAATTTTGTTCTAATCAACAAAAAAGCAGGATGTACAAAATTACACTTGTATCGGCCAACTACTAGGCTTAAATGCTTTTAAGTTGGAACAATCTTTGAAAAATATGAAAAATTAAAAAATATTATTTTTTCTAATAACAATTTCTATAAGAGACACACATTTTTATTAAGAGCAATAATTTCTATAGATATAAAACGAACAAACATGAACAATATTTTTCCTAGGATTTAGTAGCAGTTCGGTGTTTTTTGCGGTCTTTAGCAATAATCTGTAAAATAAATAGTTTCTCATTTTCATCTTTTGTGAGACCTGAACTAGTTTGACACCTCTTTCTTTTAGTTTATCTCTTCTGTTTATCTGAACTGGTTGAAAATTCCAAAACTTTATGATCATTGAGGGTTGACTCGCAGTTGTCCGATTGAGCTAAAAAATTTTTACATGTTTTTTTTATTGATTTAAAACAAGATAGCTGGGGATGGAGCTAAGCTTTTAGAAAATTAAAAATTAAGGGCCACCCTAATATTGGTATGTGCCTGGTTAAAAAAAAATCTGTGTTCCACCCAGATAAACAAAGTTGCCAATGTGTATCTGCTTATAATTTAAAAGTTTATGGTTTAAATTTTCATTTCAACCTACTTAGACCGGGAGTTTTTTTGAAGAAGCACCCACTTTTTTAATGTTAAGTACTGAATACTTTAGTATGTCATATTGTAATCTCAGCAGAAAAGCGTATTGCAACGACCTGTCATACATTACGTAACAAGAAAAGTTAGGCCACTTACTTGAATTTTGATTTCTGTAAAGAATGAGTGGGTTTCACTTTAATTATTTTTTCAAAGTCTAAATAATTGAGACCTGATACTTCTTGTTTTAACAGGAGGAAGATTTGGAGGTTCCAAAACAGTAAAAATCAATCATTTTTGTTGTAAGGTTGCTTCTTTTCTCAGATCCCTTAATTTCCCAAAGTTTTATCTGATATACATAATCACAAAAGCGCATTAATAAATGGGGAAGGTGAAAAGGTGAAGACTTACAGAAAGTTCGTTTCTTGGTGACAACGCTAAAGCCTGCAAACTGCTTCCAGTGCAACTCCACGGATCACCAGTTTCCTAAACACAACCGAAACATGTCGGTAACCTAGTTTCTGGTTAAAGCGTCAAACATTTAAAGCCCAAGCAAACATACTTACCAACAATTGTAAGCTAAGACGAGCACATAAGCTTAGGAAACATTCTCAGACCACTGATAAAATAAAAAAAGTAGTTCATATATCAAAAAAACTTAATCAAATACGCGATGAAAAATGTTTGTATTGTAATGATACCCATATTATGAAGATTTTACTCGCTTAATTTTAATTAAGTTTTTTTTAAGTAGTGCAATAAAAATGTTCAGGTGTACTGGAAAATATAGTATATTGTAAACAAATGAAATGATACAAACATTTGGTGCTACATTTAACTTAAATAAATAAATATTTTGATTAGTCTATTAAATGTTTTAAGTTCATGCGTTGTTTGCGGAAAATTACAGCTATGTACAATTAAGTTTACGTACATAAATAATAATTTTGTAAATGTGATACCCCTTTCTTTCAATGTATAAAATGCTGTAGTTCAGTTGTCAGTAAATCGTAAAATTTGTAATAAATTGAATATCCTGAATTATATATCTATACTAAATAATAGTTTTTAAAGTAATTATCCTACATTGAAAAAAAAAAATCACATATTACAAAAAGTTGTGTAACTGCACTTGATCTGAAGAACTTCCGTTAAAAAATTAAATAATTATAAAATTAATAATACTTTGAGTAATTAATAACGTCATTACCGATATCTCTTTATATACATCGCATCCCGGTTAAAATGCCGATGTATTTTTGTACTTAACTAACTAACATAATAATAATCAGCCAAGGATAACATCACATTTTAACGGAGTATGCCATCTAAAGTAATGACCTGTTTGCACATGTTACATTCCCGGCATACAACCCTAGTCCAAAATTGTGCAAAAAAATCATTAAAGGTAAATCAAAATCCGAAGCAGTACCACGTAAACATGCAATGATACGTTTAGAGTAACAAAGATTTGATTTATACAGGCAGGGTGATTGAAAATTGCATGGCAATGTTATTTAAGTCAAGCAAGACAAATATATGAAAATACGTCCTACAATGAGTCTGTTGCCATGTTATTTACAATAATGATTCTATAACAAAAAAATATCTAAATCAAGGTGACTATGGCATTGAGACATGTACATTATGTAGATTTTCAAGAAGAGACTGAATAGTATTCTTCTATGTCCACTGATGAAGTTTTTCACTTCTTTCACACAGAAACAGTTTGATAATACATTTATTATAAGCATACGTATACTTCACATAAATATCACATTTGGTACAAATATTGAGATAAATACGTTTTAAAATATTTAAAAGTGAAAAGTTGTACCAGAAAAAGTTGTAAAAGAGTGTACCGACCCCTTCTCAAAGAGTTGAAAATTCTTCTCATGTGAGCAGAGCTCAGCCCCAATTATTTTGGTTATCAAATGACTGTTTCTCATATTGAGTTATATGACCCGTAAAATTAATGCACATATTTCCGATACATCCTGTATAAATTTAGAAATTGCGTTTAGAATATGTAGCCGTAACTATGTTTGCGTTCAGGTAAGCCCAGCGGAACTCAGCTGCAGGAATCGTTACCTGAACCAGCGCTTGTCATTTCTCTCAGAGTACTTTTTACTTTAGCATAGGTAGTATGACAAAGTCGTAATCGTGTCGAAAAAAAAAATTTGAGATTTTAGCGGAAATATGGCTTATTGGGCCCCCTGAACAGTTTTGACCAAGGTACAAAAAAATGTCCATGTGTCTGTGTGTGGGTGTCCCCGTTTTTTGTGACTGGAAAGGTATCCAGATGAAACTTCATAGCTGAAAATGTTGTTGTTCAAAAGAGGCCAAAGGAACTGGATGTTCACTCTAAGCATTTTTCAAGGACTTTGCAAATGAGCCTACATTTCTGTAATTTTGTCAAAATAGTTAATAAATTAAAGTAGACAACATTTTGTATAATTTATGCCTATGACATTTTTGGTACAATTAATAGTTTAGCTGCATGAGCAAATTCTATTTGATTGAGGTAGATCGTGTCTGCAATAATATAAAACTAGTTAGCCAGGATTCGGCAGATGTTTTCATTCTAATGACAGTAGGTAGTGTCAAACGCTGATGTTTAGACAATACCTACTGTGAATAGTATCAAAATATCTGTCAAATCCTGGATAAATAGTTTTATTTTAAAAGCATTACGAATATAGGGACTTTACATATAAAGTAACACAAACAGTGGAATTTAATAAAAAGACACAAAGAAAATACATTTAAATATTTATAAAAGACTAAAGAATAAAGATCCACCCAAATACGAGTCCATGAATTTCATTTATAAATTGACAGACATATCCCAAAATTGAAGAAAACTGACAAAAACTCAGCTGCTAAGCGCTTGTTGTCATCTCACTGTTATATGCGTTCAGGGTTTTCATTATGACATTGAAAATAGTATGAAAATTGTTTATAGTATTTGGATTAGAGTTCTTTTTGTTTCATATGGAAGGGCACTAATAGCGTTTTCTTTTGGTAAAACTCGGGTGCACCAGTGCACAATTTTGTGTTCTGTTGGTTGCACTCACTGAGTGTTTTGTGTTCTGTTGGAAACTCGGTGCAGCAGAATCTGCATTCAGTACACATTTTTCTCCACGAGCTCCAGGAGCTCGTGCTGGCGAGCGCAATATGGCTACAATACGTGTTCTGTTGGAATCGCACTCGCTTGCCCTACACTCGTGAAAAATTGCACCAGTGAGCTCGAACTAGTGCCCCCGAGTTTTACCAAAAGAAAACGCTATAAGATATATCCGGTACAGCCAACAATATTTTGGAAGTAGATTTTTGCTACTTCGAATAGTAAAAGCCTGAAAATGAATGCCGATAAAACAGTATTTATGACTTTCAAACACAAAAACAAAAGCCAACCAATTTTTTGCTGCTCCTACAGAACAACACCATATTGAGGGAGGTGAGTGAAACAAGGTACTTAGGCATTATGATTGATAATAAACTTACATGGAAGAGACATTTACAACACATTGAATCTAAAGTTACTCCCCTGGTTGGTGCTCTGAGAAAATGCGGTGATAGTTTAAGTGTAGAAGCAAAGCGGTTGGTGTATCGCGCGTTTGTTGAATCCCAGTTTAGATACCTGATAACAACTTGGGCGTGTGCCGGTACAACAGATGTTGCAAGACTGCAAAGGACACAGAACAAGTGTTTGAAGTCTTTATTCAGTATAAACAGATTGTTTCCGACAAAGCATCTGTATAATAGTTTGAATCTCCAGAATATAATTGATCTAAAAAAATCGGAACAACTGAAGTTAATTTTTAAGATAAGGCATGGACTCCAAAAATCAAAAAATTTTGTTACCCTGAACAATGTTATACATGGTCACGACACAAGGTCGTCTGATGACATTCATACTCGTCAGTTTGTCTCAAATAGTGGAAAGTTCTGTGCAATCAATAACTCCATTTTGGAATTCAATAAATTGCCTAATGTGATAAAGAACATAAATAATTATCATTTGTTTGTAAAGGAATTCACACTTTATTTGCTGAGGTAGATGTAATAACATAACAGTGTTGTAATTTAAAATCATTGTTACGCAGAATTGTTTGATTTATTTAGTGGTTGCTGTGTTGATTTTGTTTGTTTAATTTAGAATGCCTGTTAGGATGGAACATGTTATCAGCCGTCAGGCTGTTTTGTGTTTCTTTGTGTATATTCATTGGTTTTCTTTGTTTGAGTTGCTGTTTCTCATTGATGTTGATGGATAACTTTAGAATTTTTGTGTTATGTTTTATTGTAACTTGCGGGATTGTTTAGTGTTGTCAAATAATAACACTGTATGCACTGTATTGAATAAATTACTTTATTATTATTATATCAAAATATTTTTAGTTTAAATTATAAAGAAATGAGTATACTTAATACCTACATAATCCTTCCTCATCTATCATCTACGGTGTAAAGGTTCTTAATAATTTATTTGTTGGTAAATTTGTAATTTATTATTGCAAAAATGCATAGAAAATTGAATACTAACGAATAAACAATCACTAATTATTGTAATGTCAACATCCACTACCCATAACCACTGTAATTTAGATATTACCTTGGCTTGACATTTTTGCAATTTTTACAGCTTTATAGCCCAGACATAGTATCTGTGTTTTTTGGAGCTTATTATACCATTTTTTTTTATATTTTACTCAAATATAGTAGCATGAACATTGACTTGGAATTTTGTATCACCCTGTAGACTCACATTAACAAAATAGCAAACAATTAATTCGCACTAAATTGTTGAATGCGGTTTCTTCCTGCCTTAATTATCTTAAACACATTATGGGTAGGAAAAATTATTTATTACAGTCTGATACTTGATCAAGCTTACATCATAATTAGCTTCACAGAATTTAAATTTAGTGAGCTATCCACTATGCCAACAGACTGCAGCAAATAATGATTGTACTACCGGAGTGGGTTACGTAGAAGCAAACACAAGACATAAGCAAAGCCCTGGTTCAAATCAAGCGCATGTCAGTGGGCATACTCGTTCGTGCATGAAACAGCGGCGTGTACCTCAAGATCGAAGTCATCCTCGTCAAAGGTCCCGGCATTCGGAGAGCTCGAGTTACCACCCTTCGGCTTGTTGTGTGATTTCTTCGGGTCAAATGGATCCACGACAATTTGTTCAGTGCCCTTGATCTCCGCCCTACAAAATGGACAGCCTTGACCTTCCGAATCCTAGAATAAAAAACACACCTAATCAGTGATTATATACATAATTGCCTTACTTTAAGTTGAATTACAATGTACTCTGTATTAAGTAGAGAACTTCGGTCATGGAACATTTTTCCGGTTATGGGTATATACGAAAAGAGTGGTTCGAAGGGAAAGTTAGTCTGGTCATTCATTAGCGTAACGTTAGTAAAACAATCTGATAAAAAAATACAGATTTTAACAATGGTTATTGTTATTATCGCGACTCAATTAACACTATCAATACTACATTATCAAATGCAGTTGTCGTTATAAGTTTGTTAATAGTAATGTTCACTTAAGACCAAACAATAAAAACAAAACAAAAAATTAAAATTCATATATAATATTCAAATTTGATATCTGAGGATTAAATTAAATTTAAAACAACTTTTTTCTCATGACATTTTACATTTAGTTGTGATAAACTGATACTAAAAGTGCGATACTTTTACTATACAAAATTAGTTCTTTTGTTTCTCAACCTTGTTGGTCACCCCAGAATGATTTTTTGAAAAAAGCATGTTTTTGACTTTAATTTCACTATATCTCAGTAACAGTTGATAATAGCCTCATACAAGTTTAATCAAAAACTGCAATTATATACCTAGTTCCATTTTAAAAAAGCATGGGTTTGTGCTGGTAGAACGAGTGATTATCTACAGCTTTTATATATGGACGACACGTGTATTTCGATTTCTTAAACCCATTAATGTAGTTTGTTTCTAGCGTGGGACAGCCTGTACATAGTGACATAATGACAAAGTATTGTAATTGTGTCGTAAATAAGTTTTGAGATTTTAGGGGACATATGTTCTTTTGGGTCCCAAGAACATTGTTGGCCAAGGTAAAAAGAAATGTCTGTGTGCGTGCGTGTGTGTGTGTGTGTGTGTGTGTGTGTGTGTGTGTGTGTGTGTGTGTGTGTGTGTGTGTGTGTGCGCGTGTGTGTACCCGTTTTTTTGTGGCAACGATTCCGGAGAAACTACTAAAGGCAACAGGACGAAACTTCATATTTAGAGGATTGGAAAAAAGGCCTCTTTATTGTAATAATTGGTTTTTATTATTTACTTCGGACCGGTTTCGCTAGTTATAGCATCGTCGGCGAAATCTAATTGGGAGAGTAAACGTAATGAGTGAAACACATTAAAATTAAAGCAAACACTCACAGTCATAATCCTAAGACGTAGGCCTTTCTTTTTCCATCTTAACAATTGCTTGCAATATGGACTTCTGCCTAATCAAATTTAGAAGTTTCATGACTAAACTTAGAGCTGTAAGAAGTTTTGTTCAAAAGGGCCAAAGGAACTGGAGATTTACTCTTAGTATTTTTCAACGAGCCGCATTTTTGCAAATGAGCCGCCATTTCTACAATTTGGCGAAATAGTTAAATAATAAACTAAAGTAGAAAAAAATTTGTGTAAAATATGTCTATGACTTTTTGTTTGGTAAAATTAATAGTTTAGCTGCATGAGCTAATTCTATTTGATCGAGATCGCTAGTGTCTACATTAAAACTAGTTAGTTAAAAGTTAAAACTGGTTAGGATGTGACAGATATTTTGGTTCTATTGACAGTATTGCATAGTATAGCATTTGACACTGCTGTATAGTATGATAAAGACATGTGCGTAGCCACATCAGATTTTTTGTCTTGCAACCAGCCTGTTTAGTAAATCAATATTGAACATATGGCTGTAGCGCTTTTAGGACATCCAAAACAGGAGATAAAGAATTACTTTTTTTTTGAGAAATAAAAATTTGGGTCTATGATAGGTATAGTAAGGTCCAGTCCATCTTGGGACACACCTTAGATCAGTGCTCCGCAAGCACTGTACCACGGCACAGTGGTTGCGCAACGGAGCTATGTGACGTGACGACTCCCGTGAGCGGGAGAAGGACAGCGGGAGAAGGTTGCGGAGCACTGCCGTAGATCACGAGTTAAGGCAAACAATCTTTTGCCTAATCCAAAAGATATTACACCACTCCTGAAGGTGCTATGTGGGACAGACAGGACAAAGCATCGCCGAGACAAAGAACACAAAGAAACACCAAGCTAGTTCAATAGTTCGTTCGACATTGCTGTACACTTTAATGAGTCTGGACACATAATGGACTTTGATAACGAGAATATGTTGGCAAGGGACAGTATATATCATCAAAGACTTATTAGAGAAGCCCAACAGCATTAATCGTGCGAACGGCACTGACCAACCACTAGGATCTGCAAATCGATCCGAAGCAGGAGAAATAAAGAACGCATGTGAGCGGTAGTTCCTGATGTGGGCAGTGAGGTGTGAACTATGTATATGTTATCGGTAAAACCAGTTTTCAGGCAGAACCACATTGTCCTAGGTCAAACTAGTTCGGTCGAAGCACGTTAGGCACAACTAGTTTAACCTGGTATGTAAACGCATATTTCAGGTCAAACTGGTATGGCCTCGGCCAAACTGATTTCGATTAATGGTTTTTAAATGTGCTATGAAACCGGGTGATCCACACTGTCATTTGAGGAATCAGACGAATGAAATTTGTATTAGCTCTAATAGAGCAAAGATTCAAACTTTTGGGACATACTTGACGTTAGTATAATTTCTGTCTTCTTCCAAAAAATGACGTTATCTTTGAAATTGCAAGCTGCATGCTATACTGTGCATGCGATAATTTCAATAGTGATGATATTCTTAACATAAAAATATCAATCTTCAATTTCTACGATTTCCGGTTTTTCCGGAAATGATCTTTTACATTTATAACTGAAAAAATGAAAAAATTAATCATATTAATTTTAATTAAAAATACTTGCCTCCTCATTTTGTTAGGCAACCCGGCAGAAACATATTCTTCTTCTATTCATAATTATCTTCAAAAATGTATTTTAATTTAAAAACAGATGGACGTAGTAATCCTGCCGTCAGATCTCGTAATACATATTTTGTTTGAGGTTCACACCTTCGTGCTAAACAAATGCCTAAAAATGCGACCCACTCCAACGATTGTTTATAATTTTTCTTTTATGAAACCACACGACAGCCGTAAAAATGGTAAATCCATGTTTTAGAATACCATTCCAATTGAAATTATCGCAAGCATAGTATTAAATTTAAAAATTTCAACAATGACGTCACTTCCGGGAATACCGGAAAGCTTAAAATAGACAATCGATACGTTTTAAGTTTAGAATATCATCGAATATCGCAAAAATTATATAGGAATTATATAGGAAGCAGACAGTGTAAAGTAATTATTTTAAAAAAATAAAGGCTTTACTTACAATTTGCCAGGCTGTTAAACAAGGGGTGCAAAGTAGATGGCCACAAGGTTCGATCCGTACGTCTTTGTCATTCTCTGCGCAAATTTTGCAAAGTTGGAACGTACTGCCCATCTCACAGTACAGTTCGTATTGCTCCTGCGTTACAGCGATGTGATCCTCAGGAGTTTGTTGCACAGCCCATGATAAGTCCGGATTTACACCCCTACCGTCCGGATACAGGTAACTGCAAAAATATCGGCATAATTATATCGGTAAATATTGGAATATTAAGTCATTTTAGGTTTCTCTATTGTGTGTTTATGTTTTATTGTTATTATTTTATTATTATTGTAATTATTTTGTTTTGCGGGGCCTCGAAATTTGTTCTTTCATACCCGTGCCCCAAGGGGTTCAAAATCAAGAAAGTTCAATTAAACCATATTAAAAAAATAAAAGAGAAACCTTTCACTTTTACCACAATAAATTTACATACCACTTGTATTAGCTTAATCTAAAAAATATGTAATCTATTACCTTTTGAGTCTAGGTATCAGAACATTTCCCACATGCCCAAGTACGTAATTTGTTAAAACACAATAATCTAAGCCTGGCGAACAAAAAACAAAATCGGACAAGTGAAGACTGTTTCTGGTATGCTTTTATCCGTACAATCTAAATCTGAAAGCGGAAATTCCAAATTGTGTCTAAATTTGAGAAAAAAATGCATTTTTGGATTTTCCTCTTTAAGACCTGCTTTTCTCAAATACTAGACTCAACATTTCTGCCTTCAAATTCAAATTCTACGGAAAAATCTTACCAGAAACAGTCATCACTTGGTAAATTTTGTTCATTGTTGATCAGGATACTGGCCAATTTCTGTATTCGCGGTCAGGTGGAAAAGCACATGGGAGCGGTAGCTCCAGATGTGTGCAGTGAGGTGTAAATTTAGGTATATAAGGGAGATTTCTTTGGTAGGTCTTTAGTATTCAGGTAGCTCTGAAGATGCGAGCAACATGGTTCGCGAAACGTCAGTATTTACGAATCTTGACAAACGGCATAAACCGGAAGAAATTTATTTTGTAAATGATTCTGGCCGTAAAAGCCTACGTACTTAATTAATTACAAATTTTTTTATATAATTGTTTTGTGTTTCACTATTAAAAATATGTTTAAAAGTAAATAAAAATGAACAAAATCGCAATAATAATTATACCGCAATTGAATATAAAAAAATGCATTCTTTTTAATGCCTGCACAGTAGGATGACCCCTTAAGAGGAATCAGTAGGGCTAGTAAGTCCTATAAAACAAGCATCAATTCTCACATGTTATACATCAAATTATAGATAAAAGTATATTACTTGTTTTAGTAATGTAAATCTTTAATTGTTATGGTTGTATCCACGCTACGTGATAAAATAATTCTGATGCGTGCACTCAAAGAAGTAAAGGAAAAAGCAATGTAAGATTTTGATATTTTTACATGAAATTTTGTACACTTATAGAGGAAGGTGTAACAGATCTATTGTGGTACTTTTTTCAATTGTACCCTGTATTCTCCGTAAAAAAATCGCAAAGTCCGTCAATTTTATGTCAGATTCAGTAACCATTTAGTAAAAAAAAAAACAAAAATATAAAAAATTAGCACTAGACGGATGATTATACCTTTATATATATTGAACTAATAGCTGAGAAGAACCCTCAGAACTTTTACGTGTTTTGTGAGTAGAACGTAGGGGGTACGGATTCGCCTTAATGACCGTAAAATATTGATAAGTCTGGGAAACACGGATTATATTAATGAAAGGAGATACCACTTTCATATTTCATAGGTAATACTTCGATGTGTTTTGGATATCAGCGCACAAACGCTGCCAGTATTTCAAAGTCACCACCGTACAAACTTTTACTACCCCAAAAAGTCTCGAACACGTTTTCTCCAAAATTTATTATAATAAACTGATAACCTGAAAATTTACATGATTGCCTATTGAAAAGCAACGCACGGTGGCCCTAAGTAGCGGAAATTGAACTGATCAACAATATTAAACTAACATCCAATGAGTGAAATTATTAATTGGACACAATCAAATTTTAGTGCCCATCAAAGTGGGAAATCGGGAAATAGGTAGGTAATAAATTACAGAATTCTTTTATATTATATAGAAGGCGACAGTAAGTACAATTTCATGTAAATCAATTTCCTGTGCAATTAAAAACTGAACAACACAATAATAATGTAAATTAAATTAAACACACTCTGAATAAAGTATGCATTTTATTTTTAATCCGACAAAGAAACGCAGACCTGGATAATTAGCTTACTATTCATTGCATGTTTGAAAACATGTTTTCATTGTTTTTACTTGTTTTTGTTTACTTACAGTTTTCTAAAAATCATAACAATACACGTAAAAACGTGAAGGTTGAAGGAAGTTGACAACAAATGCTATTGACCAATAGTATGAAATAAATAATAACAGTGGTTATACTGTGCAGTTCAACAATGAAAGGCTGGATAATCCGGTACAAAATTAGCCCAATTGGAAGGTGATGGGTAGAAAAAAAAGTTGTAAGTTTCTTCTTTATTTATGGCATTTATTCTAGTAGTTGAGTACTATCACTTTTTTTTTCTACCCATCATCATCCAATTGGGGTAATTTTTTACCGGATTATCCAGTATGAAATAAATGACCGCGATAGTAAGTGCGAATCCGAAGGCCATATACGATACACCAAAAGGGGCTTGGTGCAGGTTTATGCAACAGGGTCGCCAGCAAAAAACAACGTTTACTTTTTAAAAATCAGATCTCAATATTTCTCTCGTTGACGTTAATTAATAGGACAAATGTATACCAGAACTTTTATGTTCAGATTAACTGAATCTACCACATGTTTGTGACATTCTAAGTGAAACACCCTGTATTTACGTTCCATTCTTGAAAAAAATAAAAAACAAAAACCTTTCAGATCATTTATTTGTCCATTCGTCTAATGTCTGTCACAGCGGAATTTCTCTGGACTGGATAAAACTATTGAGCTGAAAGATGGTATGGTTATAATGCCATATAATGGGGAAGGTTATTACATTTGAATCAGGGCAGGCGAGAGCGGGGTATGCGAATCTGAACAGAGGGACGGACAGACCACGTTAGCGCTTTATTATAGAGTATGATATTATTTAATAATATATATAATATATTTTTACACAATATTATTACCTATAAGATATAAGATTCATGCAATTTAGAATTTAGAATATCTGACTGCAGGCACAAATTTACACAGCTTCGAATGACAATAGGGAATAAGATTTATCCAAATGCGGCCATAAGCTTACAGTTTTGACAACATGGCCATCATGGATTTTGACAATGTGCCTTAGATTTGGAAACAGTTAAATGGCATTCACATAAGCTGATGCTACGCTGCGGTGCGCTGCGCTCGCCTGCGCTCGACTACGCTCCAAACGCTGGCCTACGCTGGCCATGCGCTTGCCCACGCTATGAACGCAAGATGCCAACGTATGTATTTTTGCGCCTGGCCGCTACTGTCAACAAAATTTATACATAACCCCTAAACATACTGCAACGGGCGATCATCTTGCGGCTTTTCGTAAAGAGTTTTGGTGTATATTATGGAATATTTTATAAATACATATTGGAACGTGTCTGAAGAATGCGATTAGGTATGCGTACATGTTATTATTATTTATAACACATTTTAAATCAATGTTTTTATTGTATTTTAGGATTGAAGATATGCGACGTGGTTAAGTGGTTTCGAGAAAGCAGTACATAGGATATCTACAAAGAATGAGTGCAACCACAGTGCAACTATAAAACTAACGGAGGATATACTTTTGTTTACCAAGAACATAACAAGATTTAGGTTGAAATAGGTACGGGGTAATTACTTTTGTATCATATTGAACACGTTTTATTGGAATGAATTACTAATTTTACAGTTCTGTGTAACCTCATTTGAGAAGAACTCAATGAGTTGAGACAAAGATAGAATGGAACACAGTCTATATAAGAAGAAACACATGGAAAACCCTATACCCATCTACAACAAAGGTCCATAACTTATGGACCATAAGGTATGCTTCGAGAAATAACCAAAACACATGTAGTGTACGACAGGAATTTCAAGAGTATCTCGTACAATAATTAGACATCGATAGATGATAGTATAGAACACAGTGTACTATAAGAAGGCATACACAGAAGATCCCATCACTACCCATAATAAAAGACGATAAGGTTTGCTGCAACGAAGAACCATACCTGTAGTGTACCACAATAATCGCGAGAGTGCCTATAGGTAAAACTACGAGAGCTGAAGGTGAGTCATCGATTCCAGCTGTTATTTTGCTGATACGTTACAGACCATTCCCGTGCGTTAGAAAGAAACAGAGTGCCTTTTCATGCGTCTGTTCTTACGTTTTTAGGCGATGACTCACCTTCAGCTCTCGTAGTTTTACCTATATTATAATTCATCAAAAACGGTTTTGCCAAACGTTTTGTATGCGATTGTGGAATTTGTGTCCTTAATTCAAAATGCATATTTGGTTGCCTATCAATATACAGTAGTATCTGTATAGATACTACTGTATATTGATAGGCAACCAAAATTAACGACACAAATTGCACAACTGTATAGTAGCATTATATTGATAAACACTTTTTTTTTATTCTTATTTGTTTAAGTTAAGTAAAAACTTCAAATCCCGATTGCTCATAACTTTTTTGGAGCAATTTTTAGCAAGCAAGCTGAACATATGTAAGTTTCACTATTTTGGGCTTTGTGCTTTGTTTCTCCTAGATATTAATATGTGACCCCCCAATCGCCATATTATATATTTTTGTTATTTTATGTAAGCTTCTTTCTATAAGAAAAATTCAGTTACATATCATTTATTACTTTACTCAGGTTTTGATCTTGAGGATCACAATATGCATCGTCTAATTATTTGATATTTCCTATAAACAAATGTAGGTAATTCAGGACTTTGTATTTTTTTTCTATTTTTGGCTAATAAATAACTTTACCACGATACTATTCTATATTTACTTATTTACAGCACTTCTTTTCCTCTGGTTCACATAATTTATAAGTATTCCTTTTTTAATTTATTTTCATTGTATTCTTTGTACATATTTATTTAAAATTGTAGCACCAAAACTCATTACAATACTATGTTAGCTTTTTTAAATAAATAAGATCACAGTAAATGTTAGTTAACTGAAGCAGATAGGAAAGTAATTAATAGTAAGGCTATTTAGAAAATAAATAAAAGAAATCATATTTGCTGACGTTTGCAAACTGTGTTGTTCTGACTTCTTCAGTTCTACTGTTTGTATATATTATTGGTATCACTAATGAATATTATTTTAGTAATTATACTAATAATCATTGTATCAATTATTCATGAATAAAAGTAGGTATATAAGTAATTATAATTTTCAATACATTTGATTATAGCCTACGTATATAAACCAATAAGTAAACATAGTTTGTAGTTGAGTAATTTATTTTTACAATTCTAATAAAGTAATAACTACCAGAAACTAGCAAAATGTTTGTTTTCCTATTGTGCAATAAGTAAAATAATAAATATTATTAGATCCATTAGATGCATTAACAGCATAAGTCGCAAATGGTCTAACATCACCTTGTGAAAACAATTGTTTTTTAATTAAAAACGAGCATTGAAAAAAAAATCAAGCAAATGACTTTTAATCCAACTACTTGTTTAAAAAAGGGAACTGTTTCAAACAGTGCAAAGTAAACAGTGCTTTTTAGTTACACCATTCGTATCTTAAATATAAAATACTTAAAAAAAACAATAATCAGGAATTTCGATGAGACATGCATCTTTGTTGTTTGGCGTAAACTCCTCGAATTTATCGTCTTTCTTCGTGGTCCACTATCATGTATCAGGAATTTCGACGAGACATGCATTTGTGTTGTTTGAAGTAAACTCTTCGTATTTATCGTATTTCTGCGTGGTCTACTATCAACTGCAAGTTACAGCAAGATCAAACAACAGTGTAGAATGTTCACACAATTTTACTATTTGGTCACCCAATCTGGAAATATATAATTTTACAATCTTAAATATACAATCTTATAATGCATATTATAGGGAGTAAAAAGGACCTTTGTGAGTCAGGTCAATTATTTGAAATTCAATGATGTTTTAGCTAAATCTAAAAACTAATAATCTATTAACGTTCAAGTCTATGTATCAGAGCATTTCACAGATTTCCATGTGCGTAGTTTGTCAAAAATATAATAATAATCTAAGCTAAATGACTATCCTGACCAACAAAGCACAAAATGGGACAAGTGAAAACGGTTTCCGGTATGCTTTTTTCCGTACATCCTGAAACTGAAAGTAGGAATTTGCCAATTCTATCTAGTTTTTCAGGGAAAAATTCATGTTTGGTTTTTTTACAGCTTTTTAGCACTGCTTTTCTGAAAATCTAGACTAAAGTCAAAATTTCTACTTTCAGATTCAGATTCTACGGAAAGAAGCAAAAAAAAATTAAAATTGAAAAATTAGGACCAGCCTATTTACACCTTTTTACACAAATGTATCTAATGTGTACACGATTACTTACAATGTCCTAATTTAATCTGAGCATCTTCTCGTAATTCCTCTATTTTCATCCTGGGTTTCTCATTTTGCAGCAGTAAATTTTCTTGGTAATTTGAACACTACAAAGACATAATAAAAATTAAAAATTGAGCTGAACAGAAAACAAATATATGTAATAAATATTTAAAATAATAAAAGAGAATACATTGAGTTTTAAATACAAATAACAATCTACCTGACAACATAAATAAATTATTAGTATGGTGTATTCTAATTATACCGGTATTACAAAGCGTATCATATCGATTAAACGGAACCACTTCTGTACCATTCGTACTCAAAGTAATACATAATCTACTGAACTACTGAAGAACTCAGCGTTCTGTTGCATTTATGGTTAGCAAACGGTTAGATAAGTGTTTTCAACAATACCATCACAGTGACAATACGATACTGATTTATAATGCCGGTTGGTATAAAATCTACTATCTTCAACATTTGATCTATTTTGATCGCAGCGAGTGAACAACACGATTAATTTAACAAACCAACCACAAGCAATGTGGGTATGAGCAAATAATTTTTTTAATCGCAACATCTATTCGCTGCTACTAAACGCAGAAGATCAACTGTACTTAAAAAACTATGAGATTTCAGGGAACACCGACACCATAAAACTAATCGAGGCATTAGACCTCCCATTCTTCACAGCAGATCAGATAAAAATTCCACCTACCATTCTGAACATAATAGTATCCACAGATTCTATACTACCAACGAGCAAGGTTCTGTTAGAATAGTGGTTTCGTGGTTGTAGATTATCTCAACATAAAGCCCCGATGAGTTTATGCTTCTCCTGCTATAAATAAAATATGTACTTAGTAAAAACAACAAACTCACCAGATATTCTACTTACATCTCTATATCCATTATAGTTTCTTCGCAAACAGACGTAGAACAATCTAGGTTCTTTCTTGAACATGTTGCTATAAAGAATTCCATAAAACGTAGTTTCTATTGCACTGATATGGACTATAATTTATACGATAACCTCAAAAGCATCTCAAAACTGACATAAACCGAACACGTGACATAAGACAGAGATCCTACCGTGGCAAGCGCTAAGAGCGCTCCAGCGTTTAGGTGAGCGTAGGAGAAACTATGCGACCGTGGACGAGCGTAGACATAACGGCGACGCTAGCGTCATTGTAGCGCCTGCGCAGCGTACAGTTGCGTAACTTGCGCGTATCTGAACGTACCATTAGTTTCAAATAACACAGGAAATATGAATCATGAAAAGTCAACTTTTCACATACATATTTGGTCGCCATATTGGACCGCCATTTTGAATATCTGGATTCAGATTGAATTCAGGGAGCTTCAGATATCACATGAAACAAGATTCATGCGATTCGACGGTATTTTTATAATCTTGGTCGACATGTTGTTTCCGTCATTTAAAATTTTGACACTTTGACTTCAAATTTGGGATAAATAAGATTCAAATGTCACTTAGGACAAGATTTGAACATACAGGAGCCTTATTCTACAATTATAGCGACTAGCGACATCGCTATACCGTTTCGATTCGACATGACGTCACGTGTATCGATATCGCTATCATTCGGTAAATAGAACAACCTTTCCGGTAGTACATTTTCTGTGAGCTGTGAATTGTGATGTGACAGCGTTTGAAAATGTCAACTATGTCCGTACGAGACACGTACGAGATAAAAAAGTAAGCGGCGGTTAGAAGGAGGCATTGTCCTTATTGAGACGATATGTTCTAATGAACTCTGTCTGTGACAGAAGGGTCCCAAGAATAGGGTCCCAGGCACCCTATTCTCGTCATCTTTTTGAAGCGAAAGTGAGTCTTTTCGAATGGTTAGGTGGAAGGAGTGGAGATATCAGCGGTTTCCCTCTGGAACGTATCTATGAGCAAATTTGCTTGTCGCTAACAACAATGACGCACGCGCCACGCCCATACGTTCCAAACACATGGCAACCGCCGATATCCCCACTCTCACCTAACCATTCGAGAAGACTCACTTTCGCTTCAAAAAGATGACGAGAATAGGGTCCCTGCTAATGCGAGTATGACCTATTCGTACTGTTGTACTTCGTACTTCTGTACTTCCACCTAGTTTTTGATCCTGGTGTGAACAACAACAACCATATTAATGCGCTCGCTATCTATTCGGATTCGCGCGACTGTATTTTATATTTTTGTCTCAATATTGCGTCTGTCATCTAGAATTTTGAAAAACGGGTTACTTAAAAAGCAGTTACTACATTAATTATTATAAAATAACAAACTAATTTAAGAATAAATCTGTAATTATAACATTAATGCATAAAATATACGAACTTATAATTAACATTCGATACCTGTCCTATTACAAAAATGCAATTTAAGCAGAATTACTGAAATTACTTTCGACCGGACGGAACAAATTTATATAACTGTTATATAAATAGGTATGTACTAGTATGCACGTACCTATAATTATAGTAACACATAATTAGAATACTATACAGGGTGTCCGTTATTCGTGAGAATGTATTAAACGGAGAGCCCGTGACAAAATTCTACACTCTCAAGACATCACTCCAAAAATTTTATATGTGATGTAAAATAATATGGACAATAAGAAATGGCTGTGGTTCTTTGCAAATCCCGCCGGAAAGAATTTGATTACAGAGAAAAAATTATTGTTAACAAACTTGTCAATGGTTTTATTTTATTGAATATATTTAGCATGACAAACCCCGGCTATCACCGCCAGTATAAATAATACTTACAATCCTTCTCTGTAGCCATCAAGGAGGGCTTGTATCAGACTTTTGTTTTGTGGAATTGTCTGAAGGATCTCTCCGTCCGGGGTAACGTATCCAATGGCCCATTGTCCTAGTCGCGTGCAGGATAACCTAAACACGTAACTGCCCGCCTTCGTGATATATTTCAGCAGTCTGGCCTTCACCTCATCGTACGTTAGGAATGCAACATAGCCCGGATGCGTTACTGCTAAAATCTGCCAATTTCGCAACAGCGTCGTCCACGGTTGAAACAACCTGCAAAATAGAAGTTAATTTAAGGCTCAGTTAAATATAATATATTTAATTGAATTTTATCTATCTTATAATTTTACAAACCAAACATATTTAAGGTAGGTTTTTAAATCGTTTAAATCTAACAACTAAATAAACGTGTATAAGTAAGTAATAAGTAAACGTGAAAATAAAAAATCTTCGTGCTGTCTACCTCAATTGTCGTTTTGAATCCCTAATTTGTCGTTATGAGTACACATTCTGTCGTGTACGCCACTTTCGTTATGAATACCTATTTTGTCGTGTTGAGTACATATTCCAGCGGGCAAAAATTGTCGTTGTAAATACCTAATTTGTCGGGCTGATATATATTCCCCAAACCCCCATTTACATTTATACAGTTTGCAGAATTTTTTTTTTTAGTTCTGTTAAATCGTTCGTGTGACTCGTAATTTTGATATAAGTTATATAAGATATAAGTTTGATATAAGATTTGTTTGAAAGCGGATCTTTTTCAGAAATCAAATTTGTTCATCTTGTTTGGCCATGACGTCTTCCATTTGTGCGTTGAATACAAATCCGGACTCCTGTCACTTAAGATTTTAAAAAAAGTTGCGTTCATTTAAAAAAAAGAAATAATTATTTATGTCGACAACATGTACCGTTTTCGACATATCAGTGTAGTTCTAGAAGGTATAGGTGCAAAAAAATAAATGTTATTTATTTTGTCAAATTTTGCCAAATCAAAAACAAAATTATAAGATGTTCTCAAATGGTTTGCAATTTTCTTGTTACACACGTTGGACAGTAACATTTTGTTTTACATAAAAATATGATTGAACAATTTTGGCAACGCTGTCAAAGATGTGTTGATATAAATTGAGAACATTAAAAAAGTGTCATTATGTTTTTTGTCATATGGACCTAAATAATGATGTTCAAGAAAAGTACAAGAAAAAAAAATGCCGATAGCCCTCTACAATATGCAGACATACTAATTATAGCCCAGGAATATTAGGTTTTAATCCTTAAAAATAAAATAAATCTGCCAATTGGTAAATACCTTTTATTTACTGGACTGAACAATATACTAAAAGTCCTAAAAAGGCCTATGTCTACGTCATGCTTTTTTGGGGTATTTTACCCCAAACTACTATATCTTGTCTGAAATCGCTCATCACTCCACACCTGGAATTTAGGTGCTTTGAATGACGTTGAATCTAAATTTGGCATTAAACTTCAAAATTTAAATGGCAGAGCCAAAACGGCGGACTTTAATTGAAAATAAAAGAAATCTTCGGCCAAATCTAGTTAGCATTTTTATTCGCAAAATTCAAAATGGCAGATCCAAAATGGCGGACCAGAAAATTAGAATTAAGAGAGACGTTCATTTAAAAAAAGAAATAATTATTTATGTCGACAACATGTACCGTTTTCGACAAAAAAAGCAATTTGACATATCAGTGTAGTCCTTAATATATGATTTCTCCACTCAATTTGGTCTGAAATGAAAATATCAAATTCCGTTGTATTCTATACACAATTAGTTATCGCCGGTTGAACCAGAAAAATATACCTATTTATATTTGAGGAAATGGTGACAAAATTATCGATTTAGCTCATAAAATCGACAATATTATTAGCAATTAAATAAAAAATACATAACCATCAAGCGATCAAGCCATGTTTGTTGAACATGAGGTACAACTTCACGTTGATCTGTCCTAAGTTTTTAGTTATAATTGCACAAGTTGATATCCGATGATATATGACGATGTCCTAAATTTTAATTAAAAATCAGTAATTTTGAATTTTGCAATGTTTATGCCAGAATTAGACTCACCGTCATTCAAAACACCTAAATGCCGAGTTAGAAGGAGTTTGAAGGATTTCAGACAAGGTAGGGGTATAATACTCCAAAAAAGCATGACGCAGACTTAGGACTTTTTAGGACTTTTAGTATGTTGTTTAGGGCACCAAATAGAAGGTACATACCAATATGTAGATTTCCTATAGTTTTTTCAGGGTTTTGGTTGAATTTAGTCTAAACAGTCTGAACCTTCAGGATACTCAAACTCTTTTGTAGTAGTTTAATTTAATCTATAAATTTAATCAAATAATATATTTTCGAATGTGTGCAACCTATGCAATTAATTAGAGAAGATGTGTGTATATTTTCTTTCCAGATTTATATTAGTCTCCAAAGCACAGTAAAATAAATATCAAATCCGGACAATCTACGTCAAACATCGGCAATAAGTACTTTCTGTTTTATCTCAGGGAAAATTTATGTATAATCTCGCGCTATTAAAACTATAGCTTCTGTTGTTTTTAGTAAAGAATATTAATATTGTAGATAACGTGCGGACCGTGGGTGGTACATATATTAGGTATGTATAAATAATGATGCATAAACAAAGTGCGTCGGCAGAAATAGATAATGTAAATAGTAAAACCGCACACAGGAGTAATACGTAAACCGGGTCTGGTCGCACAGAATAAAAATCGGTGGCATATTTAGGTAATTTATTCAAATAGGGACGAAAACAAGAAGCTCGACAAAATAAACTTTGTGAAGATGCACAAAAAAACTAGCATAAGCGGGCAATTTGCATTCCACAGATGCTACGCGCAAAGGTCACTCAGCTATCGGGTTTTCCCTTGCAAAGAATACAAATTGGATCCTCAAACCTGGACAATCACGGAATGCCAAATGCTGACACAGTGGTGAGGTTCTTATGCAAATGTAAGCGAATAAATTATAAGCAAGTCACACACACATATTTAATAAGAAACCTACAAAATTACGATACAAGGTATTATAGAAATCTGTTCTGTACAGGTTGTTCACGCTAGAAACAAAACACATTAATGGCCTAAGAAATCGAAATACACGTTTCTTCCGTATATAAAAGTTGTAGATAATCATTCGCTCTACAGCCAGAAAATATGTTCGTTCTTAGAGGGTATCCCACAACAAACTTGTGTCATTTTTTAATGGAACACTAGGCATATAATTGCAGTTTTTGATTAAGGCTTTTATCCTATTTATTATAACATCAACTATTAAGTTATTATCAACTGTTTCTGAAATATTGTGAAATTAATGTCAAAAACGCTGATTTTTCAATAATCATTCTGAGGTAACTAAATAGGATAAAAAAGAAGTAAACTCGTTTTTGATAATCAAAATATCACACTTGTCGATAGTTACTGTTAATTTGAGATTCAAGTACGATTTATCCGGAATAAATAGAGGTTTACTATGTTACTTAAGAATTTTAGCCTGTATATCTTGAAATACTTTGAAAGACCAGTAAACCTGCTTATCGAAAATGCCTAACTCGTGATGACACGTCACGTCACAACAAAATTACGGCCACCACGTGACGTGTTAACTCGGTGTTAAAACAGCTCACATGTGAATATGGTGACCGTAGTTATATTGTGAAGTGACGTGTTAACAGGAGTTAACATGAGTTAACACGTCACGTGTGAATAATGGCCATAGTTAAACAACTACTAAGCGTCAGCATATAAACATAATAGATTACAGTTTAAGGAAACTATTTGTTATTACTTTTCCAAAAAAATATGCATTAATTCTATTAAAAAACCAAAATTAAAATTGTATTTTATTCACGTGATTGAAAACGCTCTGTAATTGGCACAGTCTCCAGTGACGTCACGTCGTATTAAGCTTGTGCTTCTGCCGCTTGACTTTACTACGTTAAATTTTGTTAAAGCGGATAGTGTCAATGTACGGAAGGTTAACGCTTAGATGGTGAGATTCTTCTTTAAAAATAATCCATATTTTTACGCTCCGGAACAAAGTAACGTGTAAAAAGTGCACAAGACATTTCTCATGACAACGTACGATGGTGCAAGAGCTGCAATATATATAGTGAAGGAATCTAATCTACAGTTACCGATAAATTTATATATATATATATATATATATATATATATATATATATACAGGATGATTCATAACTCGAAGCAAACAAAATACCAGTCATTTGTTACAATCGGTCGTTGTTTACGAGATATAATATATATATATATCGCTTATTAGTGGAGATACAGGCTATGTTTAAATTTGGCAAAGTTTCGTCTTTTTGTGCTGATCAATTATCTGAAAAGAAATTTTAGCTATCATTTGTCATTTTAAAGATATCCGCAAAAAACTGAAATGTTAAGATATCGTTTTTAATTTTTTACGCAAACCCAAACGTAGCTAGACATTTGAAACAAAAACATTCTGCAGCTACTTTTTAACAAGGAAAGCAGTGTAATTTTTTAATTCGAAATAACTTCAAAGATGGCGGCGTAACCATGGCCAACTTTTGTTTTTCTTATGGCCGCCATGTTGAATTTTGGCATTTTCCGATAGTAGTGTTTTTTCTCATTTCCGCAATGTATAACATGTTAACATTATTTTTTAAAATAATGGTGCAATAATAAAAAAAACCTTCAGGTACCTAACTGGAGCTTGGTTACAGACCGCCGCACTCGTTGCCAAGCAACGTCAACAAAATGCACTTGGATCAAGCGGCGCGCTCATCGTTGGGTTTGCAATTTAACCAAATAAACCTTAATTGTGGTTGATTGTGGATGTAAAATGCCGTTTACCAATAACGAAAAGCGTGATATAAGGGTTTATTATTGTTCTCATAGTAATGCCCAATCGTACAAAATTCCTAGCATTGGACAGAAATTTAGCAGACCATGGATCGTTTAGTAAACCCCGCAATTCTTATAATCCTCATGGAAATGTTGAAAACGATCAAAGAGACATTTTGGAAATTGTAAACGTTAGATTACCATAATTTGCAATGCTTCAACTACTGCTTTTTAGATAAATTACGATTCTCGGATTTCTACGCGGGAAGTAGCCTCGAGAAACAAAAACATTTTTTATTATTAAACCATTGTTTTAAAAAATAATGCCATCATGTTATACATTGCGGAAATGAGAAAAAAACACGGCTATCGGAAAGTGCCAAAATTCAACATGGCGCCCATAAGAAAAACAAAAGTTGGCCATGGGTACGCCGCCATCTTTGATGCTATTGCATATTAAAAACTAACACTGCATTCCTTGTTAAAAGTAGCTGTAGAATGTTTTTGTTTCAAATGTCTAGCTACGTTTGGTTTTGACGATCCATGGTCCGCTAAATTTCTGTCCAATGCTAGGAATTTTGTACGATTGGGCATTACTATGAGAACAATAATAAACCCTTATATCACGCTTTTCGTTATTGGTAAACGGCATTTTATATCCACAATCAACCACAATTAAGGTTTATTTGGTTAAATTGCAAACCCAACGCTGAGCGCGCCGCTTGATCGAAGTGCATTTTGTTGACGCTGCTTGGCAACGAGTCCGGCGGTCTGTAACCAAGCTCCAGTTAGGTACTGGAAGGTTCTTTTTATTATTACACCATTATTTAAAAAATAATGTTAACATGTATATATATATTGCGGAAATGAGAAAAAAAACGACTATCGGAAAATGCCAGAATTCAACATGGCGCCCATAAGAAAAACAAAAGTTGGCCATGGTTACGCCGCCATCTTTGAAGTTATTGCAAATTAAAAAATGTCACTGCATTCCTTGTTAAAAAGTAGCTGTAGAATGTTTTTGTTTCAAATGTTTAGCTACGTTTGGTTTTGCATAAAAAATTAAAAACGATATCTTAACATTTCAGTTTTTTGCGGATATCTTTAAAATGGAAAATGATAGCTAAAATTTCTTTTCAGATAATTGATCAGCACAAAAATACGAAACTTTGCCAAATTTAAACATAGCCTCTATCTCCACTACCGGTATATATAATAATATGTAATAATATGTAATAAAGATAAATGCACTTCTTAATACTAAAAGTTTCAATATCTGTGATATCTGTAAACTCCTTTCGAAAAATAAAATATGTTTGGACAATATTAAAGCTTTAGCCATCCACTTTGCATGGTAAAATCCGCCAGACATTAAAAAAAAACTACCAAGGAAGTCCCGCCAAGAAAGAAATTCATTAATTCTATTAATTATTTGTAGTCATCCATTGTATTTTTGGTTTTTTGGATTTTTGGTTTAATTAATACAGCATGTAAAACAATTTAGTAGAAAAACAAGCTAGAAAACCACAACTATGTTGTTCAACTGGGAGGGTACATTTTTTCTTAAAAATTTAGTAGCAGATTTATTTATAAATTCATTCTGTTCAAATGGAGTAGACCACTTTTTAGAAAAGCACAGTAGGTTGAAGTAGGAGTTGAAAGTGCGTTTCGATAGCTTTCTTTACTCTGAATACAAATCCGTACGCACGGACAATTTATAGATTTTTAGCGGCTAAAATAAATGCCCTAATGAAGCTTTCATTGTATCCGAAAAAACAGAAATTTTTTTTTGCAATTGAAGTCGCATTTTTCTCGGAAATATTGAGGGTCTTAGTAAGAAGTGACCCTTATGAATGTAGTAGATTTTTTTATGATCTACAACTTAGTATACGACATTTTTGAATAAAACGGCTAGTTTCGCCGGAAAACATAATAATATATTTTGCACCCGCTTTCAACCCCCCCCCCCCCCAAATAAACACTATACCACCCCATGACCTGCATTTATTTTTTTTCGTTCACTATGAGCCCCTTTACCATTTCAAATGATAAAAGTCCTGTCATACTATGTATGACAAAGTAAAATTGGGTATAGCATAGACCTTTCCATGAATGTACATTCTTATAAAAACTGCCACGCGGCGCACGACATGATAGTCAAGTCCAAGACAAATCCGGTTTGGAATATGTAAATATTACAAAGATCAAAATCTCCAGGTTGGCAGCGACAATAACAAAATTAACTGAAGTTATTGGTGGTATGAATCTAATTAATGATGATAAGAAATTACATAAACAAAACTGACGGCGGTTATGTAGGCGTCTTGAAAAATATCTTCTTCCCGGAATATTGAAACAACTGGCTTTTATCATACGTGTTATGCCGTTCATCTCAAACGTAACGACTACTTCCGGCGCGCGTATTTATGTATGTTGGCAAACTTCGGTGGGATCCATATAAAAGTAATCCCGAACACTGGCAAATGTTGTTCTCTGCATGCGCGTCTTGAGTAAATATTTTAAGGTTAAGCAAGGTTGAGATGGTAATTCAAACTGCTGAATGGTCGGAAGTTGAAGTGTCAACAGCCACTGCAATGAATCATCCGGGTTAACTAAACAACGGACAATTATTGATTAATGAACTTACGTTGATGTTTTTATAATTACGAAATGAAAAATCACATGACTTTAGCATACTATACAGCAGTGTCAATACTGACAATACTGTCAATATAATCAAAATATCTGTCAAATCCTGGCAAACTAGTTGTAATACAGATACGAGTGATCTCGATCAAATAGAATGTTTAATGTATGTAGACAGGTTGGTTCGAATAAAAACTGCTAACGCTTCACTAAACTATTTATTGTATACAGGGTCTCCCACGACGAGCTGCCATTAGAAGTATATGGAGAACCAAATGAAATGAGAGATTGAAAATTTGTGGACTTACATTGTTGGAGACGATCGTCACAACTAAAATATTTTGAGTTTTCGGTTACTTTTCAAAGATTCATTAAATATTAGGTCAATTTTATGTTACATATCCTATACCTAACATGTGTCATTTTTGTGATATTCATTTTTTTTGTTAAAAAATGACAGCAGCACGGTTACTTTCAATTACTTAGAAATCCCCTGTGGCCGTTGGAAAAAAGTTGTCAGGCAAAATTGTTGTGAAGGTAAGATATTATCGACACATCGGGAAAATTCTTCTAAAAGTTATCCACAGGGTGTTCAATTTATAAGATCAAAGTTGAATTCGAGAAAAGTACTAAAAGTCGATTTATTCAAATGGCAACTCTAACATATGAATACATAACTTTGTGTACAATGTCCTATACCCTGGGATGTTAAATTACTGTTAAATTAAATTGTTCAGTTGTTTTCAAACTCAATCTAGATTTGGCAATGTTTGCAATTTCTACTGTGATGTATTCATCATTCAAATCGATTTCAGTATGTACAAGTACATTTTAGGTATGGGACATTGTACACAAAGTTGATCTAAAATTTTCCATAGAATTGAGAAATGTATTCATATGTTAGGGTTGCCATTTGAAAAAATCGACTTTTAGTACTTTTCTCGAATTTAACTTTGATCTTATAATTTGTATAACTTTTAGAAGAATTATACCGATGTGTCGATAATATGTTACCTTCACAACAATTTTGCCGGACAACTTTTTTCCATCGGTCACAGGGGATAATTTATAAGTAAACCGTGAAAGTAACCGTGCAGCTGTCATTTTTTAATGAAAAAAATGAATATCTCAAAAATGACACATGTTGGTATAGGGAATGTAACATAAAATTGATATAAAATTTAATGAAGATTTCCTAAATGCGATAAAATACAGGGTATTCTATTTGAAATATAAAAGTTGACATCATTTCCGGTGTAACCGGAAACTCAAAATATTTTAGTTGAGACGATCGTGTCCAACAATATAAGTCCATAAGTTTTCAATCTCCCATTTCATTTGGTTCTCCATATACTTCCAATGGCAGCTCGTCGTGGGAAACCCTGTATGCATAATCCACAGAGCGCTGAGCGACCAACAGAGTGAACTGAAAAAATTTCAGACAAAAAATTATACAAAATTTCCTCTACTTTAATTTATTATTTGACTATTTTGACGAAATGAGAAATGGCGGCACATTTTCAAAATCTGTGGAAAATGCTAAGAGTAAACCTCTAGTTCCTTTGGGCCCTTTTGAACAAAACTTCTTCCAGCTCTAAGTTTAGTCATGAAACTTCTAAATATTAAGTTTCGTCCCGATAACTTTAGTAGGTTTTAGCGGAAATATGTCTTTTTGGGTCCCCTGAACATTTTTGACCAGTTGTTTTAGGGGAAATATGTCTTTTAGAGATTTTAGCGGAAATATGTCTTTTTGGGCCCCCTGAACATTTTTGATCAAGGTACAAGAAATGTGTGTGTGTGTGTGTGTGTGTGTGTGTGTGGGCGCGCGCTCAAATAGGTCAAAATAAAGGATTGCTATTTCATTGTTTCGCTGTTTTCCTGAAAATGGATTTTTTTGGCGTAGCAGTAAAATCTACGAACATACACTAACAAATTACTGTGTCTATATCTAAATTCATAGAAAACAGCAAACGATCCATCTCAATCACTACCATAATTTGTTCAACCATCCTGAGACAAATTTTATAGACAGACAGCCACCAACAAAATCCTTCCCTCACAAAGTATCAGTACGAAATTGTGTGATGAGTCGATACAACCGAAAAGTGTTCAATTTTAATTAGCCTAAAGTATTAATTAATATTGAGTGGGTCAGTAGCCTCACACTATATCTGCATGTCTTTTTTCTAAATTATAGAAAAATGCAGGTATGTACTCTAATATATGGTCTATCTATCTAACCCCATTTGGCCATGAGTGATAATGGTGAACCAATATTTTTAAAAAGGGATTCAAGTACTACCCTTACAAAATATCCGAATATGGTGTGACCAGCTACGAAGAAAGGGACCTTATGACGAAAATGATCAATATTGCGATTTTTGTTTGGAACCTCCAAACCTTCAGACTTCTGTTACACACACACACACACACAACAAACAGTGATATTAAGACAATAATTCTGTTCTCTGGCATCTACATAACGTGTTTGTCAACGAATAGATTAAAATAGTCCAAGTAGGAAAAGAATTCTGAATTATCGGATGAATGTGAATGGATGTGTTCTCGCTATTGTATTTATAATGTAGTTGAGCTCCAACCGCTAAATCTTAATTAAAGTCTCGATTTATGAATAAATTTGTGTACACTCGCAATAACATGAATATGCCGTAATTGCTTTCACGCAGCGCGCATGCTTAAATCCTCACGTGCGCAATGTTGTAAAGTGGGCGTTGTTGTTGTATGGTTTTGGCATTCTAGGAATATGGTTTCTGTGAGTGTAGCGCACTTGGTCTGGAAGTACCTTAATGAATGTTTCTAATAAATAGTAATAAAACTTACCTAGTAAATACGTCAAATTCGAAATTTGATATGTAGTCATTGCACGTTAGATCTATTGTGGACTTGAGCGCCATTGCTTCTAAACCGGAACTAATAGGATGGACTCGATTCAGTTCTGCACGAAAGCTTTTCCACGAAACCAACGTGCTGCAAAAAAAAAACAAAATTGTCACTATACATGATCACATCGGTTTTCGAGAAAAAAAGAATTATATGGATGAGCCTACGTTAAGAGAATTAATTATTAATTTAAAAATATTTCAATTTTTTGCACATACCAGAAGCCATGGATACAAAAGAAACTTTAAATACCACAGAAAAAGAAAGGCCAAGCTTCCGTTTGATATCGCTTCCAGGACAGAAAAAAAAGTGGAAAATAGGCCAAATATAAAAAGTGCTTTAAGGAAATATAATGCGGTGGATATTCATCTACTAATTGCCTTCATACCCATTTAACACATGAATTACCTTTTTCATTATTATATTATAATTATGTATGTACTTATTACACAAATAAATAAAAACAGTTAACAGAATTTCAACTTTTATTGAAAGAATACTAAAATGTAATAGTTTTTTTTTGGTGATTTTATTGTCAATATGTCACAATAACTACATACTTAGATACAAATCTAATAAGTAAATTTTGTAATAGTAATATTAATACCTACCGATTATAATACCGGTATCCCGGTATTAAAGATTTTGAATACCGGTATTGTAAGCACTAGCTCCGATACCTCGATAGAACACTATTGATTTTTAATAATGCATTCAATGTTTTATTTCATCAATTCCTACTGATTTCTTTTACCTTCTTGCACAAATACGTTTAGTTAAAACAATAATATATTGAAATAGGCTAACATCAACAATTTATTTGTTTTGAAAAAATAATTATAAAAATGTTGGTACCCCTTATAGTAAACTTATAGTAAACACTACCATATCATGGTCGAATGAGTGCAATACTTAATAGGTGTTATTTATCGACTTTATTGGAATAAATAAGGTACATTTAGATAGGTCAGCGTGGGGGGTCAATTAGGAATCAATTGTCGCTGTAGCACTGATGTACATTCACCAGACATGCACAACAACGTAATTTTGCATCATGGGTAGCGTAAAAACATAAAGTAAAAATATGGATAGCGAGTTACTGTTTCCGATAGGTATCAAGTGTTAGTTAGTTAAAGCTTTAACTATTTTACGCATAAAGTGTAATCAAATTAGTTATTATTATTAAGATTATTAAGCCGTACATCCATTGGAATCTTAAATAAAGTTAATAGACCCCCTATACATACTACAAACTGTTACATTTATATATTATTGATCAAACAAATTTCTCTGCACACAACCGTAATCGTTATCGTGGTCGCATTTTCTCGATTTTACGGCAAATGTACCCATTGTACTGATTTAACTAACAAGCCTCCCCAGAATAAAACTGTAGTAAACTTGACCAAATTCACAAGATGATAAAAACTCAGTTCTATGATTCTGGTGTGACCCAATCTTTTGTTAAGATTCGGCAGGAAGGATTGATACACAAACTAATGAGTGTGATACCTTTACTGGGGCCTCAGCCCCATGATGAGTACAATACTTAATACTGGATTTACATAAGCCGACCAGTTATCACTTATTGTTCCTTAATATCTGACGGCCTAAAACTAACGAGATCACAACACAAGCAAAGTTGTACCAAACTGCAGTTATAAAGGCCTTACTTGACCTCACATCATAGCACTAGCATGTGAAAAAAGAGGCAGCTACAGATGCCCTCATGATAAAAGAATCTGAGAATCTAAATCAGGCGATCTCACCGGTCAACTGAAGATCCTCAGCACAATCTGTGCGAAGTTCTAGACAAGTCGATGGACAACATACCAACTGCGTGTGACTTAGAGATGCGACTTTTCGTTCTTTTTGATGAACTAGTTCTCGCGAACTAGTTCATAAAACTGAACTAGTTCAAAGAACTAGTTCAAGCGAACGACTTTTATTTCGCCAGCGCAGCGTCTCTACGAACTACATTATGTTTGTATAGGGCCGTATCTCCCGTCATGGCATGCAGCGACTTTTCGCTTTCAGTTTGCTTCGATATATTACGGATATGATTGGTTTAAAACCCTACTTCTTTCTCGCTCTAGTATAATAGCAAAACACGTGACCTGTTGCAGTCGGTATACATTACTGGGATAGATAGTGTGGGATAGTGTGTGATCGATGTTTAGGTATTATTTACATTAATTTTGGGGGAAATTATCCGATATTAGGGGCATATCCAATCCAAAAAAGTATAATCTATATATTCTATTATTTACAATATTCTATTATCTGTACATTGGCCGACGTCGTTTGTATAAGCGCGAAACACACCGACGTAACAAACAATCAATCGCCAGACGTCCGAGGTGCCAGCGGCTTTCTTTACCGTTCTTTGATCAACCCGTCCGGTCAGTCGGTTCGTGCTTCAACTCAAATCAAATCGGTCACAGAATACATATTACCAAAGCAGTTCAGTTGAACTAGTTCTAGATATATAGCTCGTCCGCGAACGACGCACTATACTGAATTGATCTCACAAAGCAGTTCAGGTGAACTAGTTCATTTTATAGTAACGAACTAGTTCTTTCGTTCGCAGCCAGGAATCGTTCTTTCTGAACTGTTCGTTCGCGAACTACCCACCTCTAGACTGTGACTACAATAACTCAACGAAAGTGATTATCCGGGATGGCAAAGACGTTGGGGCGAAAGTACTGCAGTTCTCAGACAATTCATCAATGTAGTTCACTGATGGATCGAAAACAGAAGATGGAGTTGACAGAGAGGCGACCTGACCAAGGTACAGCCTATCTAAAGCCATGAGTAATATACCAACCGTCTTTCAGGCGGAGACATAAAAAATATTCGAAATATGCGTTGAAGAATGCATACATCTGTAACGTCAAAGTATGCATCTGCTGAGACCGCCAAGCAGCACTAAGAGCGATTAAATCAATCACATGCAAATTCCATGGGATTTGGAGTTGCAAGCAATCCTTACGTTTAATGGCAAAAAAACAACAAGGTCCACCTGATGTGGGTGCCTGCACATGCAGGAATCAAAGGAAATGAAGCTGCCGATAGACTTGCTCCCTTTTACGAACCCGAGCCCTTCCTTGGTACAACCAAAGGCCATGTCAAGGAAAGGATTCGGAGATGGGAAGAAAAAGTCAATAACTCTAGCTGGGTACAGTCGTCTTGCATGAAGCAAGCAAAAAAGTTTATCGGCTTTTCTGCCACAAGGACAAACAGTGCCTCGAGCTGCGAAAGGAAGACCTAAAAACGATTACAGCGACCCTATTCTCCTTTTGAAGCGAATGCGAGTTTTCTCGAATGGTTAGGTGGGCGGAGTGGGGGTATCAGCGGTTCCCCTCTGGAACGTATCTATGAGCAAATTAGGACAACCGCCGATATCCCCACTCTCACCTAACCATTCGTGAAAACTCGCATTCGCTTCAAAAAGATGACGAGAATAGGGTCGTAGGTCTCCTCACAGGGTTCTGTCTACTCAGACACCACCTACATAAAATGGGTCAGACAAATGATGATACCTGCAGATTCTGCAATGAACCAGAAACTGCGAAGCAGATGCTATGTAATTGCGTAGCGTTATTACGCACTAGAACGTAGGTACCAGCTGGGTATAGGCACACTAGACCCTATAGAACTGGTACAACTGCCTCCTCGAAGCATCATAAAAAGGCTAAGCATGGAAGGACTCTAATCGCATTACAAACATCCAAACCTGGTTGACGGAATTCGCAAGCCAGGAATACCTAGCAACATAACATAACATGATACCTTTACAATACGTCGAGCTGTTAACATCCTATATATCAGATAGAGTATTCAGAATAAAACAGATAGATTAACAGTACCACATCGGGAAAATGTAACACTTCGCCCCTTTCGCAGATGACAAGGCTCTAATGGCAGTAGCATCAAGTGTTGGAAAGTCTAGGTACTAGTAATCTTCAACAAACTAGTAATAAAATACATCAATGGATCAAACAATAGAAGACCAAGCACAACGAACTGAAATGTATCCACATTAGCTTTAGAAACGAATCGAGGACGTATATCTTATGTCTAGATTAACGATGACATAGTTCTATATGCACACACTGCAAAGTATTTGGGTATGACCCTGGATACAAAGGTAAGGTGGAAAGAATACACTAATAAGAAAAGACTATAGCTTGGCTTCAATTAGTGGACGAAAACACAATTAGCGAAGCTCATAGCAGTGCTGGCAGCGGAGCGTTTGAATACACAGGTGCTTATGGCAATAAACACATATCAGCGGAATCAGCACCGCTAGCAGCCCGCTAGCAGCACCGCTCGAAGCGCCCGCTCATGGCTATAAGCAAGTGAGTATTCAAATGCTCCGCTAAAAGCGCCGGTACCACCAATGCTATGAGCGGCGCTAAATGTGAATCCGTGCACTTACAGACAACGTTTCTAGCTTTTAGGAAGATACTCAGTACAGAACAAACTAGGGTATGTCATTGCTAGTTGAGCGCTGAGAGGGTATACTACATCGTGTATTTCCTAACATCAGAGAGCAGGGCCGCCGAGAGAAATGTTCGAGCCCGTGACATAGCTGTAGTTCGTTTCTTTTAGTAAAAAGTCGTGTATATTGGATCCGCCGTTTTGTTTTTCTTTTTAATAATATCAAATTCGAAATCAGCGATCACTAAAACCCTTATATACTGACTATATAGAGTAATTTTTTAGTAAAAGGACGGCCATTTTGGATCAGCCATTTTGATTTTCTCTTAAATAATATCAAATACGAAATCAGCGACCTCATAAACCTCTATACACTAATTGCCATAAAAATTAAAATACAACTTTGGCCCGGCGTCCACCGGATCGGGCCGATAAGTATCGGCCCGATCTGAGTCGTACGATAAATATCGTGCATCTGCATTTTTATTGGAACCGGTCATCGTGTCAATGGACCGGTTTCAATATATATACAGGTGTACTATATTCATAGTACGATTCAGATCGGGCCGATATTTATCGGCCCCATCCGGTGCACACCGGGCTTAAGGGTTTTGACCATGTTTTGCGGGCATTTTGACCATTGTGCACAGGGTCTTTTGTGTGCCGGGTCCGTGATCATAGTCACAGGGGTCACCTCCTCTCGGCGACCCTGTCTGAGAGACCTCGAACATACAAGTTTACAGCTAAGTACTAAAACCGATTTGGTTATACGGCATTTAACTTTGGGGTTGCGCTAAAAACGGAAGTATACAAGGAATCAAAACTTTCCAAAATAAAGTACTAAGCAATAAGATTAACGCTCCTTGGTACGTACATACGGTTTCCTGCAACAGTTACCTGCACCGTGATCTTGGTATACCACAAGGCAGAGATAAAAAGATTTGCCGCCAAGCATGAATCTCGCGTAAATCATCACATAAACGTAGAGGCTCTGCAGTTACTGGACAACTAGAATCTAGTGGGAAGACTAAAAAGAACAAACCCCTTCGAAGTAGTTAAGTGAAATGTGTAAAACGCAGAGCACAACGAGTGAAGTGTTAGTACTTTAGGTTTAGGACTGAGAATTCAGATCCAAATTGGTCAATCTTTTAGATTAGTTTCAATAAGTTATGGAATAATTTATTTAAAAACTGCAGAATCCATTCAACTCAAATAAAAATAAGTACACAAAAAAGCATGTTAATCACTCCCCACATAAAACATGCTGTACAGAAATGCCATATAGCTTGTATTTCTTCGAGCCACAGCCAAATAAATCTGAACTCTTTGCCAGCACGTCTTAAGGCCGGCGATGAGCTATAGTATAAGTATAGGGCAAAACACGCTATACTTGAATTGACCTAATCAGCCGTACAAATAGCTTGATGTTAAAAATAATTTTACTCCTGCAATCTACATACTTGTGATTCGGACATCAGGTATTTTGAGAGCAATCTGCCGTCTCATAATCAAGTAATTAATTGATAAAGAGACCCATATTTTCTCCATATTTGTCGTTATCTTTAGGGATCAAATTATTACACCAACTTACCAGCAATGTTAATGAAACTCGGTTATGTCCTAGGGACACATCTCCACAACAAAATAAGCCCATATTCATAACAAATAAACCTTTAGTTTGCCCTCGTTGGTCATTTAATCGTGTACATGTAAACTCAATATTATTGAGCATATATTACAGGAAGCGACATGACCTGCCTTGTCTCCCCTTACTCCCAGTCATCTCCCTGCTGAAGTGAAGAAGTGTGGACCTTGTTTAGTAGAGGGCGCGCCGTTTTATTAGCCTATGCTATTACAGTCAGCCAGTTCTGTGGAACTACTATGTTGGCAAGAAGTCGAAGAATGAGGTGGTCGGTTGTGATATTTTCATCTGTTTGGTGATGTACCTATATTATTGCACGGGCGCCCGGGAACAAGCGGTGTATTAGGAAAACGACTTACGAGTTCTCCCTGCGCCGGGCACCAGCGGAAACCATAAACACATCCACCAATAGAGTATTTTGTTGATCTTTTAAATTGTGGTTATGATTTATTCAACAGACAAAACTTAAATTATTACTTTTACTTGAAATTGAAGTTTATTTGCTGTATAACAATACTGGTTGAATTATTGCGACATAATATTCATACTCTAAAAAGATTTAAGAAAACGCAACCATTTATTGATCACTGATTAAAAAGCACTAGATTGAATATTTGTTAACTTATGAGTAAATGATAAATCAAACACCTTATTCCTAAATAAAATAACTTTATTTTCTTTTTAAATCTAAATAAAATACGAATTACAAAATAAAACATAAATATGTCAAAAACACGTAAAGTCATAATATTATTGTGATCTGTTGCCTTGGGAACCATATTCTACGGCGCTTTTCAAGACTCAACTAAAGAAAATTACATGCAAAAATTTTAATTTCGGATTCTATCTCTATTATCGGTTTTATAAAATAAAACATAGGTACGATAAAACGTCTTCGGGATTTTTTATGTACATAACTTCAAAACATATTCAAAAAATAATGTATCTAATAATTTTTTTTAAACATTGCTTTCTTCGACATAACCGACATCCAAAAAATAAAAATGTATATCTTATAAAATATTCACTTCTATCCAAGTTATATTTTATAAAACCAATAATCACAGTGACCCCGGACACAAAAAGGCGGTTATCAAGGCAATTTTGGTCAATTTATTTTTTGTTTTTGCGTTTTTCTGTGTTTAGTTTTGGTTGCAAAACAAAACAAAACGACATAGTTTTGGTTGCAAAATAAAACAAAGCGACATAGTTTTGGTTGCAAAATAAAACAAAGCGACATAGTTTTGGTTGCAAAACAAAAGAAAGCGACATAGTTTTGCAAGCAAAACCTAACAAACCAAACAAAAACATTTTTTGGACCCGCTAACCGCCTTGTATCCGGGGTCACATATGTAGAGTCGGATATTTAAATGTTGCATGTTGATAATTTCCCTATGTTGCGTTTTGAACTGGGATATAGCTATATACTATGCTTCGCAAGGGAAATGCAAGGGAAACAGATCATAGTAATATGTAGTATGATTTTACGTTTACTTTTTTGTTTGTGCCTGCATTATATAATCAGGATCTCGGCACTTTAAATTTTTTTGTCGTCTTTTTAAAATTATTTCAGGTGCCAAACAATTTTTGCAAAATTTTAATAATTTTAGCAGCATGTGTCTTTCCCAACACTCTTTATCGAAGATAACTTCTTCCCAAAATAATGTATTTCTATCTCCAGAATAAAGAATAAAATAAACTTTTGTCGCTTTTAGAATAGGTATCTGACCCTGCATCTAAATATCAAAAAAATTAGTATTACTACATATTATTTGTAGATATTTAGAAAATATCTATAAATAATATTTTATTTTATTTCGGGGCATGTTCGCAAATTTAACGACAATAAAAAAGCCAGGAACAAAGTTCGAGCGTATGACTCCATCTCACTCTTGCGTGTTATAAGTAAGTAGAGATGCTTTCAACACACCCCCTACCAATAGATCTGCGATACCAATGCACGTGCGCCACATAGTGGGAAACCCCGAGTTGAACTTGAGAAATCACACGCAATATAATAAGTATAAACAATGTTGAAACCGAGGATGAAGTTGCATTCAATACATACATGGGGGCTGTTTATTTTTAGCGAGCAAAATGGTTAATAAGTAGTTTTAGGTAAAACGGTAAAAAGGCTTAAAAAATACAAAATAAATGAGCGGAAAATGAAGCTAAATAGCGGCTGTACTTTCAACGCGCCATCTGTAGTTTGCTAGTAGCATGCTAAAAGTTTCGTACTTTTGCCTCTGAGATACCGCCACGTAATGACCCAACTCTTTTACGTGCTCAAAACCGCCTGGTCAACGCCGTCCTTAATGCCATGTGGAGTGAATGGACCGTGCTCTGAGAGATATGTTTGCGTATCCGGGATGCGGGAATCGGTTAAAACTCG
This sequence comes from Aphodius sticticus, assembly GCA_963966075.1. Lineage (NCBI taxonomy): Eukaryota > Metazoa > Arthropoda > Insecta > Coleoptera > Scarabaeidae > Aphodius > Aphodius sticticus. The sequence goes on from OZ014506.1 coordinate 68,810,738, forward strand.
TGCGTTTCCTACAGAGCGGGCGTGACGAGCGACTGCCGATTGCCGGAGGAACAAGCTCGATCGCATCACGTTTACAGTAACTTGATGTAGCGGTAAACTACCAGAAAAAGATCGTAGCGGAAAAATTAAGATAAAATTTGTTCTCTGCGAGCGAACAGTAACTTCATCTAGCTAGGAGATGAAAGAAACGTTCTCACACAACGTCACCTGAAAAGATATGGTTGTCACTCTTAAACCACAAACGTGAAATGATTATTTAAAATTAATATGTTTCTCTATGTACTATGTACGTCATTAGAAATGAGTTTAGTCAAAAAAAAGGTCATGCCAATATTATTATAACATTGGTAATACAATATGGTAATATGTATTTATTACACTCTAGGCAGGTTTACCTGATTTCTAAAATCACGGATCGGGACAGTCAGTATTTGTGCCAGGGCAAAATATTAAAGTATAAGTGAGATATTTTGCAGTTGTGCCAAATTTTCCAATAGTTTTGTATAATATTGTTCTTTTAATACCTTAATACCTAAATGCATTGCAAATAGGGGACAGCATGTTTATTAATTAGTACACTACAACATAGACACTACAACATAACATACCATACATCATAACATCGCACCACCTTCCCACCATTTCCATAACAACAGGGCAAAATGACAGAAAGACACAAAGTGGAAAGAAATTCCATAGAACAGGATGGCAGAGCAAGTAAAAAATATTTACGAATCCTCGAAAATCGTGAATGATCATACGCAGACGCTGACAGTGAATGAAATCCAGCCGAATTCAAACGACCAAAATAGAACCCCGCTCCAAAAACAAAAACACGAGTCAGCAGGCAACGAGGCTGGCACACAATTTTGCATATCGAGCGGGTCGGCACTCATAAAATATGAATGAACGGAGCTACGGGCGAATTCGATTATATTCCACACGGAAAGTGGGTCACGATTAGAATTAACACATACGCGAACCATTGGATTACTAGCAAAAAGGTGAGACAAGAACTGGTGTGTAAACCGGATGTGGTTAGCGCACGAGCCAAAAACTATTCCTCTCAATGACGTAGATATATTGCGCTATATGATAAGTAGAAATTGAATTACACGCTGACGTGAATTCCATGCATAATTTTTGGGTTCTAATGACAGGTTCTTACTAGAGCTTCCAATAAGGATCCAGACAAATAATAAATAAGCTTTTTTGAGATCCCGGCACTATAAATCTAAACCCCGGGGTTATTTTATTATTTTATTTATTTTGTTATTTTTTTAATAATGCTGAACCTGAAGGCTTTGATCTACAATAAATCAATTGAATTAAGCATAAAATGTTCATTTACACCAGGATCTTGCAAGAAGCTTGAAAGAAGTGGATATAATTCAACATGGAGGTAAACGTGAAGCTTCTTTCCAGATTGTTTAAGAGCTTTTAATTACTATCCCCAAAAACAAACGAAATAGTTAAGATACGATGTTTCTCTGTCGTGGGGTGCGTCTACGCCGTAGATTACGTTTCTGTTAAAATATCTCGAGTCTGCGAAAAGCTTTTCATACATAAAGAGTTGAAGTAAATAACGGAGCCTGTCATTTACTTCAATTCTACTTTATTCTAGTGTATTTTTGATCTAGTTCTTGAATTGAAAAAGATATCTAAAAATTAAATCAACAATTTGTAGGTGCGAAGTGCCATAATATTTATACAGGGTTAGTCAAAATTACCGAAAATAAAAAAACATTCTCCAGCAGTAAATAAAATCAAAAAACGGATAACAATTTAAAAAATCCAAGCGAAAATAATAACACAAATAGAATTAAATTAAATGTTCAAACTGCCATATCAAAATAAATGTGTATGTATGTGGGAAAATATTCTTAATTGAAGTTTAAGGGGCTACAATCAAAAATTGCTCCAAGAATTTATCCAAACCATTTCGAATATTGAAATAATAAAAATAGGGCCTATGTCAGAAATTAAATGCCTTCTATCAGTGATAGCATTTTGTTTTTAAAGGAACTTAATAGCTTTTAGATAAAAAATGGGCGATTTTCAAGTAATCAAGTCGATATTGACACGTTAGTAATGCTTATATGATTGTATTATGCATAAATATAATTGTTGCAGTGGTCACCAGTTATTGATAACGCGGTTTTGGCACAAAATAGACTATAACGCCATATGCTTTGTGCAAAAATGTTTTCCATCATTCAAATTTGCAGGGTTTGGTGCTTCTCTGCTTTGTGGCGCTATTTGTTCTGGTAAATATAGTTGAGAGTTTGGGACAGACGCCAATATGGTAATAAAACTTCTCAATTTCTGTGTACAAAATGATGTACATACATATTTCGTTCATAATATTTAAGCAAACCCACAAATGTCAAACAAAACGCGATATTGATTTGTTTTTCGTTCTGAATTTGCTGTTGTGGCAAATTCGGCCTGACCAGGACAACAGAAAAGCTATGCAAAAATATTATTTGAAAGAGCATATCCAAGTATTAGAAGGCCTTAAATATGAAATTAAATGCAACGACAACACTTTTTTCAAATCACATTTTTGCATAGCTTTCCTCAAATAATGAGCAATACATCATCTTGTTTTCTATTTCCCTGCTATAAACGACATTTCCACGTTTTCACATTTTCAGCAAAATATCATGTATTTGGTGTCATTGTAACAGGAAAAATATTTTCTATCGAATAATCAAGATGGAAAAATTACTCATTGGCCAAAAACCAATCAAATTACGTTAGAGGACGCCAGTAATACAATATCGGCCAAAATCGATTTTGTGTTTATTTGACTATTTTCGACTATTTTCACCAATTTATAGCGTCCTATATTAATAAAGAAAAAAAAGTTATTTTTCGTTGCCCAGAATGTCATCCTGATTGAAAATATCACAAATAATATAGGGTACCGTTTAAGGGTTTAATGAGTACCCCAATTTTTGGTCTATTAGCACCATTTACAATTTCGTCCAGGGTCATAAATAAAAAAAAATAAACGGGCCTACCTATGGCGTGGGTCACCCGGTGTATTATTCAGGACGTCAAAATGTACTAGAACACCAATTTTCGACCTATCTGGACTTTTTTCCACCAGCAATAGACTAATAGACTGTCTGGACTAATGGCCCGTAAAATAGCCATGATAGGAGTAGAAATAGGTTCTCGCACACCCCGTTTTAATCTGTATACCCTCTGGTTTTGGCGTAGGTGTAGATTACGGTGCAAGGGCGTCATGAATAAATCCGGAATTTTACGAGAAGTAGAGATTAGGGAAATTACCATTTAGGTAAAGAGGTCCTATGCACGCAACTGACACTAAATGGCAAATCGGTAATTAAAATTGTAGCCGTGTCGGCGGGCGGTGCGGCCGGCGGGCAGCCCGACGGGCTTGGGAGAGTCGCGAAGAGCTCACTTTCCGTGCGTAGGCGTTTACATTATTGCCTGTGGGTAGGTACTCGGTACGGTATGTACTCGTATTCTGTGCTACTGAAATCCTACCTTGTCAGATGTGGCCACGTGACGGCCGTCGTCAGTTCCGGCGATACGTAAAATATCAGCAACCGTAAACACGTCCGTAGTTTATTATGTACGTATACATTAGCAGTTAATTCGGATACCCGGGGATTCCGCGAATTTTTCACGTACATACGTCGACCACGCCACCCGTTAGGAGTTTCGTAGAACAGAATGGATAATCAGAATATATGTGGTTCGCACCCGGAGCTTAATTGGTTTAAGGTTTTGTTCAACTTGGGCCGCCCATAAATATATTATTGTAGACAAATGTCAAGTAATGTATGTTTGTTTCAAATAATTATTATTGCCTTGATTGAAAGAATTACGGTTTTTAAATGAACGAAATTGTTGCTTGAGTTAAAATGATATTTTAGGGTTGCAATAAAAGGCTTTTTGATTAAATAAAATATTAATTGATTGAAACAAAATTACAATCTTCAAAAGAGTCCGTACACCGTTTTCAGTAGTGGTGTAAATATGGACTATTTATTGACAAGAAATTTTCGCAGGGTACAGTAGAGCAAAAATCTACACGTTTCGCCGCCATTGGGTTAGGGTAGATGTAATGTGTACGCGACTTTGGAATGGGAACTTGAACCTGCATGCACTGCAAGAATACTATACTCTATTCACTTTAAGAATAAAGCGTTGGAAAAGATAGGGCTATAATTTGCGGCTTGTGATTGGCTGAAAGTTGAACCAAATTTACATCAGCCAACGCGCGTATGTCACTTGAATTTTGAAACGTCATGTCATTTGCGTCAGATTCAAGATTTTCGTTGTGTTCTAGTTGTTGTTTTCGGAATATTTTGCAGTCGGACAATCGATTCAAATAAAACTCAGTTCTTTTTAGAACTCCACACAATATTAATATTGTAACAGGTAATCTTAATATTGCCAATAATATTTGTTGTTAATGTTTTACCATGATATTTAATAGTGCTAATATGGATGAGAGAATGCAGGCTGGTTCATCAAAAAATCCGCAAGAAAAGCCCATTTGCAGTGGACAACGGCTGATGGCCTACAATGCATATCTCGAGTACAGTCGTGAACCTGGAAATTCGAAGTCAGATTCTGTAAAATTAGCTTCGAAGCTTGTAGGTATTGGAGAATCAACAATGTGGGCCATTGTAAAGGAAAAGGGCACTTCTGGAATATTACGTTCTCCAACCAACAAACGTAAACGGGAAAACACTTACGACAAATTGGACGAATTACAGAAAAATGCAATTAGGCGACATGTTCATTCTTTTCTATTTTAACAATGAATTACCAACTATTTCCAAAGTATTAACGGTAATGATATGATTATTTATGTAATATTGAGTTTAAGTGGAAATTTGTATAGGCTATTGAAGCAGATGATTTCATACCTACGGTGAACCGAACAACTTTGAGGAAAATATTGCGTATGTTGGGATTTAAATGGGAGAACCGAAGCAGGAAAAGTATTTTAATTAAAAGACAGGATATTGTTTTATGGAGACGAAGATATTTGACCAGTATTAGACAGTATCGCTCAATGGGGAAAAAATCTATTACTTAGATGAGACATGGGTTAATGCTGGTCACACAAAACCAAAGGTCTGGAAAGATACCACTATAACAAGCGCTCGACAAGCATTTGTTCGTGGGTTATCACGAGGTATAACAGATCCTTCTGGAAAAGGAAAACGTCTTATTGTTCTACACATCGGCTCGGAAGCAGGTTTTGTAGATAACGGCCTTCTGTTATTTGAATAAAAAAGGACTGGCGACTACAACGAAGACATGAACAGCGACGTCTTCACGGAATGGATGAGAAATATGTTGCCACGACTTGAGCCTGGATGTGTAATTGTAATGGATAATGCTCCTTACCATTCCGTGAAGATGGATAAAGTACCAAACAAGTCTTGGCGAAAAGGGACATTAATAGAATGGCTTATGTCAAAAGGCGTAACCGTAGATAACAGTATGTTGAAAGTAGAACTTCTAGATATGGCAAAAAAGTATACAAGTGATAACCCAGTCAACTATGTAATCGATCAATTAGTGGAGGAAAGTGGTCGCAAAATCTTACGGTTGCCTCCATATCACTGCGATTTAAACCCAATTGAATTAATTTGGGCCCAAGTTAAACATCATGTCGCCGCAAACAATAGAACATTTAACTTGCCGGAGGTAAAAACTCTGCTTCTTGAGGGTTTGGAAGTTGCAAATGCGGAACGGTGGAAAGCTTGCATCAAACATGTAGTCAGCGTAGAAAACAAATTATAACAACTGGACAATATTGTTGAAGATATTATGGAAGAGTTTATTATAACAACCAATACAGGATCATCATCACCTTATGGTCTGATACTGAACCATCTACAAGCGAATGAAATAAGGAATTCCTATTTATCAAATGACAAACTTTTCGTGTTTTCTTTTACTTTTTTAAACAGTAATATAACGGAAGACGCTTTGAGAACTGCTGTCGGAGCAAATTGCTGCTCGTAGAGATATACGAGAATAAACAGTGATATTTTATTCCTTTTTTAGTGTCTTATTTCTTTGTTTCTTATTTTCTTTAAGTGTTTATTGTGTACTAATATTCAATAAAAGATAGCAGACTTAATATAACGTTTTAATATAACGCACTACATTACATAACGATGGCTAATTGACAAATCAGCGGTGCGAGGTATAGCACACCATTGTCGTGACATAACCTTTCAATTTGCCGCTATTGACAGCATATTGCTCCAGTGTTAATCGGGCTCAGTTTGCACCCCCCACTACTATGTTCTTATCGTGAATAGGGTATAGATTCTTACAAGGATTGCGCAATCCCTATCTTTCAATGTCAACAGCGCTATGACGTCACATGCGTTCATTGTCAAATTTTCGGGACACACGAAACAATGATCGGACGATTTCGCCGAGTTGGCGTACCGGGTTGCCTACCCAGATTTGCTTAAACTGTCACACTTGACACGTAAAAACGCGGGGATTTCAAACAGACCAACAGTGGCGCAATAATCAATGTTGTGGTTATGTTTGTTTGTAAAGTCAAAAGCAGACATACTTGACACGTAAAAGTTCGGGAATTTCAAACAGACAAATCAAAGCGCGGTAATACACGTTGTGATTGTCATTATCTGAAACGTAATTATAACAACAATTAACGATTTTATTTCTTTGACGGAAATACACGTACATTTAAACCAAAGCAGAAATATTACTTTAAATTGAATAAATCTCTCCGTGTATATTGGAGAAAGGCAACGTATTTTTAAATCAAAACAAATTTTACTTTAAAGAAAAGTAATTTTTATTACTATAACATATAATATAATAATATATAATATATTTATTTAATTTGAAAAAATATTTCAAAAAATTTTAATCTCTACAAGCATATAAGCTAGACTGATAGCGAATTTGAACTATACCCGCGGGCTGAACATTGAAGTGAAATGAATACGTACAACCGCATTACAAAAGAAAATTATGAAAAACCGACAATTAAAAAAAAACTTTGGATCCCTGTGAACAATTATAAAAAAAAATAGTTTCGAGAGGAAAACAGTTAAGTAAGCAGCAAAATTATCCATAAAAACTGTACAAAACACGTTTACACCAATCAAAGCACTTTGCGTCTCTCTCCCACTCACTGTTCAGTTATCGCTATCACATTTCTAAACGTTTAGACTTCTGTCAAAATGTGTTTTGTTCCAACATGACTGATACGTGAGCGCCCACCCTAAATACTTGGATGGACGCTACTTGAAATATCTGTCTGTTTTTCATCATTATCAGCATTAAAAAAATCTTTCATGGTATGACTTTATGGTATTTCCACCAATAGAAGCAATAAATATATTTTTGAAACCAAAACTTTCTGCAGTTCTTCTCCCTCTTATTTATTTTAACTTAAATGAGTTGGCTACCGGTTTTGCCCTTTTGGGCGTTATCAAGCCAACCCTACGCTGTAAAAAGGGAAAGTACAGACACTACATCTGCTAACAAAGAAACAAACAAATTTTTTATGAAAGGAAAAAAATAATTATTTAGAAAAAAAAACAATAAAATTGGATAATGGCAAATCGAAAATATGGCATCAGTTCAAAATACAGAAAGTCAATGATGTTTGACTTAAAGATTAGAATAAATATTACGTTTGTATTTTTGTTTCTGATTAGTTTTTATAATATCTTAATTTTCTCTAATACATGCTTGTTGACTTTTTTGGTACTGGAAGTTACCAAAGCTGTAGGGGCTAACAATCAACTCGTCATGGATCAAAGTATGTACATTTAGCAACATTTCATCAGAAGTTTGCGAACCCATGGTTGAACATCTAGATGGGTTGATAACATTTCCAGAAACTGAGGTGGATGGACAAATAGTGCAAGCTGGGTAAATACTAAATATCAAATGTTATGAAGTACTCATGTTTTGGTTTTTTTTATATTGCCATTAAAACTATGTCTGAACTTACGTATTGACGCAGTGTGTTTTTAAAAGTTTTTCGGCGGTGGTTGCTCAATCTCAAATAAAAGTTAGGTTTGGTTTTTACAAGCGTATCGAAGGGTCCGAGTGACCACCAGATACCGGGAGAAATTAGCCTTAAAAGTTATCCCTAAAATTTTACAATATATTTTACCTACGACCGTATGCGTAAATGTCCCTTACGTCACGGACTGCTTAGCTCGTATATCGCTTATAACATGTGTGTGCCTTTGGCTGTGCGTTTGTGTTTTTAACGCACGACATATTGTCATAATGACAGATGACGCGCGAATATTTTGATTATTTATTTGTCATTTTTCATACAATTTATATTTATTGAAATTTTCGGTCGTAAGTAGTAAGTGCAATACTCGAGCTGTAACATATTATTACTAGCACGTGATAATTTATGTTGAATTTGTACTGGAATTTTCGATCGACACTTCGGACAAAGTTCTCCGTAGTTGCAATAGATGTCGCGCGAATACATTGATTGGTTAACCGTCAAATATTCTTACCTGTATTTGTTTGTCGTTTTGATACAATTTATTGAAATTGTCGGTCGTAGGTAAAATTATTTACAATACTCGAGCTGTAACGCATATTACATACTCGTGGAAAGTAACAAAACTCGCCGCTTCGCGGCTCGTATGTTAAATTTCCACTCGTACGTAATATGCTAGTTACAGCTCTTGTAATGTAATATACTATTCACTACTTCTTCAATGAAAATAAACATATTTTGTTAATATATTTGCACAGTTTTCGAATGTAATAACTCCGCTAACACTGGACGATTTACATCATCTGTTACAGCAATCGAAAGCACAGATGTCGCTTAAATTTTCATAGTTATGGCAACTGGAATATACAGGGTGAGTCACTAGAGTCGCGGTGGTAGATATAGCAATTATCTTTAGAGATGGAAAAAAATATTTAATACAAAAGTTGTTTGGCATATCATTTTCTACAACGTAAAATTATTTTCATTTATACTGGGTGTTGCATTTAGGCGTAGCAGAAAATAAATTAACTTTTTTAAATGGAATGCCCTGTATATTATAACATATTATGATTGCGAAGAAAATTGTCTTACTAATTGTATCAGATGATATTGACGTAAAGCTAATAGTTTCTGCAATATTCAATTTTTTATTAAAAAAATGGCCGTTGCAGGCCTTTTCCGAAAACTACGTAATAGCGTCATTTTTGCAGATATTTTCTTGCAACTTTGTCAGAAAATAACCAATACTAATAGGGAGGTGATAGTGCCCAAAGAAATTTGATGCGCTATACAGAGTGTTCCTAGCACCTAATCAATTGTGATATTTTTCAAATGGCTTTTTCTTGAGTTTTTTAAATGGAACGCCCTGTATATTATTTGCTGGTTGCATTTCCCATTAAGTTGCCTTTAATTTATATTAAGTGTGGCATATACATATTTGTACCCGTTTTCGTGATATTTGGAATTTAAAGAAAATGTGTAATAAAGTATACCAATACAGTGCTTTAATATTACACCCTGTATAATTGAGTTAGTTTTTTTCATGTATTTTGTTATAATATAAATAAATTATAAATGTTGGTAAAGTTAAAAATGCTATTTTTTATAAAGATACATTTAAATAGCAGAGTTACGTTAATATTTTAAGTTAGCTTAGATTTACTTAACCTCGTTGTCATGGAAACAAAAACAAATAACAGACGTGTAGTTATTGCTGTCAACAGACTTAATATAGCTAACCAACATTTGTAATCTCTGTTAACGATGAATTTTAATTATACTAAAGAGGAACTGATAAATATTATTTACATCTATGGAGAAGCCGGCAAAAACGCTCTACTGGCCTCAAGAATTTACGCTCAGCGATATCCCGAAAGACGGCATCCCGATGCAAGAACAATTAATAGAGTTCGGGAACGTTTTGAATCAACAGGTACTATTACTTACAAAAAAAGAAAAAGAACAAAAGCGGCGACACATGAAGAGAATGAGTTTCTGGTAGTTGCTAATGTGGTAGAAAATCCATACTCAAGCACTAGACAAAAAGGAAATCAAGGAATAACCCAATCATCTGTGTCCAGAATAATACGGCGACACAAGTATCATCCATATCATGTGCAACATGTACAGGAATTGAGCGAAAACGATTTAGAAAAGAGATTAAATTTTTGTAATTGGGCAGCTGCTAAAATTCAACAACAAGCAAATTTTTTTGACTTTGTTCTTTTTACTGATGAAGCTACGTTTCATAAAAATGCGTATGTTAACCAACATAACTTCCATTTTTATGCAACAGAAAATCCTCGCGTTATCAGGCGTTTGGACCATCAACATAGATGGTCACTCAATGTATGGGGTGGAATAGTAGGTACCAATTTGCTAGGGCCTTACTTTTTTGAGGGTTCCGTAAATGGTCAAAGGTACTTACATTTTCTTAACAACCATCTACATGAATATTTAGATGATTTGCCGCTTAATATTCGCCAAAACTTAATTTTCCATCACGACGGAGCCCCACCCCACTTTAGTCTGAACGTAAGACAATTTTTGAACAACCAATACCCCAACAAATGGATTGGAAGAGGAGGCCCTACGTTATGGCCGCCAAGATCTCCTGATCTAAATAAGTTGGATTTTTTTTTGTGGGGTCATGTTAAGGAATTAGTATACCAGACACCACCTACCACACAAGACGATATGAAGATTAGAATAAGAAATGTTTTTGCTGACATCAGAGAAAATAAGAGAGAGATGTTAAGAAATACTTCGAGATCTTTTACCCATCGGATTAATGCTTGTAGAAGACAAAATGGAGGGCATTTTGAACACCTACCAAATCAATAACTACTTGTTGTTTTATCTTTAATTGTTATAGTTTTTTACTAGTTTTATGTTAATGCTTATCAAGTTTAAAAAATAGTTTAATAAATGTTATTAGTTGTGGTTTCTCTTAATTATTTGTTTTTATTTAATTTTAGTTGTCTCAAATTATATTAATTTTTCATATTGAGTGACTAAATGGTAATTCCATGTACTTTTCAATTTATTTTGAGCAATTCTGTCAGTTTTTTAATTCAACAAAAGTATTTTTTCCTTTCTATGTTCTCTTTACAAAAAAAAATCATTAAAAAAGAACCATGTTATGCAGGGTGTAATATTAAAGCACTGTATTGGTATACTTTATTACACATTTTCTTTAAATTCCAAATATCACGAAAACGGGTACAAATATGTATATGCCACACTTAATATAAATTAAAGGCAACTTAATGGGAAATGCAACCAGCAAATAATATACAGGGCGTTCCATTTAAAAAACTCAAGAAAAAGCCATTTGAAAAATATCAAAATTGATTAGGTGCTAGGAACACCCTGTATAGCGCATCAAATTTCTTTGGGCACTATCACCTCCCTATTAGTATTGGTTATTTTCTGACAAAGTTGTAAGAAAATACCTGCAAAAATGACGCTATTACGTAGTTTTCGGAAAAGGCCTGCAACGGTCATTTTTTTAATAAAAAATTGAATATTGCAGAAACTATTAGCTTTACGTCAATATCACCTGATACAATTAGTAAGACAATTTTCTTCGCAATCATAATATGTTATAATATACAGGGCATTCCATTTAAAAAAGTTAATTTATTTTCTGCTACGCCTAAATGCAACACCCAGTATAAATGAAAATAATTTTACGTTGTAAAAAATGATATGACAAACAACTTTTGTATTAAATATTTTTTTCCATCTCTAAATATAATTGCTATATCTACCACCGCGACTCTAGTGACTCACCCTGTATATTAATTAATGATCTAAAAAATTAACGAACTTTGTACGTTTTTACTATCGAAGGAGCGTCGAAGCAGAACAGCGCTTCATAAAAAAGTTGCATAAGTCATTTCTCTTTCATCCGATCATAACAATATGTACATCAAACGATAAAACAACCATCTCTACCAATGATTGTTATGGCAACTTGTAAGCATTGGTGTTGTAAGAAAATTAACGATACCTTAATGTTTAAATATCGAATATGCCCCTAACCAGAACAGCACTTCGTAAATGAAGTAGTATGTATCATTTCATTTTTTTTTCGTTCTTAGTAACGAACAGTTACGGCCTTTTCACACGGGACACGGCGTCCGTGCGGTTTTGTCCGTGCACGGTTCGAAGTGTATGAGATTAATCCGAACCTTTCACACGTACCGTGCTACACACGGTAAAGCTACACAACGACCGTACACGGATAAAAACGCACGGACGCCGTGTCCCGTGTGAAAAGGCCGTAACTTGAACTTATTCAGCTGGTACTTACGGCCTTTTCACACGGGATACGGCGTCCGTGCGGTTTTGTCCGTGTACGGTTCGAAGTGTATGAGATTAAATCGAAACTTTCACACGTACCGTGCCGCGCCGTTTGAAATCCGTGTTGTGTGAAAAGCTATACAACGACCGTATACGGATAAAAACGCACGGACGCCGTGTCCCGTGTCAAAAGGCCGTTATTCTTCGATAGTAACGTTCTAAAAATGGTCAACACTGATAAAATTTATAAAGTCTTTAATTAGCGCAACTTTGGGCTGTTCTACAAGTTGGTTTTAAGAAACGCTGTTCTGGTTAGAAGCACATTCGATAGTAAAAGCGTTCCAAGTTCCTTTTTTATTATTTTACTATAGCATAATTTTGAGTTGGCATAGCTCAAAAGGCTATAAAAATGAGCTTCTTCTCTCGTATGATGTACATATTGTTACGATCGGATAAACTCGTGAATTATGGTGTAAAATCGTGAATTATTTAACGATTAACAAAAATATATTAATTATTCAAAATACAGTGCATGGATCAACATGATCACAGATAAAATAAAACAAACGGTGCCTTATGAAGTAGGCGCTTTATACATCACTTTCAATCAAATGTTGAAGAACATTACGATATTTAAAAGCATGATAAGGTTTGTGTCCCCACAGATGTGAACATACATAATGAATGAAGGTTGTGAGTCGTAGATAATAATGTAATTAGACCGATTCGCTAACTAACCACTTCGACACGTCGTTAAATTTCTTAGCAACAATTATATTGGCAACAATTGTTGCTAAGTAATTTAATAACGTTTCCAAGTTTGCAACTTTATAGAATTGGCCTGAATATTATAATAGTACATTATAATATACTTAAGTTTTATAAGACGAAAATTTGTGCAGGAGTTGTTTTGAGCACGACAAGCGCAGCGAGGAGTGCACTCTACTTTGCGACATTATTTTACATAAATTTCGAAAATTGCGGTTGCCGTCTTGCAATCTAGAGTAGTTTTATCGGCAACAGTTGGTAGTTGTGGTAAAAATGTCAAATACGATTGAGGCAAGCCAATATAGTGTAAGCAAATTAGTTCGAAAAACAAGGAATAGAAGACAAAATTTATAAAGTTTTGAAATTTTGGTTATGAACTCTCAGTAGGAACCGAAATACAGATCCGAAGAGTTCCCACCTCTCCGGTGGGAGCTTCATCCCCTTTTGCTCAAAAAACTACCCCCAATCGTGACTTCGCGGTCTTTTTCGGCGTTTTGCTCATAAACCGCAATTTTTACGAAAAAATGTTACAGGACTTTTTATATTCTCCATTCAATTCTCTATAAAAATGTCCCATACTGTTTTTTTGCGTATCTCCCACCAAACGCTCGGAAATGACCTTGGAATATAGGCATATTTTTCAGCGCGAAGTGAAAAAAGAGCCTAGCGCCGTGTTTTCTCTACAATTTTTCTCTACAAGGTGCCTGTGAAATAAGATAATTTTTAACCTATGCATTTTCTGTTTTTGAATCTTAAGTAAATGTACTTGAGGTATATGCGTCAGTTACCATCATATCATTAAAAAGACAAATAATAATCGCTGTGACTAGAGTCCCGACTGGGGATCCATATCTAGTCCCGAACAACGTCATTAAATGATGTCAAACTGACCCCAACCTAACCAACTTTCGCTGCTACCGATGATGCCGACTTGCTAATTGTTCAGACTGCGATCGACGCTGCCAACCATTTTGAAAAATCTGTTGTTGTAGGGAAAGATATTGATTTGCTAACACCCCTCATCGCTCTTTCTCCATCGGACAAAGACATTCGCTTTTTGAGAAATGCTCAAGGAAATATTAAGAAAAGGGCGTATAGTTCCCATGACTTACAAATTTCGGAAGTTTTAAAGGGTTGCAAAGATAACATTTTATTTGCCCATGCGTTTAGTGGCTGCGACACCACGTCTGCCTTTTTTGGGAAAGGAAAATCGCAGACTATAAACATAATAAACTCAAGAAAGGATTTACAAAAAGTGGTCGAAATATTCAATAATCCTTCATCGGCGAAAGATGACATAGCAAGAGCTGGTGAGAAATTTACACTTGCCTTATACAAGGCACCCCGAAAAGAGACATCGTTAAATCATTACCGGTTCATTTCATTTAATAAGTTAGTTGGCCAATCCAGTCACGCAGTAATTTTGCCTAGACTACCACCTACATCTGCTGCACAACACTCATATCGGGTTTTTCATCAAATTCAGACGTGGCGAGGAAAAAGTTTAACGACAACTGAATGGGGGTGGAGAAAAAGTAAAAACATACTAATGCCAGTGGTTATGACTGAAGCGCCAGCTCTAACTTCAATTCTTCAGCTTATATCCTGCGGCTGTAAAAAAGGATGTGGAAAGCGATGTACCTGTGAAAAAGTTGGTTTGCGCTGCTCCACAATGTGCTCTAGTTGTCATGGGCAAAGTTGTTTCAATTCGATCGAGGAGGACGACTTTGCAGAGGAAAATTAATAAATAGATATATTTTATTAGTGGAATAGGCCTACAGGGGAAACCACGTAAAAAAACGCGCCCAGAGCTCTACCTCAACGGTGGTGTGGAAACGGGCTTAAAGTACAGAATGCATAAATATAATAAAATCATCATATGAACACTACCACTTGATCATAAGGATCTTATTTTATATGCACCTTGTAGAGGATAAACTGCTCTTTAATTTTGATTCTATACATTTTTTTGATTAGACTAACATTTTTAAAGATTATCACCGTAAAAAGCGGCGCTGGGCTCATTTTTCTCTTCGCGCTGAAAAGTATGACTATATTGCAAGGTCGTTTACGAGCGTTGGGTGGGAGATACGCAAAAAATAGTAAGGGATATTTTTATAGAGAATTTAATGGAGAATATAAAAAGCCCCCTAACATTTTTTCGTAAAAATTGCGGTTTACGAGCAAAACGCCGAAGAAGACCGCGAGGTCACGATTAGGGGTAGTTTTCTGAGCAAAAGGGGATGAAGCTCCCACCGGAGAGGTGGGAACTCTTCGGATCTGTATTTGGGTTCGTACTGAGAGTTCATAACCAAAATTTCAAAACTTTATAAATGTTTTCTTCTGAAAAAGCTAATTTTCCTACACTAATAATGATTGAGATGTGAACATTATTTGACACTTGGCATCAATATCACCAATAATAGAAAACTAAAAGGAACAGCTAGTTCTCTAGTGTTTCATAACGACACCGAACTCGGTTTCGTTATGAGTTTATAACGAACGCAAAGTAGAAAATAGTAGGTAACTATATTATAATACAAGTTTTATAAGACGAAACTTGGCGCACGAGTTGTTTTGGCGTGTTCCAAATGGAACAAGTACGCCAATACGTGTAATTGGTAAATATGGATGATCGGTCAAAAGACAAAAAATACCACATAAAGCATTCAAAAGGAGGACAAAAAGGACATTCTGCAAGAAAGGAGGACGTTTGGAGGACAATAATAATAAGGCGGGCAGCCCTTTAAAAAGGATGACTGCCCTCCCGAAAGGAGGGCGGTTGGGTTTAGCTATCAACAAAATAAATGAATGAATGCTATAAATCGTGGAGAAAAGCGCGCGCAGCTTTTGAGCAGTCATATGGTAGTTTGTTTGGGTTGCGCAGCATCCCACGATCAATACTTCATTCATAGCCTACACAGACAGAGAAGTCGGAACTCGGAACACGCTGTTCGCACACCCGAGAGACCTATCTAAACTTCTGAAGGTAGCGGATCCTGGCCCGTGCCAGTATTTAAAATTATCGTTGATAAACATCGAAAGTTATATTTTCGTTCGGCGCGCCGCTATTTCTGAGCGCGCCGACGTTGTTGTTCGGTATCAGCTGCAAAGGTCCTTTATTTTCTACCACAGGAGGAACGCTGGCGCTCGACTCCATGTATGCATTCCCAAAAATATGTAGGGATATTTTTGGGTTATCTACCGGAAGTTTTAACTTCCTGCAACGTATGGCCTCTGAACTCAAGTTAAGGAGATCACACACTAGTGATGTAAAGTTTAGTTACTTTCGGATACCCGTTACTTTCTGCACAAGCCCTCTATCTATGTTAAACCAGGGCGCTTGCGCAGATGGTCGAAAGCCGGCATGCCACCGCCACATTTTTAAAACGCTACCTAAAGTGGACAATCTCACTTAAGATGCCATAACCGCAGATTAAAGTCAGGACTTGGGCTTAAAACAGATTGGAAATTTTGTTGACGTATATATCTAGTAGGTTTCCGTGCTAAGCATTCATGCGCGACAGCCTTAATTTGGTATTGGCAAATTGGAAAGGAGAATTAGAAGACGGTAAAACGATAGTTATAGTTTTTGTAGACTTGAAAAGAGTCGTCGAGACTATTTGTCGTCAAAAGTTATTAGAAAAATTGGAAACTTACGGAATCAGAGGAAAAGAATTGAAATGGTTTGAAAGATATTTAACAACCAGGTGACAATAGGTTAGGATAGGAGAAAATGAGTCAAGTAAATTAATCAATAGCTTGGGGGTACCACAAGGTTCTGTTTTGGGACTAGTTTTATTTAATTTGTACATAAACGATGCTTCTTCACTAGTTAAATCTTGTGATACGCACCTATTTGCAGACGATACAGTAATATCAATTGCAGGAGATAACTTACCTGATGTAATCGCGACATTGAACTCGTTGAACTGGTTTCGATATCAAACTGGTATAAATAAAATAAGTTATGTTTGAATGTATTGAAAACAAAAGCTATGATATTGGAAAACAGAAATTCGGCAAACCCTACCCCAGAAATAGTTATCGATAGTTGTTGAGATAGTGGACAAATTTAAATATCTAGGGACTAGATGTCATATTAGACAATACGTTGAAATTTACAAGTAATATGGAGTATATAGTCAAACAGGTGTGCCGAAATATTAGCTACTTAGGAAGAATAACTAAAAACTTACATTAAAAGCTAGAATATCTTTGTACCATACGATTATAGAACCATATTTTAACTATTGCAACAGTATATTATGTTTGTGTACAGACAGACATTAAAAAATCTGATGTGGCCAGGCACATGACTTTATCATACTACATATAAAATTAATAGTTTAGCTGCATGAGATTCTATTTGATCGAGATCGGCTGTCTGCATTAAAATAAAACTAGTAGAACTAGACAGATATCTCGATTAAAGCTGCCTTCGGATATTGTACTCCGTTGACACCGGGTACACCGTCCAAATGACACTTACGTGTTATTGGGTGTAAGAAGTGTAACGGTGTTCAATATCCGAACGCAGCCTATATTGACAGTAGTATTTTCAAAGCATTAGCGTTTGACACTAGCTACTGTCATTAGAATAAAAAAATCTGACATATCCTGGCTACTAGTTTTAAAGCAGTACGACCGATCTCGATGAAATAGAATTTGCTCATGCAGCTAAACTATAAATTTTACCAAAAAATGTCATATACATAAATTATAGAAAATTTCCTCTCCTTTAATTTATTATTTAACTATTTTGGCGACATTACACAAATAGCGGCTCAATTGCAAAATCTTCGAAAAATGCTAAGAGTAAAACCACCAGTTCCTTTGGACCCTTTTCAACAGAAAGCTTTTCAGCTCTAAGTTTGGTTATCAAACACACACACACGCACACACGCACGCACGCACGCACGCACGCGCGCGCGCACGCGCCCACACACACACACACACCCACGCACGCACGCACGCACCCACACACACACACACACACACACACACACACACGTACACGCACACGCACACGCACACACACACACAGACACAGACACAGACACACACAGACACACAGACACACAGACACACAGACACAGACACAGACCCAGACACAGACACAGACACAGACACACACACACACACACACACACACACACACACACACACACACACACACACACACACACACACACACACACACACACACACACACACACACACACACACACACACACACACACACACACACACACACACACACACACACACACACACACACACACACACACACACACACACACACACACACACCAAAATTTTTTTTTACACGATTTCAATACTTTACATACTGCGTATGATAAAGTAAAAAAATCAAGTATAACAAAATTGAGCACTCAGAATTCTATTCCAGGTTAACCAGTATCAATGTTGAGTAAATTAACTTTCTTGAGAGTTAAACAAGGAACGGTATATCAGGTACTCACTTTGGTATATAAATGTATAAATAATAAACTGGCCAAATTATATGTGCAATTATTTAACATGCAATAGTCAGCAGCTGTGCATCCAATCCCGGGATCCCGGTATTCCCGGACATTTCTGGTACCGTAATCCCGGTGCTGGGATTAGTCTGAATACCGGGATTACGGTGCTGATAGATTTTTAAAAGAAAATAAAAATATTATTTTTACAAACAAATTAAGAGAACGGAATACTAAATTAACGGTTAATGCCATTGAATAGGGCATAAACTATCCAGTGTGTGCTCTAAGGCCTAGTAGTTTATATTTGGTTCGGAGAATTTCGGTGCCGGCAGAAAGTGAGTAAGAACGAGACAGGACGTAAAAGAACTATCAACATTTGATATGTCGACTGGTTTAAACTAAGTTAGCTAAACTTTGATATTCAATAACTTTTGTAGACTGACCGATTTTCATTATTTTTACTTTATCACACGTAGTATGTAAAGTATTGTAATCGTGCCAAACATTTTTTTTGAGATTTTAGCGGAAATATGTCTTTTTGGGTCCCCTGAATATTTTTGACCAAGGTACAAAAAAATGTCTGTGTGTGTGTGTGTGTGTGTGGATGTGGGTGTGTGTGTGTGTGTGTGTGTGTGTGTGTGTGTGTGTGTGTGTGTGTGTGTGTGTGTGTGTGTGTGTGTGTGTGTACCAGTTTTTTGTGGCGACGATTCTGGAGAAACTACTAAAGGTATCGGGACGAAACTTCATATTTAGAAGTTTCATGACCAAACTTAGAGCTGAAAAGCTTTCTGTTGAAAAGGGTCCGAAGGAACTGGAGGTTTAGTCTTAGCATTTTTCAAAGATTTTGCAAATAAGTCGCCATTTCTGGAAATTTGTCGAAATAGTTAAATAATAAATTAAAGAAGAGGAAATTCCAAATAATTTATGACTGACATTTTTTGGTACAATTAATAGTTTAGCTGCATGAGCAAATTCTATTTCATCGAGATCGGTCGTACTGCATTAAAACTAGTTAGCCAGGATTTGTCAGACAGTTTGATTCTAATGACAGTAAGTAGTATCAAACGCTAATGTTTTGACAATACCTACTGTCAGTATAAGCTGCGTTCGGATATTGAACACCGTTACACTTTTTACACCCAATAAGAATCAAAATTTCTGACATATCATGGCTACTAGCATGATATGTCAGAAATTTTGATTCTAATGACAGTAGTTAGTGTCAAACGCTAATGTTTTGACACAATATAAGCTGCGTTCATATATTGCACACCGTTACACTTTTTATACCCAATAACACGTAAGTATCATTTTGACGGTGTACCCGATGTCAACGGAGTACAATATCCGAACGCAGCTTTAATAGACATATCTGTCTAGTTCTACTAGTTTTATTTTAATGCAGGCATGGCCGATCTCGATCAAATAGAGTCTCATGCAGCTAAACTATTAATTGTATATATATAGTATGATAAAGTCATGTGCCTGGTCACATCAGATTTTTTTACTTTATCATACGCAGTATGTAAAGTATTGCAATCGTGCCAAAAATTTTTTTTGAGATTTTAGCGGAAATATGTCTTTTTGGGTCCCCTGAACATTTTTGACCAAGGTACAAAAAATGTCTGTGTGTGTGTGTGTGTGTGTGTGTGTGTGTGTGTGTGTGTGTGTGTGTGTATGTGTGTGTGTGTATGTGTGTGTGTGTACCCGTTTTTTGTGGCGACGATTCCGGAGAAACTACTTAAGGTATCGGGACGAAACTTCATATTTAGAAGTTTCATAACCAAACTTAGAGCTGAAAAGGTTTCTGTTGAAAAGGGTTCAAAGGAACTGGAGGTTTAGTCTTAGCATTTTTCAGAGATTTTGCAAATACGCCGCCATTTCTAGAATTTCGTCGAAATAGTTAAATAATAAATTAAAGATGAGGAAATTCTGAATAATTTATCACTATGACATTCTTTAGTACAATCAATAGTTTAGCTGCATGAGCAAGTTCTATTTCATCGAGATCGGTCGTACTGCACTAACTTGTAGCCAGGATTTGTCCGATTTTTTGATTCTAATGACAGTAGGTGTCAGAAGTAGTTGTCAAACGCTAATGTTTTGACAATAACTTCTGTCAATATAAGCTGCGTTCGGATATTGCATTACACATTTTACACCCAATAACACGTGTCATTTGGACGGTGTAGGTACCCGGTGTCATCGCAGTACAATATCCGAATGCAGCTTTAATCGACTTATCTGTCTAGTTCTACTAGTTTTACTTGTTTTAATGCAGACATGGCCGATCTCGATCAAATAGAATCTCATGCAGCTAAACTATTAATTTTATATATAGTATGATAAAGTCATGTGCCTGGCCACATCAGATTTTTCTAGTATGAATGTAAGGAAATTTATCAAATTTATGATACGTAATATACTTTGATAATTAAAGAAAATAAGATGTTCCAGCTGATTATTAATACTGGGAGATCAAAAATTGTGTTTTGGTCATGTTTGAGACATCCTGTGGGATAACTAAGGAACTTGTTCTCTCGCAGGTTGGCAACTAGGTACTCTCTTACAAAACCATATCAATTCTCAACATCTTGTTTTCTAAGTTATCACAAAATCTGATTTTTTTGGAGAATATACACAGTTTTATGCAAGATTTTGTATTTCACTCATAATCAAGTCAGATTTGCTGCAAGGTTTAAGGGTAAATTTAAATAGCTAAATTTTATTTGAAATTGTTTATCTTCTACAAAATTTAGATATTGGAATGAACCAAAACAAAATGTTCAGAATATGGATGTCTTTGTAACAGAGTACTTTAAAACTTGCTCATGTTCCGCAGTTTTTCAAAGCGTGTATCGAAAGCAGATCAAAAGCGTCATTATCGTCTGTTTTTCAAAAATTACAATAGTATGTGCTAATTTATTGAATTTCTTTAAAATTCATTGAAAAATAATGAAAACCGGTCATCATTACAGAAGTTTAGCAAAATAAGCGTTCCCTAAATTGTGCCGGTCAGCGTATTTTTCTCAAAACTGTACCTGAAACTTGGCATATCTTGTTGTGCTGTACAGGGTCGTCAGATTAGAACATATTTTCTTATTTTTTACATTAAGATTTATTTATTAACCATAAGAAGATAATTTATCTTTCCTAGTCTTCTTACTATATTTAGTAGTTAATACAAATGCTTTTAAAAAATATAAAAATTTATTTACAATATATATTTCGTGCCAAGGGCATATATTGGAAGAATGTATGTAGGAAAGAGTTAATATACAACTTTAAGCCCTATAATAAACGATAATGAAATAAACTTTTTCTTGTATCAAACGATATTTATTTATTTAAAATAAAAATGGCAAAACAAGTAACCACAATGCAAATAATGTCGAATATTCAATGAAGTATGTTTTGTTTAAACAAACATGATTTGATCACAAGCACAACAATTCTAAGGAGTATGTGATGATGCTGCTTTAAATAAAAAATCTGTGTAACCAACCAAACTAAAAAAAAAACATACTAGAATAAGTTTTGTGTTTATCAAAATCCTAGAATTTGTCTATTTTCGAGTACGATCTTTGGAAAAGACGTTTGGTTTAGTTACTACCCCCCGCCCCGCCCGCTACTGTCCCGATTAACTAGAATAAAAATCTGGCCACCTTAGCTAAGATAGTGACTAAAATTAGGTCATAGCTCAACGATGAAAGATTAAATATTTTGAGTTTTCTAAGATCTCATTTTAAAAATAATAATATTATTTAATATTGTAGCAAAATTTTGTACTGTTTATGTATATTACTGTATTATATATACGTATATTGTTGCGTTCACTTATTTATATTTTAAAAATAAAATCCGTGTTTAAAATATCTACTTATTTTCATTTTCTTTATACATCGAGATTCCCGGTGCTGGCACCGGGATCCCGGGATTGAAAATTTCCAGCACCGTAATCCCGGTTCTGAAAAAGCAATCCGGGATTGGAAGCACTAAATACAATACTCGGGAAAAAGACCAGTTCAGATTACCAAAATCTACAAAAAGTACCAAGTGATATAGAAAACAGTACTTCGCTGTCTTTTTAAAACATTATGTCGGGTTTATGTATTAACTAATTTTAAGTACTTGATAAGGTCAGCTCACCTCATACCACGCCAAGTCATACCAAGACAAGGCATACCAAGGGACAACTCATACCTGGACATCTCATACCAGGACAACTCATACAACGGCACCTCAATAAGCATTCTTCTAATATCTATGAACTCATATAGATTTGAACGTGCCAACCAAGTGACGTATTCCCGCGTTAATTTCCTAGCTTCATATTGGTCTAAAGTTATCAGACAACCTGTATATTTTAGTATCCTTGGGATCTCAGCGTCTATACTTCGACTACAATCATTTATAATAACCCAGTAGTAATAACATATAAATTGCATTCAGTGGGTACTTGATCACTGATCAGTCACCTGCATTTATTGTAAGGTGAAAACCATTTAAATATTCATTTAAAAAAATTGATTGAGTGTTAAGTATACTACACTGAGTAGCGACAGCAATGAATGGACGTCTTATGCGCAAAAAAAGCCCAGTAATGTTGTAGGAGTGAATGAACTAAGCGGTCAACTTAATTGACGGCATCGTTAAATACAGCAGGCGTAGACTTAATTGAGACTAATTTTTCTGTGAACACGAATATTAGCGCAACCAGAATCCCCAGAAAAAGGTACGTGCTTACTACTAGTGATTAATGGCGGTTGTTTAAATTAAACCATTACAATGGGGTCTTTCCGCGAATACCTAAGTGGCTTAGTGGCCGGAGTTAATAAATTATCACAGACATAAGAATAGTTGGCAATATATTTCCCTCAACTTTTTATTAATTGCACATAAATATGAGATCATTTAAAGGTAATTAATGAAAATTATAAGTTGTAGACTGCTGTTACGGGGTGCTAGAGTCTCCTTGCGATAAACGTGGGTTGTTTTGTCACAGAGGAGTGATAAAGGCAGAATAATCCCGTGCGCTGCCAGGAGGTGATTAATATGACAACTCCGACATTTACAAACCATGGCATTTTAAAAAGTACCATTATTTTCCAGTCTCACGTAATGATATAAGACATAAATGTGCAATAAATGTATATAAATTTTCATCAGAATAAATGTATATGCTTTTGTATACATATTTGAATGTTCCTTTCATAATATATTTGTACGTATAATAAATAAATGTACAATACAATCGTTATCTCTATAAAAATATACTGAGCAGCTAAAAAATACTCATTGAAATGAGAAAATTGTAATGCGCGCCGAAATAAGTATTGTGTGCCTTAGAAAGAATATAATGTGCATTAAGTTTAGCAATCAGTAGCCCACATATATTGTAGTCGTATAGTTTGTCTCTATTGGTTTTGTCATGTGGTCGCTGGTTTCAGTTCGATAGATAAAACATGTACCTATTACCAAGTGAAAAAAAATTGTTGAGGTTGAGAAAATATATGTTGTAAGGATGCACATAGCACGCGAAGGCGCCGCGCTGTTCTTGTGGAACCAATGAACCGCGTAAATGGAGGATTACTGTAACTTAAAAATATTGAAAATGTTTCGTTTGTAAGGACAATGTTAAAGGTAAGTGCAATATAATATGTGAATGTATTATGTGCTTGTAAATTTCGAAGGAAATTTCGAATCGCTTGGGCACATTACTTATACATAAACTATTGCTTAATGTAAGATTTTTATTTAACATAACATAATTTGAATTAATTAATAAGGTCGAAAATAATTAAAAGTACGCGCTACTATTAACATACAATTCGGCAAATTTAGATCAGGGTTTTGATCGGAATTTTGATGCGCAGTGCTTAATACTTCTTATTTAAATGCACAAATTCTTCATTTCAAGGTACAATATGAATAAAATAATGCTCATCATTACATTTGTTATGTATCATAGTCATATTTATTAAATGTTCAATATGTATTATTTTAATGCACAAGTAATCCAGCCTATGGCACAACATTCATATTGATTTAATGCACAATATTTGTTATTTCAATGCTCAAATTATTAAATCTAATGAACAAACTATTAATTTTAATGCATATATCTACATATTTGAATAATGTACGCTTAAATTTCACCCATTCTTTTGTAATACATTCATAACACACAAAAAACAATAAGAAAAAAAATAAAGAAACAAAACTCTAAAGGCTGTTCCACAATGAGTCGTCCCGTTGTCGTAAGTCGTTCTCGGAAGTCGGGCGCATGCGTAGATGACGTTTTTCTGACGTTTTTCGGTGTCGGCAGTCGGCTGTCGCTTGTCGGGGCCAAGTTGACCAACTCTCATCTTTTCCGACTCCCGACTAGCGGCTACGTTACGAGCAACCAATCAGAGCGCACTTTATTGATATTTGAGTATTTGACAGAAATCAAAACTACTCGACCTAACGTAGTCTTTGTGGTGTTATTGTTGTATTCATGTCGACGAGATGAAAGATGATTTACTAATCTGTATTCAACATTTACAAGCTGCGAGCCAATACATAATGTTGGTTCGTAAATACATTGGCTCGCAAAAGAAAGCAATGCAGAAGATGGTGGGCAAAACCGCATAATTTTCAATCAAATGGAGAGGTTTATGGAGCTTATGCTAACATTTTTACTTATTTTAAATTAAGCGATCACGAGGAATTTCTTAATTTTTTTATATTGAAATAATGTTGAATCATTAACAATCAACGAAATCGACAAATTGACTATTAAAAAGAAAGATTTTTAAATCAAGAGTCGATTGGTAGAAGACTATTTTGAGAGGTCTGTTTTCTATTAACGATAGTTTAATGAACTATGGATGACGGAAAACGGTTGATATATGAAGTAGAAGTAAATTATATAGAAAAAAAGTACAATTCAAGGGATAATTTTCAGAATTTCCTAATCGTCTATGAGCAACATTTATGCCTTTTGTCATATAAAATTACCCTTTCCTGCACGAAGCGTCGCGACGCTTAAAAACGTCTATATCGGGTTTTGAATTCATTGTGATTGATTTTTATGCACAACATGGACATAGAAACTTAAAAAAATTCAAAATGTCATATCGCCTTCTACAATGACGTGTCCGGCCATACTATACACATTACACCTTCTGCTGTGGTAGTATCACCCACCGTTTATTAACCTATACGTAACACATCATATCAAAAGGTACGATATTAGCTGACAAGGGGGCGGGACATAGTTCGTGCGACATTATAGCGACAATCCGTTTGGATGTGGACTGTGTGTTGTTATCAGTTGTTATGTTTTTACGACTTCCGACTTCCGACAACGACTAACGACAACGGGACGACTCATTGTGGAACAGCCTTAAGGGCCGATATATTCACCTATCGTCAAAGTTGTCGTTAGCCAACGAACAGATTAAGCTAACGTTCGCGTTAAAAATGATTCTGTCTTTTCACCGATCTGTAAGTTATCGTCAGGCAACGAGGACGTAAACATCGCGAACGAATGTTTTTCGGCAGTATAGTATCAAATGTCGGTAAAAAAGGTGTACTAAATCAACACTTGGATCATAACTTGGACTAATTGCCGCTAGATGTAGCGCTGTAAATGACATTGATAGACATTGACAAAACGTAACCAAAATTCATTCGCACCCATTTCTAACCGCATCAATTAAAAAAGACGACCAAAAGTAAAAAAAAAAAAATGGTATGAAAGACGAATTCAGCAAATTCGGCCATATTAACTAAATAATGACTTCAATTAATACAGTACCACGTACGTACGTAAATATTTGTCAGTTTGACTTTTTGTTTGACATTCAGCACATGCTCTGTGACCAATCAAAGTGTTCGTCATTAGTTTACGGTAGGTTCATTCGATTGCTAAATAAATTTGATCGTTAAGCGTATTTATCCGGTCGGTAACGTTAACGACAGGTGAATAGACACATTTTTACCATTTATCTTGTCGATTAGAATGTTGAGATGACTGGTGAATATATCGGTGAATATATCGGCCCTTAGACGGTTAGTCACCGCGGAATTATCACACAACAATCCCCACCATACATCAAAATAACAATTTATACAATCTAATATACAAGTTATATACAAAGAGTCTCACGGAACATGTACATGGGGTTCTGGGAAACTGTAAGGCTCGGTCCGTGGCCCCAGCCTAAGAGCGACGATGTCGGTAAAATAGGACAAATTTACGAAAATGTGGACGAAATTTTTTGCATGGATTACTAAAAACTACGGAAAAGGCAAAAATTGTCAATTTATTTTTGTTGAATAACTTACGTATTACGATAAATAGAAAGTCGAAATTTTGTATTCTTACATAAGCGGATACTCTGAAGCCATTTTTGATATCAGAAAATGTTGATGTTCGCTAGCTTTTGCTGGGCGATATTCAATTTATATTTCTTATGGAGGCCATATTGAATTTTTACAGATTTAAACAGAATATTTAAAATGCTTTAGGTGGCCCGCCAGATCACCCGACTTAACCACATAGTTTTTTTCTGTGGGGCGACATAAATACTACATTCATACAATACATTTATACAATGAACAGTGATACGTACAGCGGCTTCAGGCGGCAGTGGAGAAGGCTATTAGGGATGTATTTCTTCTCTAATTGTTATTCTTGTTTAGAACAAATAATGGTAAACTATGTGACGTCCGATATGATATTTACATATTTTAATAGAAGATTGAGATTGCTTTACAACCACATGTGTAACACATTTATGATAGAATAGAATTTCAAAAAAATTAATATTAAAAATTATTTATTATTGAAAATTAACGAACTAATATTTCCACATAGTTACCTAATTTTACAAAAATAGCATTATTTTTGTAACGGCAATACTTTATTTATTATGAATTACAAAATAAAAACTCCTCAAGCAATGTAATTCGTGACTTACTTAACAAAGAAATCATTAACAAAAAGTATTTGATACACATTTTAAATTTGGTCGTTATTTTAGTTCGAAACTTGGCTATTAATCTATTTTAGTTCTATTGGATATCTCTAAAAACCCTCTCTACTACTCCCTGGGGGTCCTGCACTGTATCATACTTCCTCAGATACCCACTGGTTTACATAAAGCTCCATAAAAAAATCTATGGGGTTAAGTCGGGTGACTGACGGGCCACCTAATATGGCTTTTTTTGTGATAATATTATAAAATGTTATATATGGTTCTAAAGCATTTTCAATATTCACTTTAAATCTGTAAAAATTCAATATGGAGTCCGTAAGATATACAAAAGTTGATTATCGCCCAGGAAAAGCTAGCGGACAAAAACAATTTTTGACATCAAAAATGGCTTCAGAGTATCCTCATGTAAGAATACAAAATTTCTACTTTCTATTATCGTAATAGGTAAGGTATTCAAGAAACAAGAAGATGACAGTTTTTACTTTTTCCGTAATATCTAGTGATATTTTTGTAATGTAAAAGCTGTTCTGAAAACGATCCACATTTACGCAACTTTTGTCCCATTTAAGTGACATTGTAGGTCTTACAGTTTCCGTGATCCCCGTGTACATCATGCATGTCATACATGTAATATACAATGAGCAAAAAAGAAGCGGATTTACAGAAATAAATGCTTTCTGAGCTCTGTGGTCGCCAAAGACCGTCATATTTCAAGACGGATACCAAGTATAAAACAGCTCGATTGATGCCCTTTGCCGTTCCAATGCAATTAATGAACCACCAACGCCCATCCACTACAACTGTAATTTTGTATTCTGGCTTGCGATCTGATCAATAACTACTATTCTATTATGACCTGTAGCGCCGAAGGGGAGGCACCAGGGTCATAAAATAATAGGACACTACCTGATACGACTTTATCGGCGCCCGCTTGTTGGCGTGGGCGACCAGCCCGCTACGATGTAATATCCTGCAATTTACGAAACAATCGCAACGTACAATACCAAAGACTATAATCCACGTCGCGCATTAGATACTTTGCATACTGCCGCCGCCGTCGTCGATCAAAGAGGCTGACATCAAAGCCCAAGCGACATTTAAAATTATGATGTTTGCTAGCATGACATGCTTTCAGGCTCGCACAACCTAGTAAGGTTGCACGGTAAATATTGACTCGTTATGTAAGGAATTTTTCTCATTAATCATTTTTGCTATTTCAATGGACGTTGATCACAAAGCAAGAAACATGTGGCCATATGCTTATATCACTGGCGGGACTATATCGTCTTCCTTAATGGTATTACTAGAAAAGATGGTGGACTCACAGAAAATCAATGTTAAATAGTCAGTTCGACCTCGGATTTTTCCCCGCGATTTTTCTTTTTTCTTCTATGCTGACTAAAAGGTGTTTGTAGCCGAGATGACACGCCTAAAGACGTCTGCGCCGAAGAATATCAATCTTCCAATATTTATGGAATTGTGTAAAACTTGATTTCATAATTCAGAATGATAATGTCATAAAGACTGCTTCCAGCTTTGAAGAATTATTATTAACCTCGTTTCATGGCTATCAAGATTTTATTTTTAATAATGCACAAAGTTTGCATATTCTATAAATGCAGAAAGTTCCATGCATATCTGTAACAAAACAAATCTGAAAGTTATTCTGTATGGTTACAGGATATACATAAATAAAGTCAAAATACATACATTTCACTGCACATATTGAATTTTTGCAAGCAATTTCAGCAATATTTTATTTACACTTTTATTGCGAATCGAATTTCACCGAATTTAATACGTTCAAAATGCAATAGCCTACTGAGGAATCAGGTGATCGAGAGAGCACATACGTTGCTTATCTACGAGTAATATTAACATATTTGATTGGGTTTGAGCTGAAAGGATAGCCCTTTGCTAATATTTTTATTTTGTTGAGTTGAAAGGTTAGTCGTTTGCGAATATTTGTTTATCTTGTCGAGCTGAAGGTCAGCTCTTTACTCAAATGTTAATTTATTTTGTTTAGCTGAAAGGTTAGCCCTTTTCTAAAATTCATTTATTTTGTTGAGCTGAAAGGTTGGCTTTTTGCGAATACATATTTGTGTCAGCCCTTTACTGGCGTGGTAGGTAATTTATTTTGTTGAGCTGAAACGTTAGCCCTTTGGTAAATTCTGAATGGTTTTGAACTGAAAGGTTAGCCCTTTGCTAACATTTGTTGATGTTCTTGAGATGAATAGTTGTCCCTTTGATAATATTTGTTTAATTTTTGAGATGAAAGATGAGCCCTTTGCTAATATTTGTTTATCTTGTTAAACTGAATGATTAATCCTTTGCTTATTTGTTTATGTTCATGAGCTGAAAGGATGACCCCTTGCGAATATTTGTTTATTTTGTTGGGCTGAAAGGTTATAGCTTAACATGCTAATATATGTAGCTGAGCTGAAAGGTGGTTTCCTTTTTGCACTTATTTGACTATGTTTTGAGCTAAAAATTTTAGCGTTTTGAACGCAAAAGGAAAAGAAATACATGTTGGCAACTTGATTATTGTTGAGTAACACCTTTGAATTTCGGCAAATTATGAATTATCGAATGGAAGTTCGAATGAGTTACTGAGACCAAGTTTATCATTGAGGACAATAGTTATTGAGACTGACTTTGAGAGCAAATCTATAGTCAGGATTGGACGTGTTAGGAATTAATTTATTTGTCGGATTAAGTCAGATATTGGGCTAGTGATAGAAGATTATAAACACGCTTATTTGTAAATATATAAGTAACTAGACTCACTTTTTACTGTTAACGGCTTTTGTTACAATCCGATAAGCAAAAAACTGCTATCGGTAAACGGACAGTTCTGTGAGATCAAAACTTGATTCTTGATTCAAAACTATCTTTCATCTTCCACATTCGCTAACAAGAGGGTTATATACTTAGGGAGAAAATCAAAGCTACTTCACTGTTCAAGTAGTATATTGGGCAATTAGTTAACAACCGTTTTTTTATAGTGTTATAGTCAGGCTTATTTGCTACTATGTAAAGGTGACTAAAGCCACCATCACACATTAAGTCAAGACATCGCGAGCGATCGACCAAAATTGGCTTCGCGATCGACTTGTTGGCCACCCCCGCGATTGCTAAAATAAAACAAAAATAAGGAATCCGACCACTATAGCAACAGAGCAGATAAGGTCAGATAGGTAGGTAGTAGTTATAGTAGTAATTACTACTTAAATGTTTGCGGTGCTGTAACTAAAAATCTATGACTAAATTTTGGCTGGGTTGTTGTATCATAGGATCTCATGAAAGGTAGTTTCTTCTTCTGCAAGGCAGCACTGCCCGACGCCTTTTGCATGAACTGCTACGAAGTGTACTCTGGCGTCTGTTAAAAACTGTCAACATACTCAGTTTGAAATTTTAGGATTTTCTTCTGTTGCACCTGGTAACACTTTAATTGTCCTTGTGTTGTATATATTTGTATTATTATGTTGCTTTTATTTTGCTAAGTTTTCATTGTTGTGATGAAAATTTGTACTGACCTTTAGCTTTCGTACCTATTGTTTATTGACCTGATATCAATACAATGGTACTTGAATCTGTGAATCACTTTTAAGTATTAATGGAATTCTATTTTCAATACATTCCAAGGAGAATGTCCTTCTTTAAGTTTATATCAATTAAATCAAAACCGCCAATACACCTGCCAGTAAACATGCTAATAGAATCAAGTATCATTTGTATTCGGCCACCAACATGCTTCTTAAAGAAGGAAATAATCACAAAATTCAGGATCTTGTTAGACGAATAGTTTATTCAACTTATATTGCATTTTCTCCTAACCAGGTGCAATATGTACAATACCAAGTGTACAAAAAAACTTTATGTGTCGTTCACTCTGCTCGATTCACAATATACCTTTGTGTACAAGATTTAGCCGTAATGGGCAAGTAATACCATCGTCACCCCCTTTCAGGGCGTCATTTTGCTCACCATTCATAACGTCTGTCGTACCTTATATAGCACACAAGCCGCTTTAATGACTTGCACGGCTTGGAGAATCTGAATAATCGGGATGTCCTGAGCGTTGGATGATAGACGCTCGCCATGGCAACTAAACAGTTGAAGTAGTGAAGCACTTCCTTGCTGTATCGGGTGCAAAATCGAAATACTTCCTCGCGATCCATCTGTTACGTTGATTGATGCGCTGAGAGCAATGGCATCTGTTGGTACGGCTATTGTTCGCGGAAAACTTGCTGCGATCTACGATACGATGCTGGAACAGAAGACAGTGTCGACAGTGTCTGGTACGCTAGGGACAAAGCACGGAGGAAGCCATCAAGTCCACCCCGGCAGCAGTGTTTTTAGGTTGAAAGGATAATGCAACCCAAGTTGCCACCCATATAACTATGGAGGCTGACGGAGATCTTTTTGATATTTGATCCAAAAATTTTTTCAAGCGAGATAAATATTTAGGATACCAGCTGTTAAAGTTAAGAAAAATAAATTATAGATTTATGAAAAAAATAAAAAACAAAATTATTCTTGAGCTTATTAATGCACTTTAATAAATTTGCCACAATTATTAACTTAATCTAAAAATAATCAATAGCATTTTTAGTGTAGATTTCAGAACAAAATATGTAGGTATAGGTATGTAATTAATTTTTCAAAAAAACAATCGATTGAAGAATGACTATAAATAACTGCCCAAAACAACAACTATTTAACCGATTCTGGGATTTTCCGTAGAATTTTAGACAGAAATTGTTAATGCAGCACAAAATAAATGAAGAAAAGCTCTTTTTGCGTCCGAACTAAAAACTAGCCAATTCAACACATTTCTGTATAAATATCACGTAGTCACATCAGTAAAAGTAAAGGCAATATTTAACATTTTAAGTAAACTTATGCAGTATGTAACACTTGAAGATGATTGGTACACATTAACAACTTTTAGTTAAAAAAACAATAAATTTGAAATTTTTATCAGTTAAGTGGGAAATAGAATATGTTTAAAGTAAAAGTCTGGCAAGCTATGATTAAAATAAAAGATCGTGTTTGAAGTAGTCACATGAAGGAAAGCATTCATTAATTTATTGTAATATAATGAAAAAAAAAATATTTTTTCTACTCCTATTGATGAATGCATTCATTATCATGGCAATTTATGATAAGTAATACTAACTATTCCCCACACACATGACAAATATTCCATTCCTGGTTCCTCATACCCCGCGAGCCGTGAGAAATATTTCATTTCTCACGGCAATATTTCATTTCTCACGGCTGTAGAACCAATCATAGCGCGGATTTTCATTTCCATCGTGTTTAGAGAGACTGCTTAGCGACGTTGTCATGGCGTTGACAACGTCGCTTAACGACGAGCGCTACAAACAATTTTAATCTGTCAGATATTTTAACGAAATACACGTACAGTGTACAGTAATTACAGTAATTCGTTAATCATAATTATAAAAAAAAATGGGTTCTGATAGCGAACAGGAGGAAATGTGTACTCCACCTGATGATACAAGCCGCGCAAATCCGCACATTAAATTTATTGCCCGAAAAATCGAGGACAAAATACGAAAAAACATACAAAGCGTTTATGGATTGGCGAATCAGAAAAAAATGTAAGCTCATTTTCTGAAAATGTTTTGGTAGCCTATTTTGGTGAGCTTGCCGACAAATTTAAGACGTCCAAAAAAGTGTTATAATGTCACTTGTTTAATACATCAATACGCACAAGGGATAATAATTATGTCATATTGTAGGTTAGATACCTTCTTATCTTTTCTTCGCTGTCAATATTTGTTACTTTCAGAAAAAAAATCTGTACTACCGACATAGTGTCATACATAAACAGAAGAATACCTATATGTACCGCCGCGTCACCGCCGTCCCAATACGCACTAAATTAATTTAAAAAGAATATTGTATAGTCGTAGAAAAAGTATAGTATTCCATTCGCAAGTAATGGCAATTACATTACTTGCTCATAGAATAATATACTATTAACTCTGTAATTTCGGTTTTTTAAGTGATTCCCAACAACTTTTTTGCTCTATCTACTTCCCTGATTTGACAATTTGAAATACTACTTCTTAATTACATCATAGTTTGCCAGACTATGACTTCAAATATACACTACTTCGGAAAAATCTTGGTGGGCTACGCAACTGGTAAATGTCATAAATTGATAGCTATTTTCGATAAAAAAAAACTGTATGTAACAAATTTCAGCAATACTGCGGTAAAAGAAAATTTGTCTTTTCAATGTAGGAACCGGTCAAGTTTTAATATTTAGTACACATGCAAAAATTTTCACAATGCAATTGCGTTTTTTACTGCATTGTCGCAACGGGTTCTTTCACACCCGCGACATTGGTGTGAAAAGAAAATGTGGTTCAGCGTTGTGATATTCAGGTAATTCTGTAATCATCCCGGACAGCTACGGTATGAAAAATTCCTGTGTGGACAGGTATTTTGATGTGTATTTACATCATCCTGCAATTTTGCAGTCAATCCAGTTTTTCATAAAGCAATTGCATTTTTCTGAAATGTTGCTGGTATAAACAAACCAGTAATACCGGGTGACCCACGCGGGCGTATTTTTTTATTTATGAAGTGCTAACAGAAAAAAAAATGACCTTTTTGTTGGATTACTTTGACTTTTGAGGTTAGTAAAGATGTCATCATTGAACTTTTAAATGGCACCCTATATTATTTGTGTGATGTTTTCAATCAGGATGACATGAATACAAAAGCATATCGATCGTCAATTTGTATCACCAAGGCAACGAAAAAGTAACATTTTTGTATATTAATCTAGGTGGCAATAAATGGTCAAAATAGTCGAAAATTGTCAAATAAACACTAACTAAATCGATTTTGGCAGATATTGTATTACTGGCGCCTACTAGCGTGATTTAACTGGGTTCTGGCTAATGAGTCATTTTTTTCCTTTGTGCTTCATGGATAGACCCTAAATATCCGATAGAAAACATTTTTCCGATTACAATGACACCAAATACTTGATATTTTGCTGAAAATCGTAGCGTGTAAATGTCTTTTAAAGCAGGAAAAAAGAAAAAAATATTGGGATAACGATCAAAATTAACTATGGATTTGACCGAATTTGAAAGTTGTCTGCATTGCGCGTTGCCATCTTGATAAAAAAATAGTGTTGTATTTAGATATAAGTAATTGCAATGCAAACAACAATAATCGCGATGTAAACAACAAATTAAATAAGAATCAACAATAGGCAACAATTAATAACAAATTCTAATTAAATTAATAATCAAAAATATCAATAACCAATACCGAGAACTGTCAAATTCGGATGTTAGCATTCATCCATAGTTCACTCCGCTTTATCCATGACCAAAACACAATATTTTTTTTCGATTTTCTTGCTTTAAACGACATTTAAACGCTACGATTTTCAGCAAAATATCTAGTCTTTGGTGACATTGTAAACAGAAAATGTCGTCTATCGAATAATCACGGTACATCCATGAAGTACACGGAAAAAAACGACTCATTGACCAAAAACCAATTAAATCACGCTAGAGGGCACCAGTACATATAGGCCGACATCGATTTAGTGTTTATTTGTCAAGTTTCGACTATTTTCACCAATTCATGGCTAACTAGACTAGACTAATAAACAAAAAAGTTATTTTTTCGTTGCCTTGCTGATAAAAATTTACGATCGGTATGCTTTTGTGTCCAGAATGTCACCGTGATTAAAAATATCACACTAATAAGATAGGGTAGCATTTAAAAACTGTAATGATGATATTATTTCCGGAAAAACAGGAAGTCACACTAACCTCAAGCGTATCCCAAAAAATGGATTTTTTTGTCTATAAACACTTCGCAAATTTCGTCCAGCGTCATAAAATAAAATAATAAAAATAAAACGAGCGTACATATGGCGTGGGTCACCCGGTACAGCTGCTAAAGTGTTTTCTGTATACACTTCAGATTCTACGAAAAAATGCTGTAAAATCAATTTGTCCGAATTTGTTTGTTTGTGGTTTTGATTTCTCTTCGTTTTTCGTTCGTCTTTTTGACAACCAAAAGTAACATTACAAAAACTGATTTTTTTTGCAAATAACTAGCGCAGTTCAAATATTAATGAACATGCTTCGTACTTTAGAGTCTAAAGTTTAGACAACATAGCCAAATACGGAGAAAACGCCGTTTACTCCAGATATAAACTAACCACTTTCTGAAGGAATTCCAATTTTAATTAGAGTCTATCAACGATAACAATTCAAAGGGACAACCCGCCGAGATGTATCCACTGTAGGGTACAGTAGCCGTTCATTAGAAGACCCGAGGTATATAAACCCGAGCGTTCTTAATGAAAAGACTGTATTTACACTGTGTAATTCTAATTAAACGGCGACTCCCACACCAGAGTACTTTAGTAATCCGGCCGTGAATGCCCGCGCATCGACGTGATATATTCGGATGTGAACCGGGAATGGGCAATAGAACAACATGAATCTATGGTGGGCGAGTGTGTCCAAAAATTCACACGAGGTTTGAGAGGGTAAAAGCAACCGAAATGATGTGTTGCGGATAAATGAAATACAATCCTGTATGGATTCCATTTTGAGAGCGCACAGTCGCCCACTCACCCAAACTTCAATTCAGTCCGTACAAATAAATCTGAACTGGAAATTGCTTTTTATCATTGCTCCCTTTGGACTTCCGACTTTATAGCTGCCTACGCTTTTGTAATTGGTCTTCCTTGAATGCCTTAAAGTTAGCTTAATTTACAGCTTTAATACCAAATTAACAATAAATTAAAAATGAGTTATTCTTGTTATTCACGTTATTTATTTCAAATCTATATTATATTGAATACATATTTCAGACGTTTTATGAGAATTTACGTATAGTCGATCTCACGAGTGCTGCAAATTACTCATCGCTTATAAGTGTATGAACCAAGATTTTGGCGTATCGCGCAGCTTGATTGTTGTGCATATGCAACCGAACATAGATCACTGTAAATACGTTGCCTACCGAGGCGGATTTGATAGAAATTAGATTAATATTGCTATTATCTTTACTAATTAAATAACATTTAAATAACCATCACCATAGATTTTTTATTAACCGGTTTATCTTTCAACGAAAACATTTTTGCTAAAATACGGTCACGTTCAATATTTACGTTCAGTATTAGAGGTTAGAAATGTCATTCTAAGAAAAGACGTACTTTTTCGCTGATGTATCATAATCATTCTATTGCGTTCAAACACACGGCAATGTATAGGAATGAAATGTAGCGTATGAGGAAAATAACAGCAGAAATCGATGAGTAATTTGCATCACTGGTGAGATCGACTATAGTTTGCCAGTGACAGATCTGGATGACGGAATGTTTTGATTGGATTGTTTACTATTGTGTATATTGGAACATACATAAAATGTACTACTATCCACAAGTTTTCATAACGTGTAGTACTACGCCAAAAAGTGACCTGCACCGATTTCTAGTATGCGGATTTTACGAAATTCTAAATAACGCGCCTTCAATTTCCGCTGAGAGTGTGGCATCTAATGTCATCGTAAAGTCTTCGAGCGACCGCAGCATTCTGTGCATATTCTCAGTAAATGAGCATGTCTACATACTCAGTGTAAATGAGCATGTCTACATACGCAGTTCTTGTGAAATTATCCATTTTGATCACACACACGAAACCGATGAACCAGGAACGCACCTGACATCACACGGCTCCGTCAAATTTTGCATTTTCAATCGACTACTATATACTAAAAGTCTAACACAGTCCGCCGAAGAAGTTTACGAAAATCGGCGCCGCAGGCGCCGATTTTCCGCCTGAAATTTGATTCTACAGTGCTTAGGCTTTAGATTTCGTCCATTTTCGGCCCAGTTCTCGTTATTTTTTTACCTCGATTCGGCTAAATTTATGGATTATCGATTGGGACTGTACTCGTTAGCGCGACGCCATGGCAACCGATCGGGGTTGCTAGGCGATGGCCGCGGGCTTCCCAACGCGGTCACCAGACGGCGACACATCATCATGTCGCTGTTGAGGTTACGCTACGAAGCAATAGATGGCGCCCCGTAACCGCGAACGTACGACCATAATCACGTCGCGCGTGTAAGAGCATCCGGGCTTTTTGTCTCTCTCTTAACGCTTCGGCGATCTACCTAGGTCGACCAGCAGGCCTATTAGGCCTGCACATTCTCCTAGTATTTAATTACTAAAAACTGGTGGCCCAGAGGGTTCTTGGTGGAACTGGCTCGGGCCATCCATTTTTTCTTTGTATTTGCATTTGCTATCAGTAAATATGAAAGTATAAAAATATAATTAGAAAATACGCTCGGCATGTTTTGTTTAAATAAATCAAAATCTGTTATATCGTTCTTATGCGATTATCTCGGAAATAGCCACCTCTCCCACCTTTTTATCCATTTTGTTTCAAATTTTACACAAAAAGTCTCTTTAGATTTTTTTATCAATGCGTTAGCTTAGCCGGTATCATAGCGCAATAATAATTGCTGCGCACCTATCCCATACCGCTTTTTATCGCGCGTACTGAGACAGAAATTGATAAATAGCTTAAAATGAGGATTTGGTGATCGGGATAAACTGGTTGGTCTTCATTCACCACATCACAAGAGATAGCGACTCCATAATATATCATTATATCATAATGAATTGGAACCTCTGTATTTGTTATTAAATAAAAACGATATTGAAACCTTGCATTTCATCATTTAGCTGATCTTCATATACTTCCTCCATATAATTATCTATAATGACGTGTATATTGATACGATAAGAAGAAAAAAGTATTTTTGTTCCTTTTACTCCAATTATCAAGATTTACCCCAGGAATTATTGCATTAATTTCGTATACACCCTGTATAGGTAACGTAGTAGTAGATACAAGTCATCCCGACAACACTTTTTATCTGTAACAATGACGGACATGGATTTTTGATAGTTTACTTCTTATTTTTCAGTTCCGCAAAAGCATAGAACGATTTACGACCATAGCCATCGCTATTTTAATCCGGCTAACGACGCGACGGGAAGAATAAATTTCGTTGAGTTTATTCGATGCGGACGCGTACACCTTTCACCTTGGCCGGTCGGTATCACACAATATATATTTTTACTTCTTGTTGGTAATTGGTGCCATTAATTAAGGACCATACGCGCGTGATTAGTTCTTGCTGCAGACGCACACTTCTCCCTACCCGGACGCAATGTGCTGCTTCCTGTCGTTTCCTACCGCGACAATTTATGTTTCCTCATGCACTGAAAGATTAATTGGAGGAGAGAGCCATCGTTGTACTTTTCGTGCAAAGGCTGATCAGTCTATACTTCTAGTAGTAGCAAGATACTGTTGCTCGTGTGTCCAACATCAGTGGACACATAGGTAACACAATTTTTTTCGAACAGTCGCATGGCACTACGGGACAATATGCGCTCGACAATGATGTAGCGTGTCACTCTCATGCTATGCTATATGTTGCCAAACATTAAAACCCAAACATTATTAAGAAATTCTTGTACGATGCATCCAATAGGGCAATATTGGATTCTCTATTTGAATCATCTTATGTGATTTGCAAATGCTTTTGAGTTGGAATAGCTTTTCTTTTTTTTTATTGAAGTAAACTTATTACAGTTTGCTTGTTAGGTCCCGGCTAGGATACGAGCGGC
The DNA here is from genome assembly GCA_963966075.1 of Aphodius sticticus. NCBI lineage: Eukaryota > Metazoa > Arthropoda > Insecta > Coleoptera > Scarabaeidae > Aphodius > Aphodius sticticus. Next base: position 68,850,033 of record OZ014506.1, read on the forward strand.
GAGCGGCGGGCGGTGAGCGGCGAGCGGCAGAGCGGCGAGCGGCAGAGCGGCGACCTGGCTACGATGTAAGCGGCACCATGAGCGGCACGACAATTCGTCGTGGCAATTATTAGTAGTTCGTAGGTCGTCGTCTGGTAATGTTGTCAAACTGCTACTCACGGAAAATTATAACCTTCGGTTGAATAAAATCCGTAGGTTAAAACGTACCTACAAAGTGCATCCTATTAATGCAGTGCGTCAGCGGTACGGCGATTATCACCATTTATTTCACTACTTAAGAAAATATAGAAAACGGGTTTTTAACTATATGAGAATGTCAATTGCAACATTTGACTATATTCATGACAAACACAGGAAATATTTAGAAAAATAGAGGTCTGGACTGCGACATTTGTATTATTGTAATATTAATAGTATATTTACGATGTAGTCATCCACATAGATTTAGACAGACTTTGACAGTACGTTCGTATAATGATGACTGTTCGTTTGAATAATAAAGTAATTATTCCAACGAACTGTCATTATTATACAAAGCTACTGTCATCATAATCATTCATGTGTATCATGGTAGGGATATATAGTCATAGATACTAAATAATTCTCCAACCGTAAGAAATTTAAAAAAATGGTTCAACCAAAAGATTTTTGGCTTTAAACTACTCTTCTAATATATTCTAAATATATTTTCAATATACAAGGTGCTCATTTTATTCTAGAAATTTGATAACCTCTCATTTTTTTAAATAAAACAGGCTATATATTATTAAATTTTTTGATTCTAAGATTAATTCTAAGAATTTTTTATATGCATCATTTTTTATAAAATGCATTAATTTTTAATTATAAGCTATTAACCAAAAATAGTCAAAATTACCGGAACATCTAAATAAATTTCAAACTGCATAAAATGTCAAAAGCTCTGTGTTCTTTGGGTTAAACAACCTCTAGTTCAAATATTTTCTTAATATACAGGGTGTCTATGTTATTATAGAAATTTGCAAACCTTTTCTTTTTCTAACAGAGCCTGTATATTTTTATATTTTTTAATGCTAGGATTAATTCTAAAAATTTTTTGTAGGAATTACTTTTTTATAAAATGCATTATTTTTTAGTTATAAGCAATTAACCAAAATAAACTTTTACTTGAACCAAACGGGTTAAAAATAAAAAATCCAAGAAAAAATAACTCAATTAAATACAATTAAATCAATGTTCAACCTGCCACATTAAAATAAATGTGTATGTATGTATATATGTATATATGTATGTATGTGGCAAAATATTCTTAATTTGAAGTTCAGGAGTTGTGATTAATTACTCATAACTGAGAAATGATGCATTTTCAAAGAAACTTATTTCTACAAAAAGTTCTTAGAATCAACCTAAGAATAAAGAAATAAAATAGGTATGCAGGATCTTCTATTAGAAGATGGAAAGGTTTGCAGATTTCCATAATAAAAAGACCACACTGTAAATTAAAACTATATTTAAACCAGCTGTTGTTTAAACCCAAAAAACTTTGAATTTTTTGAAGTTGGTACATTTTTTTGATGTTCCCGTAATTTGACTATTTTAGGTTAATAGCTTATAATTAAAAAATAATGCATTTAATAAAAATATGATTCCTATAAAAAAATACTTAGAATTAATCTTAGAATCAAAAAATGTAATAATATATAGCCTGTTCTATTTAAAAAAGGAGAGGTTGTTTAAAGCTGTTTAGAGCAAAAAAACTTTTGTTTGAACAATTTTTTGAATTTTTGTACGGTTGGAGAATTATTTAGGTGTTCCGGTAATTTTTGCTAACCCTGTATAATTCTGCGGTGAGCGGCACTAGTAAGCGGCAAGGTGGTGCCGCTCACGATGCCGCTCTGCCGCTTACTGTATCGTAGCCGCTTTGCCAAGTTAAGGCTTTGAAACAATGTAAACATATATCATTAGCGGCACCGGTCTGCCGCTCGCCGCTCGCCGCCCGCCGCTCGCCGCTCGTATCCTAGCCGGGACCTAAGTGTTTCAATAAACAGACCTCGTCCTTGGAAACGTTGAAAACATGGAAACATTGACATTGATTTTCCTCGTAACCCCTCAACTGATGCTGACGGTGTATTCCGAGGTGATTGTACTCTGTTAATCCGCCGTTGCTAATCTACGCAATAAATGTTGCCGTGTATCGAACAGATGACGCCCTGGCCGTCGCGTCATTACCTCCTTGGTATTTTTAATTCATATCAGAAAACCTGCTGTCCGCGCATAAAGTATCGCTAGTAACTAGATTGCAAGCTTGCCATTCCGTCGGAGTCGATCATGAAGCGAATAGGCTTCATTTAGGGATATTCAATTTCCGAAGGAATCCTTTTCAGCTTATTGTAATCCATATTTATAGAAAATGTAAAAATACTAAATAGAGAATACTATAGTCTAAGGGCCTCAAACGCAACGACCGCTTTCTTCACCAAATTTGTGTATTAATCTGCTAGTGGACTGGGTCGGCACAAAGCAATGACTAAGCTGAGCAAGTGTTTTAATTGGCCAGATGTAAAAATAGCAAACTGGTTAATTAATAAACTCTTCCTCCAATTACTCAAGGTCTAACCTCGCGCACATGCCAGCAAACTCTACTCTATCTGTAGGAGATAGTCCACTACTAACCGTAAGGGCACGGACACACATCGAGCGTATGGCGGAGCGGAAAGCGTTTTCTGTATGTTCGAACATATAGAAAACGCCGAGCGTATAGAGAAGCGGAAAGCGTTTTCGGAATGTTCGAGCATTAGAAAACGATTTCCGCTACGCTGTACGCTCGATGTGTCTCCGTGCTACTGTGGCTGCGCTAGCGTATATGTTGGGATTTGGTATAGTTATATTAAATGCATCAGGATCGATGTCATCATAATAAGCTGTGCCATATTTGGGGTTCCGTGGGATAAATACTGTTTGGCTTATGTACAGCACAACATGGAACTAGACATCTTTAAAAATATAAAAACATTTATTTGTTAGAACACATCATAATCGGAGCATTTTTTCCTTTAAATCTAGATCCTCTTTACAAATTTGTTATAAGAATATAATAATAATAGCAATAATAATAAACAGATTTATTCACCAACTAAACAAGTGTTGAACAAGTCAAAAAAAGAAGTAGGTACATGTTATGATATAAATGTATATGTTACGGTCATAGTGATAAATAGGTTATTATTAATAATTACCGGTTATTATTAATAATAGCCAAGTGACGAGGTTAAAGTGAAGAATTTATCACATGAACCGGCTATTATTAATAATTTCCAGCATGCTGTGGTCAATGTGATATATTTCAATTCGATATTGCATTAAGGTGATGCTACAATATACTAGAACCTCAGATTTGGAATTCTGTTAGTATCTACATAATCGCCACACAACGAATCTATTCACTGGGTTTTCAGTGTTGGGCCTTTAGTGACGTTAGTCCTGACTAACTTATTTAGTTACTACTCATGACTAAAATAAGGAAGGTTATCAACATAAGACTAAAAAATGACAATCCATACTAATTGCATGCACGAGTGTGTAACTCTTTGGGTCATGCTTATTTGCGCAATTCTTAAAAGCTAAGTAAGTAATAAATTAGAAACTCGGTTTGTATTATTCTGCCAGTGCATACGTACATAGTGCTTTTGTACTTTGCAATTCGTGGCAAGAAAAATTATTTTTATTTATAACTTATTATTTATTATCTTTTTAATACAAAACCTTAAAAAATGTTTTATATTCAATACTTTGCAATACAAAAGTCGTTCTAGACCTTTATTTTTTTGTGGTAGTACAACAATTACACCATTTATATTGTAAAAATAAAGCAAGATAAAGTTTGTAACAATAGGACGTCATCTTCTTTTGTTTTGTTCATAAATGTGAACTGTACCTGTATTTTATTTTTATTTTATTATTTACTATGAATATTGTTTATTTTTGATTTGTAAGTGCACAAATGTGATACAGATTTTATTTGAGTTACCTTCGGTTAATTTTATTTATTAGGAATATATTCTATTTTTAAACTGATTCCTGGACTTGAGAATTATTTTGTGTTTTTGTTATTGTTATATTTTTTCATATATCTAAATAAAAAATGTATTTAAAAGTTTTTTTTTTGTTCGTGATAAACACTTTTATAATAACCGCCTTATAAAACAGATTATATCCGTCAGATATTAGATATGCTTACGGTAGGCATAGGTAATGGACAAACTAATGTAGGGAAGATTGGGGCAAGTTGTTCAATCATTTATTTATAAAATAGTACTTTGTTGTCAAACACCAAAAGTAAAAATATCGTGTTAGGAACAGAACCATACAAAAATGTTTGCATCATTTGTGCGGTGCAATTTATGTAAAAACATCTATGTAAACTAGTCTCGCCTATTCTTGCATGTATTTGCATGAAAATACAATATTAAAAAAAATATTATTAAATGTGCAAAATTTCAAGATAATTGGGATTTGAGAATTTACTTAATAAATTGTAATTGTACATTTACATAAAACTACCCACATGCATTAAAAATGGGTGCTATCGATAATAAAATGGTTAACTTTTTTGAACACTCTGTATAAAATGTTCTTTTTATGTTTTCGTCATTGAGCCGTCATTGGGTGTATACCAAATATCCTTCCCAATTATATGCAGTAGTTTCTAAAGTACAAAGGAGACAAAAGAAAACATTCTGTATTATCAATGTTTTTGTATTATTCGTAATTTTGGTCATTGGGCTAGCCGTACTGATGATATGCGTCGAGTAAATAAATATAATAGCTTACATAGTAATCAAAATAACTTAGCTAACTTCTTTGAAGACTGTATACAAAATATCTTTTGTAAAAAGTAACGTTTTTATCACTTTTACCGTGCCCGTTAGGAAATTATTAATAATAGCCGGTAATTATTAATACAAACCACATATATCACTTTAACCGTAACACATTAAATAGGACTATAACGAAAAAATTGCAAAAATTATATATCACTTCTGAAAAAGTCTGCCACCGAATAATATGCTTCATCCAACAACAGTTTTTTAGACAACTTTTTTGTTTGAAGATTCATTAACGAAACAGGCACTTTATTATAGATTTCTAAAACTATATATTTTGATCCAGTTAAAATGGTGTTTTATAGCAATTTCTAAAATAAAAAAAACTTTCATAATTGCTTCTTTGACAATTTGCAGCTTGGAATTCAAAAGAAATATTTAGACTTCAAAAAGTTCAATGCTTTATCAGAAGATCTGCTGAGACACAATTTTCAGGAAAGCTGAAAACCTGATCACATAAGAATAGTAGACTCAATGACGCTCCATTACAATACCAAGTTACAAGTTTTAGCCTATAAAAAAAGAGGACGTGATCATTCTGGCTTTTCAAAACAAATAGCTTTTTAAATGTAAAGTAAATGGTGATATCCAGGCGGGATGAAAATTTTAAATAAATCAAAAATTACAGCCACAATCTGGATTCGAAACAGGGACCTATCCGTTTCTAGCAGAATGCTCTCCGAACTGAGCTACTGAGGCCTATGACATTTGTTAGGGAAAATCGTCATATTAAGGTCATTTGCTTTACATTAATCATTAATCATTACGGTAAGTCCGAAAGGGTACGGTATGTCCGTACGAATACGTATATCTAGTTATAAATAGTTTTTTGTTATTTTTTATCCAAGGAATCTTTTTTAGTCATAAATAATTAAAATTATCCTAAAAAAGGATATGTGTGTGTGTTAACGCTATCTCTTTTATAAAATTATTATCATTATTAAAATTATTCCCCACAATCTAAAGCAGGGGTGGCCAACTTTTGTCTACTTAAGATCTACCTTTTATCTTTAAAATATGCCGCGATCGACATGTTGTCATAGGCGTAGCACTCCCGCGAGCTATGGGTAGTAAGACGCAAATTACCTATATATTAAAAACTATTTTTTTATATATCACCTATTAAGTTTTCAATATAAAAGCATAAAGAAAATAAATTTCCTGACTCAACATTTCATATTTGCAGAGTTCATTATAAAAATGCACAGTATGGCTGAAAATTTGATTTTAAGAACTCACAACAGTTTTTTTCCAGGAAAATAAACATGGAAGATTTTTAGACTTATTTTCTAAAAATTTTAGACTTTTGTTAATCTATCAATAGATCGTGGAAGTTCATCTCGTACACTTGTTTATCTACCTACGTTGTTTATCTACGAGTAATATTAACATATTTGATTGGGTTTGAGCTGAAAGGATAGCCCTTTGCTAATATTTTCATCTTGTTGAGTTGAAAGGTTAGTCCTTTGCGAATATTTGTTTATCTTGTCGAGCTGAAATTCAGCTCTCTACTCAAATGGTAATTTATTTTGTTTGGTTGAAAGGTTAGCCCTTTTCTAAAATTTATTTATTTTGTTGAGCTGAAAGGTTAGGTTTTTGCGAATACATATTTGAGTCAGCCCATCACGGGCGTTTTGCTTTGCTAAAATCTGAATGGTTTTGAACTGAAAGGTTAGCCCTTTGCTAACATTTGTTTATGTCTTGAGATGAATAGTTGTCCCTTTGATAATATTTGTTTAATTTTTGAGACGAAAGATGAGCCCTTTGCTTGTTCTTCGCTGTTTATCTTCTTGAGATGAATAGTCGTCCCTTTGATAACATTTGTTTAATTTTTAAGATAAAAGTGAGCCCTTTGCTAATATTTATTTATCATGTTGAGATGAAAACTTACCAATTTGATAACATTGTTTCTATTGGTGGAGATGAAAGGTCGGCCCTTTGCTAATTTGTTTATCTTGATAAACTGAATGAATAGTCGCTTATTTGTTTATGTTCACGACCTGAAAGGATAACCCCTTGCGAATATTTGTTTATTTTATTGGGCTGAAAGGTTATAGCTTAACATGCTAATATATGTAGCTGAGCCGAAAGGTGGTTTGCTTTTTGCAATTATTTGACTATGTTTTGAGTTAAAACTTTGAGCGTTTTGAACGCAAAAGGAAAAGAAATACATGTTGGCAACTTGATTATTGTTGAATGAGTAACACATTTGAATTTCGGCAAATTATGAATTGTCGAATGGAACTGTTACTGAGACCAAGTTGATCATTGAGGACAATAGTTCTGGAGACTGGCTTTGAGAGCAAAGCTATAGTCAGGATTGACAGTGTTAGGAATTGTTTTATTTGTTGGATTAATTCAGATATTGGGACAGTGATAGAAGATTATAAACACGCTTATTTGTAAAACATGAGTAACTGGACTCACTTTTTACTGTTAACGGTTTTTGTTGCAATGCGATAAGCAAAAAACTGCTATCGGTAAACGAACAGTTCTGTGAGATCAAAACTTGATTCTTGATTAGAAACTATATTTCATCTTTCACATTCGCTAACAATAGGGTTATATACTTAGGGAGAAAATCAAAGGTTCTTCACTGTTCAAGTAATATATTGGGTAATTAGTTAACAACCGTTTTTTTTTTAATAGGGTTATAGTCAGGTTTGTTTGCTACTATGTAATGGTGACTAAACCCACCATCACACTTTAAGTCAAGACATCGCGAGCGATCGACGAAAATTGGCTTCGCGATCGATCGCGATCGACTTGTTGGCCACCCCTGATCTAAAGCATTAAAAAAAACAGGAAAAAAACGTAAAAATCAAGACTAGGGTACTTCTTTCCAGATTGCACCACACGACTTATTCTACGGCAGGTCATCACTTTTGGCAAAAGTGATACAATATAGGCATTCATCTGTGGATTGCGTCTATATGTATAGTTTATGCGTTCATATAGATACAACTGTACAAGTTATAACAAGAGAAAATTCCACGTAGATAATGTTATCGCATTTGGTTTGCAATTGTGATTCATTGGAGACTAGTGATAATAAAATATCGCATGTAATAGTCCTGAATGTCTATCGTAGCAAACATTCAGTTTTATACGACCGATACATAAATTTCTTATAATTTCAATTTCAAGTGGAAAATATTTATTTTTATTATTTTTATAATGTTGCAAATTCCTAGTTAGCAGAAAATTTACTATCCTAAAAAAGTTGAACAAATCCTTCAAAAACAAAAACATTTTATGGAAATGTGCTTCTCCTCTATATAGTCTAGAATCTAGATGTTAAACAAGTCTTACTAGAGCAAGACATCTTGTAGTACATATCATACTTTTTGCTCAGTCGTCCGCCAGCCGCGTCCATATCATATGAACAGATCATTCTGTTTTGTGTTGGTCAGGAGATCTAAAGATTGTTTAACACCAGATATATAGAAGATTATTACGTTAGATTAAATACTCCCATTGTATTTGTTGTCAAGGAAAAACAGGTACCACTATGAACCCGAATTAAAACATTATCTAGAGTGCTTCTCGTAAATGAGTCTGGTTGTTTTAAAACCTCCACAACAAAAAAGTTCCTATAAATTGTTGCGTATCATCAATCTGTCCGATAAACTGGGCTTCCGGTCTTCAAGAGTGTTGGCGTTTAGTGACGTGATGGTTGACCGTGAAACCTACGCATTCGTTAAATTTCATCGAGTCACACGGGTGTGCAGTTCTTTTTGTTCAGCCCTACTTTACTTAGGCGAAGTCAATTACCCGTCATGTTTTAAATTTATGGTAATGAATGAACTCCCCCTTCCGCTTCCCATATAACTTTTTGATCGGCAAACTTTGCAACGTCGACTTTCCCGTTTTCTTCGTTCACTCAGAAAACTTTGCACATTTATTGGAAAGACATACATTTAAATTACAAGAGTATATTACGGTGATAAACAGTGACAAATAAAGGTCCTGTTCTCTTCTCAAAGAAAGTAATCAGTAATAAAATTCATCTTAATCAATTTTTCTTAAAAACAATCATTATTATGTCCATTGGATGGATCCTTTAGTATTGCTTATAACGTGTACATATAATTTATTAAACACCATGGATTTTTATTGTTTGTTGCTACTTTTCATCTCATTCATATCCACTACTTTGTTTTCAGATGAAATACTGATATAGATAGAACAAAACAGTTAGCAAAAAACACTGTGGAAAACGCGGTAATAATGGGGAATATCTACGTGTAGACACTGAGCTACAAATTTAAAACATAATTTAAGGCACTACTGCCCACTTTCGTATTGTAACTTTATCATACGTAGTATGACAAAGTATTGTAATTGTGTCGAAAAAGTGTTTGCGGTTTTAGGGGAAATATGTCCTTTTGGGTCCTCTGAACATTTTTGACCAAGGTAAAAAATGTCTATGTGTGTCTATGCGCCTGTTTGAGCGTGCGCGTGCCAGAGCGCGCGCGTGTGTGTGTGTTGGTGTGTACCTGCCTTTCGTGGCGAAGATTTCGGAGAAACTACTAAAGGTATCGGGACGAAACATAAAATTTAGAAGTTTTATGACTAAACTTAGAGCTGAAAGAAGTTTTGTTCAGTAGCATTTTTCAACGATTTTGCAAATGAGCCGTCATTTCTGTAATTTTGTCAAAATAGTTAAATAATAAATTAAAGTAGAGGAAATTTTGTATAATCTGTCTGACATTTTTTGGAAAAATTACTAGTTTATAGCTGCATGAACAAACTTTGACTGAAAGTCATGCATACCAGTTGACTCGGTTGGTCGCTCTGTGCATTATGTATGTATATGACATTTGTTATTTCGCATTATGCATGTATATGACACTGAAATTTCTTTATATTTTGTTTTTTTTTGTTACTTGGGAAATAAAGACTATATATCTATATATATATATAGATATATATATATATATATATATATATAGAGGAAAGCTGGTTAATCGACGGTAAGATATAAAGGAGAAAGGTATTTGTCGGGCAATTCCGTCATACGAAGATCGAAGAAGCAACCGTATACACGTGTTTCGGACTCTTCTCTTCTCTTCTTGCTCCTTGGCTATACCGTACTGATGAGGACCAATAGTCCGAAACACGTGTATACGGTTGCTTCTTCGATCTTCGTATGACGGAATTGCCCGACAAATACCTTTCTCCTTTATATATATATATATATATATATATATATATATATATATGCTGTTTTAGAACGTCTTTCGACGTTGTACGACGCCTAATCTCCACTTCTTCCCATCTTCACAGTCTTGCCATGCCAGATTTCTCTCGCTCATAGTTCCCTGAACTCCATGCTGCCATTCCAATTTGGGGCTACCTCTCTTCCTTCGCTCCAGTGGCTGCCACTCCAGAGTTCGTCTTGGCAACCTTGGCGCAGGCATACGCCGGACATGTCCATATCAAACCAGTTGTTTCCCCACAATATCGCCGGATATAGTTCCTTCGATACCCATTCGCTGTCTTACAATCTCGTTAGTAATTCTATCCATTCTGGAGATACGCAGTGCCCTTCTCATCACATCCATCTCCACCGCTTCAACCTTTGCTCGATACCTCTCTGTTATTATCCATGTTTCTGCTCCATATAGAAGGGTACTCTTAATCATGGTTTGATAGATGTTAAACTTTCGTCCCTTTGTTATTTCTTTACTCCAGAGTATTCCATTTAGACAGCCGGTCACTTTCTTGGCCTGTATTATACGCCTTTGTATGTCGCTCGTATCTGTGCCAGATTCATCAAATGTCACCCCCAAATAATCGTATTGTTGACAGTACGAAATATGTTGTCCATTTTCCAGGTCCAGGTTGCTTTGCTCTCCTCCTATGCAAAGGTACTGTGTTTTTGCTACATTGACCGTAAGCCCTCACTGGTTGTACTCCTCCATCAGCTTACGCATCATATATTGCATATCTTTGTCATTAGCAATCACCACCTGGTCGTCAGCAAACTGGAGAGTATGTATGTAGTGATCACCAACTTTAATTCCCATCGCATACGTCTTCCTTTTCCATTTTTTCAGTGCTGCCGCAATATATATTTTAAACAGTGTTGGCGATATACAGCATCCCTGTCTCAGTCCTTTAGTGACAGCAAACTCGTCGGTGAGGTATTTACCTATCTTCACTTTTGACGTTGAGTCTTTGTATAGTTCTTTCAGTGCCCTGATGTAGGTGTAATTAATAGCAGATGCTTCCAATATCTTCCATAACATAGGAATCGGCACTGAGTCGTATGCTTTCTGCAGATCCACAAACGTGACGTGTGTTTCGAGGTTTCGGGCACTTCTTTTCTCTATAATTTGTTTGAGACAAAAGACATTGTCAGTGCACGATCTTCCCGCACGAAACCCGCTCTGGTCTTCTTCTTCGTCCTTTGCAAAGTCTTTTTCGATTAAATCTCGTAACATTCTTCCATATAATCTTCCCATGGTACTAGTTACGGAGATTCCCCTATAGTTGTTGCAATCTTGTTTACTTCTTTTTTTGTGGATTGACGATATGTATGCCACTTTCCATCCTGCCAGGATGGGGTAACCCATCAAGCATTGGTTTATCAGCGACGTTATGTTAGTGAATAACATGTCTGTCCTGCATTTTAGCATTTCTGCCGATACTCCTTCTGGTCCAGTTGATTTACGATTTTTTAGGCTCATAATAGCGCGTTTTACCGTGCTAACGTCCATTGTCACCTCTTCCCCCTCTATGTATAGGCCCTTCGTTGGAGATTGCTCAACATACACTTGTCTTGTTTCTTGTAGTAGCTAACACTATAGGAAGCTCTCCATTCACTTGGTTTAATAGTTTGGATATGAGCTCCGTTTCTTCCCGTGTTCTTAACACTCCTTATAAAACTCCACACCTCTGAATTCCTTCTTCCTCCAATATACGTGTTAATTTCCTGACATTTCGAATCCCAAAACTTGTTTTTCTTCTCCTGTATTAACCTTCTAAGCTGTCTCTTACTTGCATTATAGATGTATTTGTCGTGGTCCGATTTTGTGCTTAGTCATTTCAGCCATCGCATCTTCTTCTCTTGTACCAATGATTCAATTTCTTCAGTCCACCAGACTTTGTTACTTGCTTTCTTCTGCTATAAAGTTACTTGCTATAAAGACAATATTATTATTATTATATACAATAATTTAGTGAAGCGTTAGCAGTTTTTATTCGAACCAGCGCTAACCCGACTACACACATCATAACATTCTAGTTGATCGAGATCGCTCGTATCTGCATTACAAGTCGTTTGCCGGATATTTTGATTCTATTGGCAGTATTGCCAGATCATCAGCGTTTGACACTGCTGTATAGTATGATAAAGTCATGAGGCTGGCCACAACAGATTTTTTTATAACCAGCTCCGTCATCTACATTCATTTGTACAGAAATTGAATGCAATAGTTTGCTGCGATAAATTTCGCCTCGCAAACAATGTTAGTGTCTATTCCACTACTGTATTCTTCGCCTTATTGTATCTTTAATCTTTTGCGCAAGAACGATATTATCGATGTTGAGGCCGCAACCACGTTTAGACAAATCAAAGCATTTTGCGCCTTCCTCCCACTCACTGGTTCACTATATCGCTATCACACTTCTAGACGTTTAGTCTTCTGTCTACGGGTGGACGCACACATTTCAGTCATTATCGAACAAAACACGTTTACACAAAACAAAGTTGTATAGCTATATACTGAACCACTAAGTGGGAGAGAGACTAAAAGTTAGACAAAGCAGGTTTCAACAAAACAAAGTCTTATTGCGTTATACTGAACCTGCGTGGGAGAGAGACGAAAAACGTTTTGATTTTTCTAAACGTGTTTTTTCCATAATTACTGATATGTATGCGTCTACTCTTAATCGAATGGGAGGGCAGTTATGCCACTAAAAGTGTATTTAAAGTGGCAAAAAGCGGATACGGTACAAATCCAAATAAATAGTCAATAAGGTTCCAAGGTCTATCTATCTAGGTGTACATTTTCTGATAATCTCATCTGAAAGTAATTTGCACCTGGGCGTCAGTGGGCAAGTTGTAGCATGCGACTAGTTTTTTGTGATGGACCTGATCTGATCGACGGTATGTTTACTCGAGTTGTCAACAACAGTGATATATCTGGTCCGTTTTAGAAGCCTGTTGCTCTGGCCGTCTGATGCCTTGGTCTAAACTAGGCTTTTATAGATACGAAGCAATGTTAGCCCAGACGAGTTCATTATACTCGAGCAATAAAAGCAGTATGTTTGCCAGCAAATATTTACGTATTATGTAGTAATGTAGAATAGCGTCCTTTTACTCTTGCAAGTAGGTATAGTAAATGTACACATCACGGGAAACGTAAACACTTGCAGCAATTGCCGGAATATTATTGACTTATGTTATTGAAGTTATAGTTGATCAATACCATTAAACACATCTATACTGGTTGTTTCACGCGAGGAATTTGGTGCAATTGTCAAAAGAAATATTAGTCAATGACTGAATATCAAAATTAACCCACTACTAAAAATTTGTCACAATTTCAAAGTCGATTTTCTCTCGAGCAGCTCATACGATTTTTATGATTCTTTTGTTTAGTTGTAGGTTGATCCTTCTGTGACCATACTGTGGTCGGTTGGTCGAAAAATGTAGCATTCTGCAGTTTGCCAAACAGTTGGCCAATCTCATCTTATCAATATGTTCATTGGTTTATTTCATTAACTCCGAGGTATGACCGAAATACAAAAACAGTAGACGCATGCACGTAAAAACATACTAGCTTAGGGGGCTATGGAAATCTTCATGACGAAGACTGTGTCCTTTCAAGAAAAAAAAACCCAGGGTTTTCAGATAGGTACATCTACCACCGACTAGATTTTCTCAAATCGCCCATTAAATGTGCCACTGCGAATACAGCTCTCTCGGCCGGAAGAGAACCCTTCCATATCGGTAGAAGATGTATTCACAAATAATGAGTTCCGTCCCTAAATAAGACACGCACTCAGACCTGAAGATTGCCACAGCCTACCACCTGGCCTTAGTTAATGTATGTTCAGTCTTGTCATTATTGTCCTTGTTATTGTCCTCGGTTATTAAAGGACGCAGATAATTGAAATGTATCAAAAAACAAGTTTACACGATATTGGGCTGCTGTTTGACTCCAGTTGATTGCTGCAACCCTGGTACAGACCACAGCTTGACCACAACAAATTTTGACCAAAAAATGTATAGCATTCAAGTACATACCCTGTATATGCACAAAAAAAAGAAAAAAAGAAACTTGAATACAAATTTCTACTATAGTATGGTTACTGATGGATTAACACCTGAACAAAATAATCATGAAAATCGTATAAGCGGTTTGTGAAAAAAAAATGTGAAGATGAAAAATGTGAAATTGTGAAAATTTTACCTTGATTTCAAGTGGGTTCAGGACTCAAATCTTGAACATTAAATTTAAAAAAAATATTTAGAAAATAAACTGCTTCCGGGTTATGCCGTGTGTCAAGATTTGTTAATGCTGACGTTTCGCGAACCATGTTGCTCGCTTCTTCAGAGCTAATTGAATACCTGAGTATTGAAGAAGCGAGCAACAGGGTTCGCGAAACGTCAGCATTAACAAATCTTGACACACGGCATAACCCGAAAGCAGTTTATTTTCTAAATAATTCTGGCCGTGAAAGCCTACGTACTTATTTAAAAAATAATTAAATAAAGCCCACTACTTTCATTTCAGGAATAAAAATTCTGCCAGGCAACACTTCAGTTGTGTCACAGAAAGTATGATACCTACAGCATTTGAAAATGCTTTTTGGTAGAATACGCGTATGATAATCAAAAGCTTCCCCACTCCACATTATGCCAAAAAAATCGTGTTTTTAGGGGATGTCCTTTTATTGGCTGCGTAAGAATGTTTCACCTGCACTTAATAATATGGTAATACCACTTCAGACAGTGCCATAGTTGTTTAATTCAAGTTCAAGTCCATGCTATCATTTCAACCTACTTACATAATTCTATCACGTCTAATTAGTTATTGGAAGATTTTTTTCTAAATGTGACGTAACAGAATTGTGTACGTAAGCTGAAATAATAGCTGAAATGTTGAGCTCTATAGGTATGTAGATGAAATCCGTAGGACAACTTTGTTTAGCGGTATTTCTTTACTGTAAACCGCAACAGTAAAATTGCATTGTAAAATATTTAAGTAGGTACATAATTATATCACGGAATAGTAAGTATATTGTGTACCAAGCCGAGAAAGTGGTTCTTTTCCGGGCCGAGAGAAGAGTGGGCACTTCTTGAGGCCCGGAAAACCACTTTCTGGGCGTGGTGCACACATAATTTTTTATCCTACACAACAATAGCGTAATAAAATCACACATTTCTAAAGACTAATCACTGACAGGTTGGCTTTTGACAAATAAAAAAATCTGATGTGGCCAGGCACATGACTTTATCATACTATATATAAAATTAATAGTTTAGCTGCATGAGATTCTATTTGATCGAGATCGGCCATGTCTGCATTAAAATAAAACTAGTAGAACTAGACAGATATGTCGATTAAAGCTGCGTTCGGATATTGTACTCCGTTGACACCGGGTACACCGTCAAAATGACACGTGTTATTGGGTGTAAAAAGTGTAATACAATATCCGAACGCAGCTTATATTGACAGACGTTATTGTCAAAACATTAGCGTTGTCATTAGTGTCATTAGAATCAAAATTTCTGACATATCCTGGCTACTAGTTTTAATGCAGTACGACCGATCTCGATGACATAGAATTTGCTCATGGAGCTAAACTATTGATTGTACCAAAAAATGTCATGAATTTCCTCATCTTTAATTTATTATTTAACTATTTCGACTAAATTCCAGAAATGGCGGCTTATTTGCAAAATCTTTTAAAAATGCTAAGCTAAACCTCCAGTTCCTTTGGACCCTTTTCAACAGAAAGCTTTTCAGCTCTAAGTTTAGTTATGAAACTTCTAAATATGAAGTTTCGTCGCGATACCTTTAGTAGTTTCTCCGGAATCGTCGCCACAAAAAACGGGTACACACACACACACACACACACACACACACACACACACACTCACACACACACTCACACACACACACACACACACACACACACACACACACACACACACACTCACACTCACACTCACACTCACACTCACTCTCACACACACTCTCACACACACTCTCACACACACACACACACACACACACACACACACACACACACACACACACACACACACACACACACACACACACAGACACACACAGACACACACAGACACACACAGACACACACAGACACACACAGACACACACAAACACACACAGACACACACAGACACACACACACACACACACACACACACACACACACACGCTAAAATCTCCAAAATTTTTTTTGGCATGATTACAATACTTTACATACTGCGTATGATAAAGTAAAAACGTAGACGTTTTAATCGCAAACGTCAAACCAAATCGAAAGCTGGGTTTTGATTGGACAAACCGTTCGGTCGCCACCTATAGGGACAATTATTTTCGCGACTAGCGCTGAAAAGTGTTCATTACAGGCCTGGCGGGTAAATAGCATCTTTCGTGTCTCCATAGAGACGCGAAAATGACATTTTCGCACCGTCTAGGATAAAAAATTATATTTTTTTTTACAGAATATGGCGTATTTCAAGCTATGAAGAGGAAAATCATTAGACAATTCTGTTTTGTTTTGTTACTGTCAAATGGGGTTCATGATTGTGACAAGAAACGTGTCCGGTTAAAAAAGTGCTTTGCACCACTTTACAGAGCTTTCATATGTTTGTTGGCGTCATATCATTAACAGTTCAAAGTTGAAACGAGTAAAGAGAAAGCCTTTAGTTGGAGAGGGGTCCCATACAGTCAAGCCCGGATATAACAAACTCTCAGTTTATAACAAACTTTCCATGCACAAAATCCACGTTCCCCAGTGTGTAAATATTTGACTACATAGTTTCAATTTTTTTTTTCGAAAAATTTGTTAGTTTCTGCGATTTGGTATAATTCCCTACCAAATTAAAATCTATCAACTCAAATATTCAAGCTTCTGGATGCTAACTGACTGAAGCCACCACATGACTGGTATCGTGATTAGTGATTACATAGAGTGATTCACGCACCGTTTAGAGATACGTGTAGAACTGGGGCATATCCGCGCGGGTTCAATTGACGCCGCGTGCAGATTATAGCCACCCGCGCCTGCATCCACAGCAACAAATAATGACACAGAAGCGAATTATTAATATAAATAATAGTATATTATTTGACGAGCACATAACTAAGGATATAAATCGCGAGCATGAAGTTTACACGCGAGCCGTGGGCGACCGTGTAAACGTGCAAGCGATTTATATCCGGTGTGTGCGACTCGAATACGACGTTTTATCTACGACTCACAAATTCCATTTTATATCAATTATTTTAAATGTATTTGTCAATAATGGCGAGGCGAACTGTCACATAACTGTCATCAACGTAGGTTCTGACAGACTTTGACACTAGCGTTGTATAATGATGACAGTTCATTAAAATAATGAAGTCATTATTTTAACGAACTGTTATTATTATACAACGCTAGTGTCATTACAATCATTGGCGTGTATTATGATAGAGATTATATAGTCATAGATACGTATGAAATGAACATATTATATGTGAGTCGTAGATAAACAAACTATATCCCGGCCGTTGAATCAATCTTATATTTTTAAGGTAGGTTAGATCGTTTCGTACCGGCCACCGTGATTCTTTAAAAAAGACGACCGGACATCGTCGACTGCTGAAGTCCCATGTTAACTTTTTGACGGTTTCTAATAGGTTAATGTTTTTTGGATTGGTCATGCGGCCCTGTTCATATGCCCAATCAATCCCCTGTAGAAAACCAACTTGACATTTTCATTTGGGACACAAGAAATCTGTTCTACAAGATGCCTATCCACACAGATGAAGAACTGTCAATCACTGTCAATTTTGACAATAATCATATTCGCACTAGACTATTGCACGTTCCGACAAGGATAAACGTAACAATTTATTAGGTTCTGTCCAAAAAAGCCTTGACGGCTTTTTTCCTTACGTAAAGTTTCTTACTGTAGACTATGTATATACTAACTCTGTACAGAGTGTCCCGCGCTAGAACCAAAGTACATTTATGACCTTAAGAAACCAAATACACGTTTCTTCCTTATATAAAAGTTGTAGATAATCATTGGCTCTACAGCGAGAAAATATTCTCATGCTTACAGGATGTCCCACAACAACGTACCAACACAAACTTGTTCTTTTTTAAATAGTAGTTTTTGATTAAGATTTTTACCCTAATTATTATGACATCAACTTGTATTAGGTTATTATCAATTGTTTTTGAAATATTCTGAAATTAACATTAAAAATAGACATTTATCAAAAAATCATGCTGAGTAAGTAACAAGGATAAAGAAACAAGTGAACTCATTCTGGACAGTAAAATTATCACTCTTTTCGATAGTATAATGTTGATTTGAGATTCTAGTGTGATTTATCAGGAATAAATGGAGGTTTGCTATATGTCACATAACTTTAGGATTTTAAGTGGAACACCTGTATATCTTGAAATACTCAAAAAGATTAACTAACCAGTTTTCCGAAAATGCCTAACTTAGAAGGTCTATCGTCAATAGCTACAATGTTATCTTATCTAATTTAATTTAATATTGTCAATTATCGCATCTAATTTAATATTTCCAACTCATGCACAATAATTCATAAATTAACATTAGATATTTAGTTGCCACGACAAAATGTAATGATTATTCTACTCATGCAGCTACATTTTGTCATTGCCAACTGCTTCCATGAATTACACAAACGAAGAATTTATGATAGAATAGAATAGAATAAGTTTATTATACCCAACAGGAAATGCCCCACTTAAAGGATACAATTACAAATAGCAAATACATTAATTCTAATACACAATAATCATCACCACTACATTTCTCAAGAACAAACTACATTAAGTACGGTTCGCATTTCTATAATCAGAAAAAAAAAGTTCTTGCACCAACGTTAAAAATGTTGACTTCGCCACACACAATATTAAACAAATTGCACATCATGTGCAGTGGTGAACCAACCAACTCGTTTGTTCGTGCGCCGGCAGGGTAAAACAACCTGTTAGATCTCAAATGAAAGGCCGGGGCACAAATGTTGACCTGAGAAAGCAGCTCAGAGCAGTCCACAAGCGAGTTCAGGAGAGAGAGAGAGAAGGAAACGCAATTCCCTCCTAAAACTCAGAGGTTCAAGACCAAAGCGGGTAAGGTACAAATGATAATCCCTACCTCTTTCAGGATAAATGTGGTCCTCAATGTAAACAAGACGTTTCAAAAATCTCCTCCGCACCGACTCCACCATATCCCTATAGCACACATACTTTGGTGACCACACAACACTGGCATACTCCAATCTTGACCTCACCAACGCAAAATACAGCACTTTCAAACATCGCACATTCGTGAAACATCCAGAGTTTCGAATAACAAATCCAAGCTTCCTCACCGCCGAGGACACCACCCAAGAAACATGACCAGCAAAGCTTAACCCAGAATCAAACAACACACCCAGATCACGTAAATCACCACATCTCTGCAGCGGGCCACCAGCTAGAACATACTCTGCATGCAAAGGAGCAGCAGATCTGGAAAAACTAACAACCTTACACTTTCCGACATTAAGGTGCAAACAATTCTCTCCACACCAGCGCTCCAGGTACCCCAAACCATCCCGAAGTCGTCCGAGGTCCTCCGCATCACCAATCGCCTAATACATCTTCAGATCGTCCGCATAGGCTTGGAACTCAACCGGCATATTTACCAATAAATCATTGATAAAAATATTAAAGAGCAAGGGACCTAATACAGAACCCTGAGGAACACCAGAAGTTGACCGATACACACGAGATTGAAAGCCATTCACGAAAACGTAATTGCTACGACCGGAAAGATAGCCAGACATCAAAGCCACCAAATCAGGCGAAAACCCAAAACAGGCAAGTCTCAAGAGCAAACGAGAGTGATCAACGGTGTCAAAGGCTTTGCTAAAATCTGTATAGATGACATCTACCTGAGTACGATTGTCAATATGTCTTGACACATATTGCGTAAAAGAAGCAAGATTCGACATGTCGACCTACCCGGCACAAAACCATGCTGACGTGGACTCAGTCTCCCCATCGTGAAAAAAGAAAAACGACGATGCAAAACAAGTTCAAAAACTTTTGAAAATCCACACAGGAGAGACACCGGTCGGTAATTCCTAATGTCAGAACAGTTGCCAGACTTTAGGACCGGCGTGATGACGGACAACTTCCACATGTTAGGAAATGTTCTTAACGATATCGAACGGTTAAAAATGTATGTCAATGATCATCCAGAATTATTTTTTTAAAACTAGTCGAAAATTATTGATTTTTTAATTGTGTATTTACGTAATGTTCTAAATGATTTAAATAATGTTCGTGAGTAATTGGGTTGGTTGTAGTGGTCTAACGCCTTCGCCAACTTAAGCGCCAGTTCTATTTATTAATTCCGGGACATGTTAAAGAAGAAGTTTATGGTGATGTTCCAATTACCTACATACAACAAAAACAAGGAGTATTTTGGTAGAAATGTGGGGTCTGTATAAATCCTTATATTTCTATACACATACCATAGAGTCAGTAATACACTCATAAGTATAAATAACTAAATTAATGGATAATTGTATACTGAATAAATAATAATTATTTCAGTACGATTGTCAAGAGTACGCATATCAGCCTTTGTCATGTCAATCGGCTGCTTAATAACTGTTTAGCGGTTGACGATAGACCTACCCAGTTAGACGTTTTAGGAAAGCTAATTATCGATCTTTCGAAGTATGTCAAGATATACAGGATTGTGCATTTAAAATTCTTAAGTTATTTGACATTTATCAAAACCAGTTATTCGGAATAAATCATATTAGAATAGCAAATCTATGATAACTGTCAAAAAGTGCGATATTTTTACTATCGAAATAGAGTTATTTTGTTTCTTTATTCTTATTACTTACCTCAGAATGATGTTTGCACTTTTTTATATTAATTTCACACTAACTCAGAAACATTTCATGATAGCGTAATACAAGTTTTTGTCAAAACAATTAGGATAAAAATCTTAAACAAAACCTGCTTATGCTGGTATGTTGGTGAGCATGAAAATATTTTCTGGCTGTAGTAATATTTTCTGGCGAATGGATATCTACAACTTTTATATGTGGAAGAAACGTGTATTTCGAATTCTTAAGGCCATTAATGTACTATGGTTCTAGCGTGGGACAGCCTGTATAGTGTATACACCAGCTCTGTACATCCTTACCATAGGCAACATATAATAATAATAAAGGATATTGTAAGTAAAATAAAGTATTGATACACTGATAATTTATTATATAGTTTTTCCGCTCGCTGTATATATGTAGAAAAGTAACCGAAACCATCAGTTGAACAAATGACAGCGATCGAGTCTTGGGCTCATTGCATCATTGCATATACAGGTAATAGATCGTCAGTTAATAATTACCATAATTTACAAAATACAATGAATTTAATAAAAATGCGTAGAAATGATAAGCGACAAAATTGCATTTAATAATATATACGTGTTTCATTATTAGTAATTACGCGATTCACGTTTGCGATTCGCACCAAGTCACTCGGCCCGAGTGGAAGCAACAAACTGATAACAAGCTAACTCACAACAGTTTATCAATGACGGATAGGTATGTGAATGAGAATTTCTACTACGAAATATGTATGAACACTTATTGACTATCAATGAATGCATATGAATGGATATACCTGAGTTATTCTTAGTATGCAGCCCATTCTAAAGCATCTACTATAAATATTACAGAATATGCGAAACCTGGCAGCACTTAAATAACTCAAAACATTGAGTTAGTAACGCAAACATATTATTTAGATTAAAGAGCGGTTTACGTCAGGTGACACTCGCTTATAATTTATTTTGTTTTTATATACTCCTACATTATATAAGTACCTACTTAACCAAATGCTACAATATAACTAAGGTTAGATGACTCACATTACTCATATTAAACAATTTCAATAGGAAATATTAGGGTATGATTATTAAATATTTAATTTCAGAATGTTGTTGGAAAACCTCCCCATAGTCGATATTTCTTTTTTTTTTTGTTGTTTTGTGAAGAATCTTTGGGAATGATTTTGCATAATATGAGATGGGCCAAAAAAATAATTTTCTTGTTTAAATTATATATACATATAAATATTTTGTGCATATGTTGTCTAAATGTTCTTATGTTATGTGCATACCACAAAATAACTATAACAAATAATTTTATAATAGATAGAAATACAATAAAGTATACCTTACCAGTCACCTGTCATTTCATGTGAGCTTGTTAAAGCAAACCAGCTATTGTAGGCCATCAATTTTTTAAACTATCTCCAACAGTGAGGAAAATCATTACGTAGTATGTTGATATGCAGGAAAGAGAGTGACATTGGTCACATTGACAACGGTTGTTTGACGGTAAGAACATTTCATATTCGGACCCCCATTGGAGCCGTTGGTCTCACTAGTTTCCGTATAAAATTTCATTATTGATACCTACGTATACTATAATGCAGAAATTGTGACGAAGATATTACCTAATTGTTGTATATACTTGTTAATTTCCTAATTGTTAATTTGAAAATGTAAACAAATTACCATGTGCCAACATCACTCTGTATAGCGTACATATTAGCATTCATGATTATTATCTGACAACGTTCAATGTAGAAAATTTTAAATCTTTATAAATCCTCGTAGATGCCAAAAATCGAAGTGTAGCAGTTCATGGGCCGATATATCAGTTCTCATTTGTGTGTCCTGTTTCTCAATTAGTGGCACTATTAACGTCAACAACCCGATTTTTTCCACCGAAGAATACTTTTCATTTGTCAAATTCACGCGACTACTGTCCCAATTAAATGGTAGATTGTCCCGAAAAAGTGGAGTAAATTTGTGTTATTTCCTCGGTTTCTTTTTGTTTCCGTTCTGTAGGATTTGTTACTAATAAGCGGAATTGACTGTAAAAGGTGTGCTGTGGTACCAATAATAATATATATCTAACTTATCATAAACACAAAAATTTTCATTCATAAATTGTGGTAAAGCATATAAACATTTTAACTGTATTTATCATTGATTAGTTCAGACTAGAAAAAAAAACAATTTTGTTAAACAAATAAAAAGGCTTGTTAGTGCGACATTTGAAGCCAATGTTTGATAAGTAGGTATAAGAATTTTCCTGCGGCTTCCAACAGGATTGCTATGTATACGCCTCACCTTGATTGTACGTACATTGGCAGTTTACAAATGATTACAACTAGGACACACATAGGAGTTACAGTAATATAGTTGCATAATTGATTATAGAATATATAGAGGGCCTATATTATCATTGTTTTGCATTAAACATAACATTGTTATGAAAGAGATTATTATTCAAGTGGCCAATTTTGATAAACACAGTTGCATACTGTTACAATATGATTTGTTGTTTTGTGATAGCATAAATTCTTACCTGTGTCCAAAATTTGATTTCCAAAAATCAGCGGCATCCGACTTGGTGATTCGGAACTGGTCTCCGGCAAATACACCATTTGGAAAGAGTGCTTTTAATTCACTTAACATATGGCTAAACACTAAACTAAGTTTTGTGAGGTTGCGTCTGTAGTGAGAATTCTCGTCAAACATCCTCTCTTTGCCCTCTTTAAACAACTTGATGGCCTGCTTACACTTACGCATTAAATTAACAATAAATATATTAAAGTGTTCGTTGGTGTGAAGAGCTATCATGTTATCCTCGTACTTCGCATAGATAAGTTTCAGTCGCTGGTAAGTGTCAGGTAAAATGTCCAGAATGAAGGGCGGTGAATTTTTTAAGTTCATTTTCTGGTGTTGGCACAGTTTTACCACTTTGTCCATCAGCTTCCAGGTTTTATCCAATGTTCTTTTATCTGTAGCATACCTGGGATGGTTACAAGCATCCGTAAAGGCTCCCTGTAATTTTGAAAATATCGTTGAGAAGTTCTTGTGCTGTACGGGACGATTTCTGCCTGCCATTTTGGCGCACTGTTAACTATATACGCGTGTCTACCGAACTGAATACTATCGCAACCCGTGAGCCACTGCATACATCTTAATCTTTTTACGTCGACCACACAACTATTCGCAATATCTAATCAAGTTTATCTCTACGATAACGCTTGACACTGCTACATTTTGACATTCATCCAACGCTCTGAAGTTTGCTTGATTTGAATGACGCGTCCCACACGTTTTCCTGCGCTGCCAACTACCAAACAAAACGAAGAATTGAATTGGCTTTTATCTAATCCTTCTAATAAAGTTTATTGTATGCACTTACAACATACTTACGTTATTTAGTAATCTAAGCGGCTACAAAAATAGTAAAAACAAATAAAATGGTCACTATTTCTTTCAATAATTAAAGTCGATGGTAGGCAACCGAATATACAAAGGTACTGATGTGGTGACCTAACTGTTGGGGAAATATTTGAAATTTAGAACATTTGTCTAAAAGCCGGACTCACATTAACGGACAAAACAGTAACATAAATAACATAAATAAGAATTTTCGGCAACTTTTCGTATGGCTGTTGCAAACCACTGAATATTAAAGGATTTTTATTTTTTTATTTTTTTTGCACATCAGGGAATTGAAATCACGGTTAAGTGTTAATAATTAATTATTATCACATTATTTTTTCTTTAATGTGATTTTATTTACCTGAAATACCAGACAATCACTGGTAGTGATGAAATGTAATGAATGTAATGAATTTAAGGTATTTTTTAGGCTGGGTGCGGTTAAGAATATCAAGTTTTTATGCGATAATGGCTCATCCACGCCTATCGTAAGAAACAACTTGTATTAACTACTTAATTAAGTAATTAGATTTATTTTAATGTTGATGTTCAACATGTTGAACATCTATCGCTACATATTTTGAACAACGGCGTTATTTAAATCCCGAAACAGCTATGATTTTTATTTCAATTTAAATCTGATATTTTGCAGATTTTGAATTAGCTGCAGTCATAAAACATTAAATCTCGGGAACAAATGCCCATAGAGAAAAGCCCGTTACTTCGCATTTTAACATTTAATCCACCGTTTTCACTTTCGCCTGGAGTTATGAATCACTTTGTATATTTAATATTATATATTAATATTATAATAAATATATATTATATATTTAACGCGCCGAAAAATGGCATTACTTCTATTTCTTATCATTAATAACACAATTGTAAATTTATCTTACGTTTATTTACGGTTTAACCGGAATTATACTGTTTTTCTTATATTTTAATGTGTTTTTCATTTACCTTTTATTTTTCAACATTTTAATCTTCACACAATTTCTATCTTCTTTTTTAATATTGTTTTTACTTTTTATCTGTATATAACTTTGAAGTTAAGGGGTTTAGGGAATTCGGGAAATTAGGGATTAGGGAAAAATCAGTAATATCATTTCATGATTTTTCCATTTACATACATAAGTTGATATAGGGTCATTATAAATGATTGTAGTCGAAGTAAGCCATGCCCATGTCACTACATTTTTACCGCTTTGTGTTTTACCGCGGCAAACACAAATTTTTACATTTTGCTTTCAGCGCCTGCTTCGACTACAATCATTTATAATGACCCAGTATATTACACGGTAGGCAAAAAATATCGGTAAAAATTTTTCGTTTACTCGTATTTCGAATAAAATTAAGACAATTCAAATATCTGTTTAACAAACGACTTGTTTATATTGAGAAGATACTATAATCGGAATAACAGATCGTTTCAGTCCAATGCTACTTTGTGTATCGCTGTTTAGCATTAGTAATAATAATATGTTAAATTTAATGTGAATTGAAATATGTATTGAAATGAGTAGACATTAGTTTGGTTTTGCTCAGTAAGAATAGTTGAGATTGTATAGCATCTTATACATGATGATTTTTTTCGTATGCACGGTAAATATTGAAACATCGTTGCTTTTTTGTTTTTACTCAAACAGCAGTGGCGATGGACGTTTGTCAAAACAACACAAAACATTGCATAGGCATGAGAATCTAATTGCGTACTTGAGTTATCTTTAAAGAATCTGGAAAAACTATTACTACCTTCTGGTTTTCATATGGGCGCCATGTTTGGTTTTAACATTTTAGGTGGTCTAGTTCTTCAGTTTTAATTGTGAAATTTGAAATGAATGTTACTATTTTATGTTTGTTTTTGCAAAGACTGATTCGGAGCTGGAATTAACGTTTTAGAGTATGACACATCAGTTAAAAGTAACCCTTTTCATTCTTCACGTTCATGTAATTGTGGCATTTTTAAATAAAGAGCAGTTTCAATAACAACAAGACCTGACCGTCAGACAATTGAAAACAAACTGTCATCAAATATTTGTTTAAAAAATGAGCTTCTATTTCCAAAACATAACCAAAAATAAGACACATTAATAAACAGTTTCCATAAATTCCAAAAAAATAGCTCATCAATTGTGGTACATTACGTGAATCAGAAGCAAGAAAAATCATTCATGCATGGCGTCGATAAAAATCGAAAAGTTGACCATTGTTTCTCCATCTTCTTTAAAGGTAATTCAAGTACCTACGCAAATGGATGTGTTGTACCTGTAATAATGCACAGCCATGGTGTCTTTTCAATAGTCACAATATACTCTTTTCGAGTTTTAAATTGTATTGACTAAATATAATTGGAAATACGAGTAAAATGGATGTTAATAACATTTCATATTTGTAAAATGCTTTAGTTTTTGTCACTACAAAAAAGAATATATAGTAAATATATTAAATAGTTAAATGTATATAGTTAAAAAATAAAGTTTTTCTAATAAAATTTGGGAATTGGCTCGCAAAAGTGCATATCGGCACGCTACGACTGCTGCGATCGTAAATTGTGGTTAGCTCGGGTCCATGGCCTCAGCCCCCACACATTCGAAAGTTCAAAATTTTCTTGTCAAAGTTTTGTGCTGGTTTGTGCCGCAAACAAAAAATTTTGTGCTCCTTTCGTTTCCGAGTTATAAGCAATTTTCTGAAGGGGGCCTGTGGACATGCCAGCCCCCCCACTTTTTATTTCAAATTTTTTCTGATGCCAAAGTTTTGTGCTAGTTTTGTGCTGTTTTGTGCCTCAAACTAGAAATTTTGTGCTCTATTCGTTTCCGAGCAATAAGCATTTTTCTAAAGGGGGGCTGTGGACATGCCAGCCCCCCCCCACTTTTGAATTTCGGCTTTTTTCTAATGCCAAAGTTTTGTGTTAGTTTTGTGCTGTTTTGTGCCGCAAACTAGAAGTTTTCTGCTTCTTTCGTTTCCGAGTTATAAGCATTTTTCTGAAGGGGGCTGTGGACATGCCTGTCCTAACTTCCAAATTCGAAACAAAATCAAACTTTTTTCGATGCTAAAGTATTGTGCTAGTTTTGTGCTGTTTTGTGCCGCAAACCAGAAGTATTGTGCTCTTTTCGTTTTCGAGTTATAAGCATTTTTCTACTTGGGAGCTATCTGTCTCTCTCTTTCGTCCGGGCCCGGGTTCTCGCAGGCAGTGCGCGTCTTATGCACACGTACGAGTTTAACGGCACTGTTTGGGGCTACCTATATAACTTAAAAACTATTCAACAATTTTTTATCGGAGTGTCGCTTTTCTTTGTAATTGAATAATGAGCACGTAGAATTCCGATTAAATATTGTTAAATAGTTTTTTAGTTATAACGTCACAAAGATTTAATATTATTTCTTAATATTATGCACTATTTTTAATCTCACAATGCCAAATCTCGTCGCTATAATAAATAGGTAATCATTGAGCAATTATCACTTAACAAATAAATAGGTATCACAGATATTTGATAGTACTGTGTGATTCATTTAGAGGTACTTTTTCAAAAATAAAAAAACAAAAGTGCAATTTTATCGGGTAATCTTTGTTAACATACAAAAGGACAATTCTTTACATTTATTCTTTAAAGATTAGTTATTTCAGATGTTCTCGAGCATTTCGAGTGGTATTTGGCGAATGACGCGAACAATGTTGGCTTCCAATTCTTCAATTGTAGCCGGCTTATCCACGTACACTTAGGACTATACGTAGCGCCCAAGGAAAAAGTCTAGAGGGGTGATATCACATTATCTAGGCGGTCAATTCACCGATCCATTACGGAAAATTAATCATTCGCCGAATTGTTCTGGCAATAAAGCCATGCTTTCAAGCGATGCTCTCACGTGTTGTGTGGCACCGCCGTCTTGTTAAAACCAAATGCCATGTAGATCACGGGCTTTGATTTCAGGCAGCAAGGAGCGATAGTAAATAATACTGAACAAAACTACCACCACAACTTCACACGACTCATGCGTTATCTGTCATAAATGTATAAGTAACACATTAATATAGTTATAATATAAATCTCTAACAATATTTCATCTCTTAGTATGTATTACTGACATTCTGGTATTCTAAAACTAACAGTCTACTATTTAGCAAGATTGAGTTAAATGTATAAATGTACGTAATTTGTGAATATGTAGTCCCGATTTTACAAAGAAATGATAAATAGTCTCTACCTAAACCTTTTTTTTGCCATTTTCTGTATATGTTATAGTAACCATTTCTATTTCTATTGTTGAGTTCCACCAACCGAATATTGCAAATAACTTAAAAACAAAAGGAACACAAAAGTCTGCCGCAAACCAGAAGTTTTGTGCTCCTTTCGTTCCCGTGTTATGAGTAATTCTCGGTCGCGGCTTCTATGGCCTTTGGGTCTATATAGACGCCGCAACCGCATCCAAATTTTAAATAAAATTAAAATGTTTGTTTATGCAGAAGTTTTGTGTTAGTAACGTTTGTGCCAAAAAACCAGAAGTTTTGGGCTCCTTTTGTTATTGAGTTATTTGCAATTTTCGGTTAAAGGAAGTAAACAATTGAAATGTGTATTATAATACATACAAGAAAATGCCAAAAACTTTGTTTGCCGACTATTTATAATTAATATGTGAAATC